>BMAV01022425.1:194269-287015 GCA_019973955.1 Trichonephila inaurata madagascariensis
CCTAGTGGTCAAGGTAACAACTCATGAGTTTGAGCCTAGTACAGCTGAAGAACCGCCGTGTAGAGGCACAAAACACGTTAATTTTTTTTAAGCTCAAACGTCCTCCCGTTGATGTGGTGTGGAAGCTAGGAAAGGAGAGTGGGAGCTCAGGTGTAGTTCTCGTCACTTGACCATGGTTCAAAATGGTCCGTCACCAAAAGCCCTCGAGTAGCTGAATAGTCCGACGTTAATATTCACTCACTCAAAAACAAGTAATAAAGAAAGAAATATAATTTTAATAAATAATAAATTATGTTCACGAATTCTTGTGTTAAATACGAGCAGGGTATGGATAAGAGAACACAGTACACTTGCCCGCCCCCCCTCGTCCGTTCTAAGAAAGCAGGCCACTAATCAGGGAGTTTGAGCTTCCATCGTGAAACCAATTTAGTATGAATAATTGAGTTATTTGCGATGTTTTATAATGAAAATTTTACTACTTATTTTTTTGTAAATAGAGATATATTTGTAGTCGAAAAAATAAATATAATACATAAATATGCGGTCAGTTTAACTACACAACAGAGTCATTAACCGCTGTATTTCCCGTTGACTGCACCGGATTATGAAACCCAGTGTTAAGAAACCGATGTCGAGCAAAAATAAAACCATCGGTTTAAAACATTTCGCCAGAATTTTTTTAAACTCCGGTCACTCAGATGTGAGTTTCGGTTTCTGATTGAATCTCATTGGTCAAAAAAGACCCCGTGACATCGACTGATTTGTTTACTTTTTGAACGCGGTACTTCTACACACACACGCACACACCGCTTTCTAACTTTTCTCTATCTTCTGAATTCCTATTTGTCTAAATAATCTAATTGAGTAATCGATGAAATTTTCTTAATTTTATCCAGGGTAAGAACTGAAATAAATCCAAACACTTTGTGAACATACCAAAAAATCGCTAATGCATTAACCTCGGTTAAATCTAACCCACCTTTTAAGAGCCCGGTCAAAATTTCCTAACCTGAACCAGGGCTAGAGAATGAAGCTGCGACGAGAGATGAAATGAGTCGTAAGAAAGCTGCACGAGTCGAAAGGCGGCTCCTTTCCCTCACGGTCCAATTAAGAGTGAATACGGCGGTAAGTTAGAGTTACGTAAACGTCGCACTATAGAAAGCTGCACGAAGGCTGTTGGCGACGGACCTCGTCATTTTGAACAGTGGTCAAGTGATGAGAAAAACACCTGAGCTGGTACCCTCCTCTCCTAACTTTCACACCACACCAACGGGAGAACATTTGAGCCTCGACATATTTGACTTGCATCGGTCCACTCTGCACGGCGGGTCTTCAGTGATACGAGGGTTGAACTCACGACATGCCAGCCATGAGTCTGTGACCTTGACCACTAGGCTACCACGACCTTAACACGGGTTTAAAACAAATAGGGTTGGCATTCCGTTTTAATCCTCAGAAGTATGAAACAAACTGGCTCTTATTCACAATCAATAAACCTTACAATTTTCAACCACAATTTGATAACAAGGATGACACTTGTCTACACTAAAATCTGAACTCAAACATGCGCAGTTTGACAGAAAATTTCTTAGACATAAATTCGATGTAATTTTGTTTCGGCGACTCCTGATCGTTGCAAAGCTTAGCATCCTAGATCAGTTGCTAGAAACCGACTATAGTTGATCGATTAATTCACTGCTTATTTCAATTCGAAGCAATACGAAAGCGATTGGCAGAACCTAAAAGGTCAAGTGACTAGATAGGGATTCTTACATCTGACAAACAGGAAATTGCTTGCGGGCGCTGTTAAAAAAAAAGTATAATGATTTTTAATATGTCTGTAGTTTATTGCAATCATAAGTTTTCGTATAAACAATATCCAATACTAAAAAGGCAACAAAAAATGTTTAAAATAGTTACATAATGCGATTTTTGATGATGATATTCCCAATCTTACAGCATCTTCGAGATTTTGCTATCATTAAGTCCAGAACTGATTGTTGATTTAATAGTGTTCATTGTTGAAAACAACGATTCGCATAAATTTGCGGAACTGAAGGAAGATTTTAATTTGTAAGCTCCTTTTTTTAAAAGGGGATATTTTTTTCTTATCTTCGGCTAGATTCCAAATATTTTTATTAAGTCCGCATGATTTTAATACAATATCAGAGTCTGAATATTTAAAATCTTATATCTTTAATTGAAGATGCTTCTTCCTGAATAATTTTCCCCATGGAATTTGCAACTTCAGAAATATTCGAGAATTGAATGGGCTTGTGCAAAGAACGCCACTGGCTCAATAATCGAAAATTGTTGGAATCTATCTTCGAATTGTTCCAAAAGTTTCTGAAGGTGACCTATATAAAAATATTTGAGTCAAACGAATTTTCACCGATGATTTTTTTTCATTCTCGGGTTGACTACGGTTGATATTGATAGAGTATACAGAGGACAATGGCGGGCGCACAAAAATAGCCCGCAGGCACAAGGTTATGTGACTAGAATAACACCCTTTCACCCATTTCCTACACCACACCAACATGAGAAAGAGATCCTTAAAGAATTTAACTAGCATCCACTCTACACTACATGGCGTATCGGTAGAAGCACCAGAACTCGAGCTCACGATTTAAACAGTGGTGGGAGGACTTTTCCAGGGTACAGGCTACTTTTTATGTTTTTAAGATGTAGCGGTCTACGCAATGGCGTAGGTGTGGCCATTCTGTACTGAAATTGTATGTTTTCTTTTTTTAGCACTTGTTTCCGCGACGTAGTATCTGTTTTTTAAAATATGTCATATTACTATATTTACTACAAAACCAGAAGTAATACAAAATTGTTAAGTTGCATGCTTGAACAACTATGAGAGCTACTGCTAGACCATTGAGCGTGGTCGTATTCAATGCAAGCATAGAACATACGTGAAACGATGAATCTGAAACCGATGTATGTACTTACATTGTTAGCTGCCGAATTCCGCGCCATCGCTGGACATGACATCAACACAAGAAGCCAATCCCGTGAAATAAGGGGTATGAGTTGATGTTTCAATAGCCAGGGGCGGCGTTCGGATCGATCGAATGTGAGAAATATTTTTTGTTACAAAAATTTTTATATATTGTCTGAAATATTATTGGGTGGGAATTTGATATTTCATTTAACATCTTTTTTTTTATTTCTTTATTTTTTACTCTATGTTTAATGCCAGTTTACTTTTCTGTTGAAATTTGAAGAGTTCGAGACGGAAGTATACGTTAAATCATGAAATTTGATATTATTACACATCTTTCACTAGTAAGTTTCTCACCATCCGGAAATGGGGTCACAACGGGCATTCCTTTCACGGTTGTAATACGGTTGTACTTCCTAATACGGTTGTAATTAGAGTCCTTAATGGATAGAAAGCCACATGAGATGTTTTATTTTGTTCTCGAATGTAGTTACTATGTTACAATAAACTCTTGAGAGATCCCCACCAACAGTAGACTTTTTTTTGAAGAAATTGACCTGCTGAAATGGCCTTCTTTCTCTTACATTTTTTTTACTCGTTTCAAATAATAAAAGATAATTATGTTCTTAATTTCGAATAGTTTTGTATTTAAGACTTAAAATAATATATATATATATAATTGTTATACTGACTTTTTGTTGGCAAGAATTATTCAAGTTTAATAGAGGCGTGTATCTATGTGAACAATTAATCTTTTTTAATTATAATTTTTCTTTGGAGAGAGATGCGTGGCCTTTTCCATTTTTGTCCGGAGCGGCAAAACTGCTAGAGCCGGCCCTGCAATAGCCAATTCCGTGTTATCATGAGAAGATTTGGTTATCAACATTTATTCTCCCCTTCATTTGACGTGAGGAGAAAAATTCATTTACACGGCTGGCATCACCTTTTCCAATTAAGGCGGCAATGAGCGTGTTAAGCTTCATCGGGCGCTTCCTATGAGGGTACATGTGTCGCCTACACATTTATAGAATCCTTTGCTTAAGTAAACGCAGTCTCATTTATTGTGAAAAGCTGCTTCTCCTGGCGTCGGTGTTTCTTTTAGTATGCGCGTCTTAGGTCTCGGTAAAGGCGGTCACCCCAAAATGTCTTGGCGGTCCACCGGTCGATCGCGATCGACTTAAAGCATGTCTCTGATTCAACTGAAACAACGTGTGCTACGCGTTCGAATCATGGCCCCTCGGCTACCGGACCGCTCTTTATCAATGAAAGCAGGTAGGAATGGTTTAAATGGTAACAATGTTAAAGAAGGAAAATCCTACTCAAATATTACCAGTGGTGAACTCCCCACCCCAAAGCCAAAACAACACCCAATCTAATAGTGAAAAACTTTGCGAAAACTATCGAGGAGTCCTTGATAAAGATAGCAAAGTATCCGACTTGGTTCAAAAGTGCTCCAACACTTTTCTATAATTTCCGATCTCATAAAAAGAAACCCCGAGATTTTAACTTTACTTTCTAAAATTAAAACTGCTCAAGCAGATCAGGAAAAAACTTGCCTCCTTCTGGAAGCTATGATTGAATGAAACTAAAAATTTTCTTTGACATTTAAACTTAAAATCTCTCAATAGTACTCTTATTCAAAATTTTAAATTATTTTAAATTTTAATTCATTAAATTTTTTTTATATATTTCCGTTTTTGTTCTTAAAATAAACTCCAGTGTAGTCTACCCTAAGCTTACTACCAACTTCCAACAGCCTATCAGAAAACAAGAAAGAACTTTCTCCCTCGAGTCACCCCATTGGCCCGTGGCCGCGGTAGCCGAGTGGTATAGGTATTGGACCGTGGCTTGCCATGTCACGAGTTCGAGCCTAGTACCACTAAAGACCCGCCGTGTAGGGCAGCGATGCACGTTAAATCTGTCGAGAGCTGAAACGTCCTCCCGTTGGTGTGGTGTGGTAGTTAGGAGAGGGGGGTGCCAGCTCAGGTGTCGTCCACGTCACTTGACCATGGTTCAAAATTACGTGGTCCGTCGCCAAAAGCCCTCGTGTAGCTGAACAGTGCGACGTTAATATTCAATCAATCACCCCATTGGCCCGCTTTTTTCAAGCCACGTCTCCTACTTTCCAGCCAAGTTTCCAACACAAAGATTTTCAGTACCAGATAGAGGGCTGAAGATTGACGCAATCGAACACTTCATTCCCCAAAAATCAAAAAAATTAAAAATGGTTTCTCAAACTTCCAATTTTTTGTTATAAAACATTAAATTTTCTATACTTTTTTACTCATTTTCTTCACCCCATACAAAGAGATTACTCTTGTTCTAGGACGACTAAAACTAGGTATATTCACTATTTAAAGAAGCTCAGTTTTAATTTTCACGTCTATTTGTTACCTGGGCTTAGAAAATATTAGAAATAGATATTACTAGTCCTCTATCAAAAAGAAGTTATATTGTACAGTTTCTGACATGATTTTATTTCTAGATGCTTTGAGGGTTGGCTCAGTAATATTAAAATTTCTCAAACACATGTATCTAAAAATGCTTCAATCGTGCTTTTCAGCTGCATAAAGTTTTTCAACCATTGAAATCGGAAATTTGCTTGAAAATATTCATAAAGGAGATTACTGAATTATTTGTTCCAGATTTCCTTATAAGCATAGAGATGATTTGCAAATAAGTATAAATCTGGATTTAAAAACTTCGACAAATTTCAAACTGACGATTTTATGAATCTAAAATTGAGCATTGGGAATATTTTCATCAAATTTAAAATTCAAATATTTAAATATGTTCCTACAGCAACTTTAAATTTTTATGGCTAAAATAAATAATTAAAATTCAATTAGGTGTATAAAACTACAACAATAAATAATTTAACAATTTACAAGTGAGTTTTAAAAGTTTTAACTATTAATTAAAAGAAAAAGGGGGTTTTATTCGTTCTTTTTTTTTCAATGTATAATTAACAATTTTTTTAAAAATTCAAACTTAGGATAAGAATTAATATTTTGAAAATCCTCATGATCAGCAGAAAACAATAAAGAATTTTCATCCTTATTAGTTCATACTTTCTTTTACTTCAATTTAACAGTCGTATCAAAATATTGACAAAATAAAGACGAAAAATAATCTGATGGTTTTGACGAAATAAAATTGTATATGTCCTATTATCAGTAGAAAGCAGTAATGGGAAATTTTGAATAATGGATTTTTATCTTCATTGATTTTCATTTAAATGTCGTCTGTGAGAATATTCTCGAATTTTATCATCTGAAACAGCTGCTCGCCATCTGTAATTTCTTGAATCTCATGCCTTCCAAAGGGCGGTTAAAATTTATTAAATAAATTTCTGGGATTCTTTCTTTGATTCCGAATCCTTCAACTTACTCCGAAAGGTAAGAATTTCATTTTTATACTTAATATTAAGGAGGGTCTCAGTCTAGATGTCTATTGTTGCTATGGTTACGCGATAATTAATATTAATTAAAGAATACTAGTCATTTCACTGTAAGTAATCCATTTGTTATCAGTGTGAGAATTTCTTTGGCTTATTTTAAATAGTTTTACAATAGTGGTTTTTAAAAAAATTCGTAAGTATTTTACACGCGTTAATTGCATTTCAACGACACGAATTTACTAACCAGAATAAAAATACTTTTTAAATCTGCTTAGTGAACTTAGTCCATTATTTTTTATTTTGCTTATGCTAGAATTCTCACCTGCTTTTACCAATAATCAACTGGATTTTAAAAGTTTGAAATATACACCAAAGCACACTTTCTTTTTAGCCTTTAATTCCAGCGAAAATATTTTTTAAATAATATAAAGCTAAAACTATTGAAGGCTTAAACTGTTCCTTGATAAATTTAGCAAAGAAGAATTAAAGATGATGCGATACTTGAAGTCGTTAAATGGGATGCCAGCTTAGTTAGCAAACACTACACTTTTTTCTCATGATAATATTTAATAGTTCTCATAAGAGTGGAATGTGATATATTTATCATTTTTTAATCTACTATCTTCCGCAACATTTTGATAAAATAATTTATTATAAATCAATGTTTAATTCTTATGGATTGATAACAAAATATTTCATGAATTTCGGTTCCGAATGATGTTTCAAATATAATACAATGAATAGTTAGACTCTCGGTGGCGCAACGGCACCTCGTCTGACTCCAGATCAGAAGGTTGCGTGTTCAAATCACGTCTGGGTCAGGAGGTTTTTTTTTTATTTTATTAACTCAGTAATGACAATATATGTTTTTTTGCGTTATGAAACAATTACAAGAAAAAGTAAATATAAATAATCTGCATCAAATTTTTCGTCCGATTAAAAATATATTATTCATTAAATATTTAATCATGAAAGACGCTTTAAAATGGCATTTACATTCTATAGGAATCACCACGATCCACCTCAGAAATAATTCAGTTGGAGTGTTTATTTATACATCACACTATATAAAACAACACGGAGGCCATTGGCGACGAACTCCGTAATTTTGAACCACGATGACGAGGACAACAGATGAGCTGGCACCCACCTCTCCTAAATTTACACCCCGCCAACGAGAGGACAGTGAATCTCAGCAGATTAAATATGCATCGGCTCCTCTAAGTGGTGAGGCTTCAGTAGGTATTGACCACTAGCCACCTTAGCCTAGTTGATGCTCCACCTTGACCACTAGGCCACGGTAGACTAGTGGTCAAGGTGACGGACTCGTCACTGGCCTGTCATGTATTTGAGCTTAGTACCGCTGAAGACCCTTCGTGTAGAAAAGCAATGCGCGGTAAATTTGTCGAGAGCTCAAATATCCTCCCATGGGTGTGGATGTTAGGGGAGGTGGGTGCCAGCTCAGGAATCGTCCTCGTTACCGCAGTAAAAATGACTAGGTCCGTCGGCAAAAGTCCGAGTAGCTGAATATTGGACGTAAAAAACACTCTCACTCACTCGTTCAGTGGAACTAAGGCTCGAACTCATGACACTCGCACTCCAAGTGCATGACCTTTACCATTAGGCTACAATGGCCCCTAATTCAGTTGGAATAAGGATGTTACAGCTGTCCTGGTTGCTTCTATCCCGTCGTGGGTTCGAGTCTTGCACCGCCACGTAGAAAGACATGCATCTGCCGATGTTCAAGTCCTCACGAGAATGGGATGTGGACATTTGGAGAGGGAGGGTGCCAGTTTCTATAGATGGCATCCTCATCACTTGACCACTGGCACATCTTATCCAGAATTGGGTATTGTGTAATAAACCCTATCAGTTGCCGGCCCACCTAGTAGGGTGGTTATGACTCTCGGCTTGTAATAGAGTGGGCACGGGTTGGAATCCCGGATAGGCATGGATGTATCTTCGGGAAAAGAACTCGCACTTTCGCTTGAAATGGATTCTCGTCTCGAATGGAAAGCAATGCACCTCTTCTGATGTATGCTGGGATCACTGTTTGTAATAAATGTTGAGATTCTTCTGGGATTATATTGTATGCTTTCTATTCATCTTTCTCTCGCGTAATTCGTATGTATCCCAGGATGAAATACACTATAACAACAACCCGATGCTAATTTGATATCACGGGGCATGGCGCCAAGCGCTGCTTGGAGCGAAAAAGGAATCACGCCAAGCAGCGCTTGTTGTCGCTGGCGGAATCCAAGATGGCGGCCTAGCGGTATCAAATCGTTAGGGAGGTAATTTTAAAAAATGTTTTGAAATAATTTAAACACATATTTCAAAAGAAGAATATGGGAAGAGATTGAGAATAACCAAGATCAATCAATAAATAATGAATAATAATATAATCTAATAAAAAAATTGCATGTACCTACTAATAATATTATGCAGTATATAATAATTATATTTTATAACATAATTTAATAGTAATTATATATAATATTCATATAGTATGATTTAATAATTATTATATATATAATAATTTTATAATATAATTTAATAGTAATTATAAAAAAGAATAATCATCGTATTGTAATATAAAAAATCATACATAAAGAATACTCATATAACGTAATATTAATTATAAATAACATAATATTAATTATAAATAACATAATAAAATAATAATAAAGAACATATAATAATTATAAATAAAATAATATGTCATAATATTTATAAATAAGTATAGTAAAAAACAAAAAATTCTAAATAACGAATATTATATAATTATTACATATAATAATAATTGTATTTTTATATATTAATAAAATTGCATAATATACGAGTATATTAAAATTAATAATGAATATCAATTAAAAAAAGTACTGAGAATACTTTCAATAATCCAAAAACTGCAAACATATCAAGGTAGCCATATTGTAATGTTATCGTTCATCTTGGCGAACATAAACAACAACTTGGCGCGTGCCCCGTGATGTCAAACTCATTCGAACAACCCTATTAATTACTCGTCACTTGACCGGACATGGTTCAACATTACAACTTTCGTCGCCAATAGCCAACGCTTTACTTCAAAGTGCGGCCTTGATGCGCATTGAATCGAAGAATCTGCAACTGGAATTTTATATTTAACACCAATGTTTTTCTTTTCTGTAGACAAAACAATGCGTCCGTTGATTTGCATCTCATTACTGCTGTTGGGTCTGGCATGTCCGGCGCTGTCCGCCAGCTGTCCAGAGGAGGATCTTCCTTCCACCTGTGAGTGCGAGTCTGAATTCGTGGAAGACGAAGTGGATCTCGAGCTCTCATGCACTGGCAGTGACCTGTCCGATGTGAAGCAGGCCCTGCGCCAGTTGGGCAGCCGGCACCGCCTCCACGTGTCTTTGGATGAGGTGAACATCGGAACATTGGATTCCAGGTTTTTCGAAGGATTCAACCTGGTCAAGTTGGAAATTTCCCATTGCGAGGTGGACAGTCTAGCAGAGGAAGGGGCTAAGCCCTTGACCGGTCTGGAGAACTCCCTGCAGGTAGGATTCGTACGCCTCAAGTTCTCGATGACTTACCTGGCTCTTTTATACAGTTACTTGATTTATGAGAGCGTATATATTAGATTTTTTCAGCTTCTACTATTAGTTCACATTCCTCTCTCTATATATTTATTTATAAAAAATCTTGTTCAAAATTTCAATCCTTTATAAAATACTTCTTATTCATCCACTCAAGTTCAAATACACTTTTTTAAACTTGCAGTGGATGACACTTGATGTTAATACAGTGTTATCCATTGATTCTATTTAATTAATGAATAAATAGTAGCAAACAAAAATAATAGTCCAACATCATATATAAAAAGGAAAGTTGCTCGTTGTGTCCTTGTAGCGCAATGGATAGCGCGTTGGACTTCTAAACCAAACCTGGGATGGCCTAATTTGATTTCTTTTTACTATACTATTTTATTGGAATAGTTAAATTTAATTAATGAATAAATAGTAACAAGCAAGAAGTAATAGTTCAACACCCTATGTAGAAAGGAATATGGAAAATCGCTTTCTATTTTGCCACTTAATATTGTGATTCTGTCATACGTATATACATATTTATATTAATTGTAATTATTTAATAAAAAGTATTTAAAAAAAAATTTTCTATGTTGACCTAAGTAGGATTTGACTTAAGGTATCCGACTACGTTCGAAACCGTGATTTTAAAAAAAACGCATAAATGAGAATAATTTTCATGATATTTAGTGTCACTTAGATTGGAATACATGTATAAAACCGTTTTAAGGACATTTTGATAAAAAAAATTTATTTAAATACAAAATTTCGGCAAAAAATTAACTTGGAGAACATTTTGAAAAAAGATTATTCCTTTTGTGAAAAAGGCTTCTATTATAATAATATTTTGCCTGTATATGGCTCAGACTTCTGTTCAGAGGCTCAGCTAGTATTTTTGAAATATATAACTTGGAAGAGGATTTATCCATGTTTTACGACAACACAGAAGGGAGAAATTTTAAGAAAAAAACTCTGATAATTATATATATTTCAATTGGTTGTAAAACTCTGAAAGTAATGTGAACTTTTCAAAAATTATAGTTGAGCCTCTGTACAGAGGTTTGAGCTATATACAGGCAAAATATTATTATAATAGAAGCATTTTTCACAAAAAGAGAACATTTTGAAAAAAGGTTATTCTAAGTTAATTTTTTGCCGAAATATTGTATTTAAATAATTTTTTTTGTCAAAATATCCTTAAAACAATTTTATACATGTATTCTAATCTAAGTGACACTAAATATCATGAAAAGTATCCATTTATACGCCTTTTTAAAATCACAGTTCCGAACGTAGTTGGATACTTTAAAAAATTTTTATGTTACTTGTTTCAAACTGAGGTCGTCTTTCTAAAATGTCAGGGAGGTTTTAAAAGATCATAGTTTTCAGTCTTACCCCTTTTCTTGTATTCGGTATGAGATTTTCAAGGTAGAGAAAAACCATAGTTCGTGGAACCTTTTTAAATCGGTGCAAAATAAAAAGCTATTGTTACATGTTAGAAAATAGATTTATCACTCAAGGTAGGGTGAACTGAAATATTTTCAATATTTGAAGGTCATAATAGACACTAATCCATGGGTTCGTAAAATAGTTTTTCTAAACCATTAAATTACCTGCTGAAGGAAAATTTAAGATTTGCAAATGAATGTGTTTTTTTCTTATTATGCACTGTTTTTCTTTCTTTTAAATATTCAACAAGTGGTATATGTATTACATATTCATGCAAAGTTCAGTATTATATTATCACATTTATATTTGAAGTAGCCTGAATGTTTTTCTCATGGAGTAATGCTTCTGATGCGAAACGCCCACCTCTCGGGTACGTTCAACAGGCAATATTCGAGTCATTATTTCTCTAGAGGAAATTATTGGGGAAGTTTTTCCTTGCATCGTAGAACACGTGTAATACAAGAGGGCTAGTTTCCGCTAAGCGGATGCAGTTCCACCACACAAACGATTTTATTTACGAGGGGTGTGGTGATCCATGGCTGAAAAGGGCAGGTTGATTCATACGTGAAATATCAGCTAACATTCGCCTACATGCATCCACGATATATGGTCGTGGAAAGATCACTGGAACAAAAAAATGTTGCAAGTTTGAGAGGTGCCAGTGTGACGTCATCACGCTTGGATTGACGCATCCACCGACAAGAGGTGAAAGCTCCACAAATAACTTTTGCCTCCCTTTTTCAGCATGTGCAGAACACTCTTGATATACTCATATAGACCATAACCATAAACCGTCTAGTGGTTGCACTCTGGCGTCCATTAAGATTTCAATTGATCGCGCAGCTTAAAGGACTTCGTAGGCAATGGTGCTGGGCTAGAACGACGTGGTACGAAGGAACGGTACGTGGTAGTGTTTACCGACGAGTCAGCTTCTGGTGGTTAAATGACAGTTCTCGTATACGAGTGTTGTGCCGACGAGGTGACAGATCCACTTTAGCCACATATGGGGAACACTTCATCGTTTGACAACGCGGAATTACGTTTTGGGGTACCTTTGCGTATGCTAGCACAGATCACCTTTCCCTATAATTATAATTATTTATATACATATTTATATATATATAAGGTGACCATTTTTTTTACAATGAAAAGGACAAAAAAAAAATTACGAGAAAAAATTACAACTTAAATATATGAAACGTTCTATTGATTCAAAGAAAAAATACGCTAATTACGCTTACATTCTTTTTAATTATTATCTTAAACGAGTATTTTTCCTATAAAGGAATGTTTTTATTTTATTTTATTTATTTATTTTTTTGTCAACATATCATTTTCTAATATATCGGAAAGTTCGGGCAAAAAATATCCTTCATACTGAATTTTAAGGTAAGCACTGTAGCTAAAATATTAACATTCAATTTTGATATCTGACTAGTTACTTCACAAAAATCATTAAGAACTGAAAAAACTCTCTCAACTGGTGCATTAGTTCCATGGCAGCACAAGGTAAATTCAACAAGAACAATTACATTTTCATATGGAAAGTGTTCATTTTTTAAATGGTTTAAGTAATTACACCCATACTTTACCAATTTCTCAGCATGTTGATTTTCCAATTCTAATTTATTAGAACTTAAATGTACATTCTACGTCGTTCTACTTCAAACGGACAATTGTTATCGATTTTATCCTCCCGTTGGTGTGGGGTGCTAGCTCAGGTGTCGTTCATGTCACTTGACCATGGTTCAAAATTACGTGGTCCGTCACCAAAAGCCCTCGTGTAGCTGCACAGTGTGACGTTAATATTCAATCAATCAATCAGTCATCGATTTTAATATCAGGCATTTCTTTCGATAAAAACTCAACGTAATGTTCTACATCCGCCCAATTTACTTGAGACCAAGTCAAAAAATACCACTGAAAGCTGCTATTTCCTGTGATACTTGTGTCAGACCATTCTTCGACATTTTGGAAACATGTTTAGTTCATCTCTTAATACAGAGATTAACAGATCAGTTTTAAAATATTGAAAAGGAGGACATTTTTCGAGGAAGTACAGAACCTATAAAAGAAGAAATGTCCTCCCAAAAGGAGGACGATTGGTCACCTTAATATATATAGGAAGTATTCTGAACTTGGCTTGAATGCATTTAGTTATTAAGAGATGATTTTTGGTGGTTGACATTGTAAACTTGAGGAGGAACATCTTTCTACTTTATTAAGTCCATATTACAAAATCAACATAAAACAAACATGAGAACACGAAGCAAGTCATTGACACGCGCGGTTTACATGACCTCAAAAGTATTCTTATTCGCTTTCGAGATCTCGTTTGTTTACAATTTTGGTCACCTGGAAGCTGTTAGAACCACATGATTTTCTGTAAAGGCCGAATACGCTGGTGATGTAAGATTGTATCATCCTGTAATAAAAAAGCTCAGTTTTTGGGAGATACAGCTCTGATTATTTCCCATTAGGATGGTAAACTAGAAATTAATTATCTGTCGAAACCATGGAGGGTCAAGGCCATTATGGAAGAAATCTCGCGAGAGAAAAGTTTAGTGCATTCTATATGTATATATAGAACGGGTGCGGTGTGTGCTGGGTTGGTTTACTCAAACACACCCTTTGATATCCGTTTATATGTGGATTGATGAGGTATCTACAAATAGGTGCAGTTTTCAATAGTTGGAGAGTCGATCAATATACATACAGCACTCACATCCAAAAGTTAAGCACGAAGATGTAAAATGCAAAAAAATCAACAAATACTGCTTTGATTGACACAAAATTTGGCAGTAAAGTAGCATATAACAAAAAAACATAACAAAACACATAAAACACATAAAACAAAATCAATAATTATATACAGAAAAGAAAACAATATTAAATTTTTGTAAGTTATCAGATAATTTCATACTGGAGACTTACATAGAATTATGTATAAAGTGAAAAAAAACAAAAACAAACAAAAAAAAAACAAAAACCGTAAAATGTGAAAAAAAAAAAAAGGACATTAATAGAATATGTAATCCCCCTCATCTGATTGCAAAGTTTACATCTTCTGATCATGCTTTCAATTAGGTGGTCAACCACCGCAGAATTAAGCAATCACCATTCTTCTTGTAGAGCAGTTTCCAGCTCAATAAGAGTGGCTGGAGGCGGGAAACGTGAAGCTACAGCACGGCCGAGAGCATCCCTAAGATTTTCAATGGGATTAAGGTCGGGAGAATATGTTGGCCAAGCCATACGCGCAATCCCTTCCCTCTCCAGGTAGTCATCGACGATGTCAGCTCTATGGGGACGTGCGTTATCGTCCATTAAAACAAAAGTAGGGCCAAATGCTGCATCGTACAATCTCACAATGGGTTCTAGGACTTCATCTCGATACCGGAAAGCCATCACAGTACCCCGTTTAAAGATGTGCAGGTCGGTGCGGTATCCTAATGAAATCCCTGCCCACACCATAATGCTTCCGCCTCGGAATGCGTGATGCTCGGTGATGTTTTGAGGCTGATTGCGTGTTCCTTGCTTACGCCATATTCTTATACGCTTGTCATCTGGCTCCAGAGCAAATCTTGACTCGTCAGTAAACATGACATTGCTCCAATCAGACACACTCCAATTGCCATGTTGCCGGCACCACTTTAATTGTGGCCCTCTTGATTGTACGGATAGAGGAACACAAACTCGAGGTACCAGGGCATACAGTCCATTCATATGTAATCTTCGGCGTACAGTAGCTGCAGATATAGCCTTACCAATGGACGCTGTAACCTTAGATGTCACATGTGTGGAGGTCGCTCTGAGATGCCGCTTGTCTACATAGCAATATATCGGTTTTCCACGGGGTTTGTAACCCTTGGGTGACCACCTACGGGCCTTCGGACAACTGTCTGTGTGGTTTGGAATTGTTTTCATAAACGCGCGCGTGAAGTTACAGAATGATGAACACCGAAGAAAAGAGCAGCTTCTGTGTTCCACTGTCCTGCTTCAATCCGCCCCACAGCAGGCCAGCTCTCAGAATCTTCCATTCGTTTTCTGGAAGTCATAGAAACACGTCTTGAAAACAAATTGTACGAAAATTTTAAACACCTTCTATCAGTTCTTACAATCAACTTTTGTAACCCTTCATAAAGCTGGCTTCTTATAAAACTGCTCTTTTTACATATTTCTTGACATGAAAGCACGATTGGCTGTTCCCTAACATATTTGCATACTTCCATCTACCTCTGCAGCGAATTGCATCCTCTTCAATTCTGATTAGCTTCCGGAAATTAGCATTTTCCTCTCCGTGCTTAACTTTTGGAAGTGAGTGTATTTTAGAAATGACTGTTCACCTTCTCTCAATTGGAAATTCATTGTCTCTCCTCGGTCAGACGTCTCCTACGCGTGAGCTTCCAGTCTGTCTAATTGCGTCCTGTTTTTTTTATCTGTGGCTGCAGGGGGTATCAGGAACAAAGGTGCTGCTTTCTGGAGGGGAACTGAGGAATCAATTCCCCACCACCCATATTTATATATGTTACCGGCAAAGTATGAAATCCAGCATTCTAGAGAAATCCTAGGCATTGTATAGAATGACTAAATCTAGCCGGCAATGTTTGAAACGAATCTTATTTCATACATTGCCTAGTCATTCTATAGAATGCCTAATGAGAAACAGGCTAAGTATGAAATACATGTCCGATTCGTTTCGAATATTGCGTGGCAAAACACGAGACTTTTAACGCGAGCCTCAGACTTAGAATTTGTCAGCTGCACATTGCGGTTTGTTCGGAAGTGTTTAAATACTCAATTTTATTTAAACTTGTTCAACAAAAAAATGGTTTTTTCCTGTGCTGCATAAAAATGGAAGATCAAGATGTAGTGTTGGAGAAGGAGTCATGGTTTACAGCAGGGGTCGGCAACCTATGACACACATGCCATATGTGTGGCCCGCATTACAATTCTCAGTGGCACTTTGTACTACTCTACAAATTTGTCTATTTTTGAATTGTTTAAAAAATGCCCTAATGTGTGGTACGCTGAGTCATATTGGTAGATTGGTTTGTTACGCCACAGCTAAAAAGTTGCCGACCCCTGGTATATAGACATGAAACAACTATTCGATGACGAACTCCCCAAAATTCGAGTTAATGCTGCAAAAAAAAATAATAATGAATAAAAAATTTTTAAAAAATGAATTTTTTTTTTAACTGAAATTACTTACTAGAAGCAAATAACTGATATACAAAAAGCCAAAATTACTATTAAGAAGGACTATTAGTTGTTGAATAGTTAAGATGCTATGTTTGTGGAAAATAAAAGTAAACTCATATAGAAAGAATGTTAAGAATGTGTCAGTATACCATACAGCAATGGTCCCCAACCCCCAGTCCGAAGATCAAATGGTATCGGGCCATTCAAGGAGCATTAAATTATTTCCATTTTATTTACTGGGGTGTATTTCTTTCGTGTTTCGGCGACTTTCCATGGAAATCACTTTATATTTCATGTAAAATTACTTCATAATCATTTTTTGGTTGCACTGAATTTTATTCTGAATGAATGTTTATAAATACAAATAAATTATTAAATCAAAACAATTTAAAATATAAATAATCAACGTCTCATCCTCAGTGGGCTGTGGTAAGATTATCAAACGCTGACCGGTCCGGAAGATAAAAAAGATTGGGAAGCACTACTATACATTATTACGTCACGGATTCTGAGGATGTCATAGAATTCGGTAAAAGAACTTTCAACCAAATACAAAAATGTTATACGTTATGATATTGAACTGTACATCCACCTTTGTGAACCGTACCAGAGAAAACAGAAAATTATTTTAAAAAAGTTATTGTTGTGAAACCTGTGATTTTTTCCCGAATGCCAATATATGGGCACTTGTAATGAGTGGAAAAATTTCTATCGACTTAGAGAACTTCTAAAGGAATTTTAGAAGTTTCTTTAGAAGTACAATTTACTTTGTACGCGTTAAGAACTGGCTTAGAATCGAAGATATTCCTAAACATGAAATTCCTCTCCTATCAGTTCAATGGAAGTGGCCAAGGATTTTTCAAATGTATGTGTAAAACAAAATACCAACATAAGAATTGTCTTGGTGCGAAAAACGTAATGAAATGTCGTTCAAGCCTACCATGTTACAACAAGTAGGTTAATTTTAATTTGTTTTTTATATCAAAAATTTGTTTTTCTTAATAAGAAAAACATAAATTTTGTTTGGTACAACTTTCATTATCTATTACGTATATTTTTAAAAAAATTTATAAAGGCACTCTCAGTATTTTGTCAAAATAACAATTGTATTTTTAGGAATGTATATTATTGATATAAAACTTATCATGACCTTATTTCATACTATAGAATGCCTATAAGCATTCTATACAATTCCTAGGCAAAATATGTAATAAATGTCATATTTCATACTTTGCCGGTAACATATATACAGTATTCAGGATTCTGCCCAATGATACGTGAATGATGTACAGCGACCGTTGGCATTTTCCTTTTTTCAGGGTTAGTGACCTTGACCTTCATGTTGACGTCCGATTGCGCATCAGCCAACATGCTCTGCAAGATTCACAGAGGCTTCCCTTGTGATCGTGCACCCCCTCTCCCCTCTATCTGCCACCAATTCGAACACATATGAGAAGTGATTGCATACCGCATGCATGTCCTGCTATCACGGCGTTCAGAAGACGAATTGTGACAATTGATTAACAGGAAATGGAGAGATATCACACTGCACGTCATCTTTCATCGACTCTGTTTCTAGACATGTTCTTTCATGTATCCGTCCGCGGTGGCCGCATGACGTTGTTCTTGCTCTGTATTCCAAGTATCATTTCAAAATGCGTAACTATCTCTCTCTCTCTCTGCGTGCCAAGTTTCTTCATTTTCTGAATATTTCTTTGTTTTGCATTTTAAATGTTATGAAGTGAATATATTTTTTGAAAGTGGATTTGATAAACAACAGAGAAAAATTTTAGAAACTAATTTCAATTTTATATCAAACGCCTTTGTTTACGTTGTGTTAATATTTTCAACATATACTTACGTTTACATCCCTACTTTTCTACTACAGGAATTGGAAATCACAGCAAGTCTCAACGATGACAATGGACCTATCAAGCTGGATCTAAGTCATCTCCTCCATTTGACTGAGCTGGACCTGTCCTTCAACTCCATCACGGACCTAGGCAACGATGTGTTTGAGCAAGACATGCCCTCACTCACCAACCTCATTTTATCCAACAATGGAATTGAGAAATTGGGGGATCGGGCCTTCGCCAACCTGCGCAACCTCCGGCTGCTGTGGCTCGATGGTAACAGATTCGGCGCCATCAAAAGGAGCATGCTGCCCAACCCCGCCAGCAGACTACAAGACTTGCAACTCGAGTAAGTGTTGTGTAGCATGTTACGATGTTTAATTTTTTAAGGTAGCCTTATGTCGTCGCTAAACTATAATTAATATAATCTTCATGATTACAACTTGACTTGGATTGTGAATGAAACAACATCAATTATAGAGTTTGCTATAACTCTAGAGGAGATTTATAACTTTAACACAAATTAGGAGTCACTCATATTAAAAAAATAGTCTGTCACTTAGCAGACCAAATTTATTGTACTTGGTTATGTCGGGCAATTTATGCTTTTGAAATATATATATGTATATATAGCGCATAAGATAGCGAATTCTAAACAACTAAAATAAGGAAAGTAATATAACTTTTTTTAAAAAAATTAATGTCCCTTTTTTTTTAAAATAAAGGTAAGAATAAATGTAGTGTGTGTGTTCCTGTTCTTGTGCAGAATTTTTTCATTCCATTTTTATTTGCTGATGCCTTGATTCCATATTTTGACCAAAGTCTTCAGAACTCAAACAGTGATGACGTTGCACCATATCTTAATTTATGTTGAAATGTGACCGACACATCTTTTGGACATGTAATTCAGATAACACTTTGGCTAATGGGGACACTACAAGTATTGCATTCAGTTTCTATGTTTTATTTTCAGCAACAATGCCTTCACGGACATTCCAGACGATCTGTTCACTCAAATGCCTGAATTACAAGATGTGTCCCTGAGAACCAATGGTATCACTCAAATGCGGGAAAGAACTTACAAACCCGTCTGGTCTCATCTAGAGGTCTTGGATATCAGAGGTAAGTTAACTCTCCATAGTTTCACTTCTGCGTCTCTATATTAAAGTTTTATTTTAACAAACCCTCTGCACAGTTATGTGTAAATCGTACACCTTTCTTGCCTGTGTGTATAGCTGAATGTATTGAAAGTGCATATATAATTCATTGCATTAAAATACAGTGTAGGCCTCCAAAACTTAAGCATATGGTACTATATTTAAGGCAGGCTTCTATAAAACCTTTTCTTGATAAATTTAGCAAAATCGAGTTTTTAGGATATCATATGAAGAATTAACATTTGAAAAATAGAAGTTTTGTATGCATCCCTACCTTTGAAAATAGCTGACATTATATAACAAAAACAATTTTTTCGTTAAAAATAGACTTGAAATTTAGAAAGTTTTCAAACATTTTCTAATTTCAGCTATAATTTTTGGGCTTGAAAATATTATTGACATGCCAATTAAGCCAAGCCATAGGATGGATGTAAATGGGCCTTTCACAAGCTGATTGTGCTAGACTGTTTAATGTTTCTTGCGATGTGGTTCAATGACGTTGGAATCGGTTCGAATCCGAGAATATAGTCTTTTTCAGTTTTACCATGTGTTACAATGACTCAATAAATGTTTTATATCTTTTTCTGTACGAAGAAACAAATATTACTATTCTATTTCCATTTTATGGCAACTGGCTACGACAGTGGGAAGACATATCGAAAATGAAGACTTGTACCCGAAGAGACTGACTGAATATGTCCCATTAAACCGGATGCTAATAGGTGTCTAATTTAGAAGGATTGGAAAGCGTGCATGCTTAAAAAAGGGCTAAATACAATTTGAGATTATTTTTGTAAGGTAATTCTTGCTGCGTTTTGATCTAGAGAGCAAGGAACCAGTTTTTATGAATCCAAAATGTTGAAAGACACGCTTAGAAAAAAGATTAAAACATGGCGGGGCATGCCAAAGTTGTGCACCACATGGACAATAGGGAGTGGTTTTTAATCTTAAATCTTATTTATTCACCAGATGCCAATAACCAATCACAATGTTTTCTCTTGTAGCATGGCAATCCACATTCGTCATTTCAATATCGCAGTCTATTCAATTACGGAATTGAGAGTTACTTCTTAATCTAATTTAAGTAAGATAAGAGAAGTCGTGATTGATCGAAAAATATGTTCGTTATAAGCACTTCTTACCAAGAAATAATTGGCCGCGGTAGCCGAGTGGTCAAGGTATTGTATCGTGGCTGGCTTGTCACGAGTTCGAGCCTAGTACCACTAAAGATCCGCCGTGTAGAGGAGAGCGATGCACGTTAAATTTGTCGAGAGCTCAAACGTCTTCCTGTTAATGTAGTATGGCAGTTAGGAGAGGGGGTGTCAGATCAGGTGTCGTCCTCGTCACATGACCATGGTTCAAAATTACGTGGTCCGTCGCCAAAAGCTGAACAGTGCGACGTTAATATTCCTTTACTCACACCCCCAAGAAATAATTGGATATTTCAGGAAGAAAAGGAACTTATCAATAATTAGTGCAGTTTCCATGAAGGACGATTCTCATGAGCACATACGTCTCGCCTATTGCTCACACCCTACTCTATTGTATTTATTTCTGATCGTCTTAGGGAAGATAAAGGGAAATCACCAATTCTGGATGGAGAGGTGATCTTTTCAGTTGATGTTTCAACTATATCTATAAATAATCGACAGATACTCTGGGACGGCCAGTTCATTTGAGGAATCTCATAATTATACCACGCCATGACAGCTGGTGTTGTCCTAGAAGCAACAAATGCCATGACGTAGGAATCACATAGTAATCTAGAATGGTACAGTGTATCTTGGCATTGAGCTTACAAGCACTACACCCAAGGATCCCAGGCCATACCAAGAGAAACACCCCCACAGCATTACACCATTAATAAAGGAAGGGTTCTTCAGACAGACATTAAACTCAGATCCTAATATCTGATCAATAGAGGGTTAACCTTGATTCTTCGTTAAAGAAAATGTCTCCCCACTGTTCTACAGTCCACTGACAGTGAACTTTAAATTATGTTAGTTGAACCTTGCTTCTGGACTTCGTGATCAAAGATTTGAGGGCAGCTGCACGCCTTTGATGAAACAGCTGATATGCTTCCTTTTGTATGATATTCACAGAAACAACAGTTCCGGATGCCTGTTGAAATTTCATGGGAATGTGGACCATTGATAGGTTTTAACACTGAAGGGTAGTTTCAAAATAGCCCTTCTGTCTTGAACGTTCAGTTTTGTGAAGCTGCCAGGTCCACTTATTTTTCGCTTGCGAGTCATATAGTCCACTATCCATTTAATGCTTAATTTCCTCGCTAGCAAATTACACATGCTCCGTCTTTTTCTGAATAACCTTTTGGAAATCCGAGAGCTTTGAACTACGGATCATATCGTACATGCGAATGACTGCAATGTTGTTCCTCACACAAAGCACTGGCACAATTTTGCCTTATTTGCATGGATGTTCATTACAATTTTAGACCATTATAATGCAATGACGCCCTTCCGAGGCTTATATAATCGCATATGCTTTAAGACATGATTGTGTCACAATTGGTTAAAAATATAACGTTATTTATACTTATTACGTAATTACAAAATCAAAAATAATTAAAAAATAAATTTAATGGGAAATGGAATAATGTTTATCAAATCATTTGAAAATAATTTTCATTCTAGTGATACTAATTGCGATACAAGCTCGTATGTATGCTACTAGTGGAAGTGGGAGGAATATTATATTAATGCAATATACACTACTGGCGATTAAAATTGCCACACCAGGAAGAAATGATTAAAACAAAGTGATATTTATTGGACAAATATATTATACTAGAAATAATAAGTGATTAAATTTTCAAAAAATTGTGTGAGTAGATCCTGAGAAATCAGTACCCGGAGCAACCTCTGGCAGTAATAATAGCCCTTATACACCTGGACATTGAGTCAAACAGAGATTGGACAGCATGTACAAGTACAGATGCCCACACAGTTTTAACACCATGCCATAGCTCATCAACCGTAGTGAATGGCGTATAGTGTACAGCCAGTCGCTCGGCAACCATGAACTAAACACTTTCTATTGGTGAGAGATCTGGTGAACGTGCAGGCCAGGGCAACAGCAGAACATTTTCCTTATCAAGGAAGGTCCGTACAATACCGGCAAAATGCGGTCGTGCATTATCCTATTGAAACGTAAGGTTTCGCAGGGTTCGAATAATGGGTAGAGCTACAAGTCATAACACTCCAAAAATATAACGTGTCCTATTCAAAGTATCCTCAATGCGAACAAGAGGCGGCCGAGACGTGTATCCAATAGCTCCCTATAGCATCATGCCAGGTGATGGGCCAGTACGACGAAGACAAATGCACGCTGCCAATGGGCATTCACCACGATGCCATCAAAACACGGGTGCGATCATCTTGATGCTGTAAACAGAACCTGGATTCATCTGAAAAAATGACGTCATTCCTACGTTCAGGTTTTTCGTTGATCACACCATTGAAGACCTCCCTGTCTGTGATGCAGCGTCAAGGATAGCCGCAACCATGGTCTTCGAGTTGAGAGTTCATGCTGCTGCATACGTCGTCAAACTGCTCATATAGACACTTGTTGTCTTGCAAGCGACCCCAATTCATGACTCAGGGCTCGTGACAGGGCTGTATGATCCATTAAAACCATGCAAGCACCATGCCTGTCATCTCGGCTACTAGTGATAGGGGGCCGTTGAGATCCAGCCCGGCGTTCCGTATTACCGTTCTGAACCCATCGATTCCATATTTTGCTAACAGTTGCTGGATCTCCACCGACGCGAGCAGCAATGCTGCGATACGATAAACCGCAATACCGGTAAGCTACAATTTGAACTTTATCAAAGCTTGAAACGTGCTGGTACGCATTTCTGCTACTTACACGTGGTAACACAATAACTTTTCACCGGATAACAACGTTCAAGTACAATTTGTGTATGAGAAACCGGCTGAACAATTTCCTCATTTAAACACATTGTAGGTATCGCTACCAGCGCCTGCTTTTTCTGAATGCGCTGGAAAACTAATCATTTGCGTATGACAGTACCTTCTTCCTGTCGTTTAAATTTCATGTCTATAGCATGTCGCCTTCTTGGTGTAGCAATTTTAATAGCCAGTAGTGTATTATGATACCTTTATATGCATATCCTTGGCTATTAATTGGCCACAGTCATGGTCGTGATCTTTGAGTAAAGCGTTATTATAATCTTTTAATTTTTCACTCGAGTGTCTGTACATTAAATGAATTGTTTATTTCATTTAAAATTTTGTTTCATTTATGACATTATTCATTTTCTGAACTTTTTTATTATTATAGTCAACAAAATATTTAATAAAAATTTCTTTACTTGTGAAACATTCTGCCAAATGTATTCCACTGCGAAAAGGTTAAACTTTTAAAACTTTAAGCAATCCACACACACAAAAGCAAAACACAGTATACATTTCTTCTCAAAAGAGGGTTTCATTTTTTTCCCCACAGGCAACCCCTTGCAATGCGACTCCCACATCGAGTGGATGTTTGATAATCTTCCTGAGGATTTGAGTCTGAGCGGCCGATGCGAGGGTCCCAAGGGCAGAGAAGGGTACGACCTGTACCTTTACATCGTTACTAAGGGATGAGGTTGAAAAAATTGTGTTGAAGGAAATGTCTTTGTGAAATAAAATGAGTGTTTGATAAAGAAGATGCGTCTGTTTCTTTTTAACATATATTTCTCTTCGACTTATGGACAGGGCTGCGGTAGCCCAGTGGTCAAAGTATCGGATCATGTCAGGCATGTCATGAGTTCGAGCCCAGAACCACAAAACACCGACCATTTAGGGAAATATGTCGAGAGCTCAAACGTGCTGCTGTTGGTGTGGTGTGGTAGTTAGGAGAGAGGGGTGCCAGATCAGGTGTCGTCCTCGTCACTTGACCTCGGTTCAAAATTACAAGGTCAGTCACCGAAAGCCCTCGTGTAGCTGAACAGTGTGACGTTAATATTCACTCACTCACTCACTCGACTTATGGCCCCGGTAGCCTAGTGGTCAAGGTCACGAACTCATGGATGGGCATGAGTTCGAGCCTGGTGTCCCTGAAGACCCGCCGTGTAGAAGGGCTGATACACGTTTAACTGTGGAGACTCAAACGTTCTCCATTGGTGTGGTGTGGGATTAAGGAGAGGGGGTGCCAGCTCAGGTGTTGTTCTTGTCCCTTGACCATGATTCAAAATGACGAGATCCGTTGCCAATAGCCTTCATGTAGCTTTATAGTGTGACATTAATATGTCCCTCACTCACTCGACTTATGGTCGCAAAAAAGAACATAAATAATGCAGACAATGACATTTTTGGGATAAAAAATACAAACGACTAGCTTGTATACCCATTCTTCGCACGGTGAATTGAAAAATTAACCAATACAGATTGAAGGATAAATTAGTTTTTATTGAGTTAATTTTATGCAAATTGCAAATTAAACATAACAAAAAAATGCGTTTTGCATATTTCAGCAGAGGAAAAAAAATTATATTTCTTAAATTTTAAGTCTGTTGATCTAATAGCCGATAAAAAGGATTTTTTTTATTTGTAACGCCCGTAACTGTCTTGTGGATCGATTTTTGAAAACAGCTAGCTGATCTCTGTTCAGCAAAAGTAACACATAGTTACAAATTTTGCGTAATCAGCGCTTAAAATAGTGTAAATAATTTATATCTGGATGTGCAATACGTTAATATCACTTTCTGTTGTATTAATTTTATGTTTTAAAATTGTAATATTCGCAAGGAACGCCATTCCTTACATTATAATGCCCATTCAATGAAAAACAGCGAAATGTTGGCGATAGAACCAAGTTGGCATCATTTTTGGTGACTTTGTAGGCGATTGATTAAATGGTTCAAAGGTTGATATGCTATAGCACGGAGCTGCTAGAAAGGGGATAGTACAAAAACCTTCTCCACAAAAAAATACATATACATGCCAATTTTCATAGTGATCGGTTGAACGGTGTTGGAGTAAAGCGATGTCATATATACAAATATCCATTTATATATGTAAATTTTTTAATGGGGTTGCGTATTGGTATTTAACCTTTGCAGATCTAGTACATTCTTCAGGAGCTGGTATAACATTTTAGCGTGGCACCATCTTGGCGATACCGTAAGTAATTTTGACGCCAATTTCCTCCCCAGAGGAAGGCACCTGAGCTCTGACAATGCGAACCTACACTAGGATTTTGTTTTGCCGAGAGCACCCAAGCCAAACAGACACTCAAAAGGTCTTTTACATGCCGCATAATCATACGAAATGGCCGCTGTCGATTTTCTGCATCATTAAAATCCATCGACTCGGATTGGGGTCGAACCCGCAACTTTGGGCACAGAAGGCCAGTGACAAACCAACCACGCCACCCAGCCGGTGTATGTAGATAAATTAAGCCTTATGTATTATTTCACTTCATGATTGTGGCTGTGGTAGCCAAAGGTCGTGCTCACAAGTTCGTCACCGGTATTATAACTGTCACGGATTTGGAAAAAGACCCACTGTGTAGAGGAGCTGACACACGTTAAGTCTGTCGAGATTAAAAGTCTTCACGATGGTGAAGTATCTTAGGGTGAAGAGAGGGCTGCTCGCTTGAGTGTTGTCATTGACACCTGACGGATTCAAAAGGAGGAGTTCCACCACGAATAGAGATGCAACAATGAACTAAACAGACACCACGAAAATGTGGGCTTTTTTTAAAAAAAGTTCTAATAGACCTTTGCCCAATAAACAGGTGGTGGGTCTTTCGAGGAGTTGGGACTAGAACCCTTGAAACGACTGAGACATCACCGGTCCCATACTCGTAACCATAACCACTCTGCAACTAAAGGCCTGTATGTTTTAATATGTGTTTTTGAAGTAATTTTCACACCCTCAAAATTTTAATCATTGAATAGTGATAAATTCTCTAACTTAACACTTGTTTTTAAAATAAATATATACAGTATTTTCAAGAAATATACCTACGAATTGTAAAAGAAGGAAGAGTGTCTTCCTAGCTAAAACACTAAAATAAAAGAGTGTTTTTTCCCACACACGTACAGTTTACTTAACTTTCTAGTAGACTGTGTTCCTGGTTTTGGAACTCGATAGCGCTCTAGTATTCTCAGCTTATTTTTCTACACACACAAGAGAACAGCCAACTGGGATAACAACTAACAACTGTTAGATTTTAATGCATACTTTTTTAACCATCGTTATTTCTTTCTTTTTCAAGCAGATTCTAACGGTGCAGAAAAAAATTGCTTGAGAGCTGAATATTCGATAAAAACTTTATGAGTGATGATGGTGAATTTCATCTCTTTCTTTAGCTGACAAGGAACTAAATCTAATAGACAAATGATGAGCTTGCAAAGGGCTCTCTTCGTGCTTTTCTATTAAACCCTTTAATTACTATGTTGCTTGATAGATTTTTAAAGACTTCTGGTCTGTGAAGAAACCGTGACTCATGCAAATAGTTCTTACTATTTAAAGTACAGTAGAACGTCGTTTATCCGAACGTTTATTATCCGGACCAGTTTTTTTTTCTCTCAACTACATTTACGGTATATGAATACGTTTTCTAACAGTGCAATGCAAATTTAGAAGGCTAAAAAGACTTCAGTGACGACCTCAGGGAGGAGTTTACCGACTTTGTCCAATCGATCCCCCAGGATTTCAAGAATGCGATGAAGATGAAGAAACCTGGATTGCATGCGATGCAGAAGGCTGTGAATTTCAAAAGCTAAATGATGACGAGATTGTGACTTCCGTGTAAGAAGAATCCAATCCTGTCGACGATGAAACGGATGAAGACGAGGACAACAACGAAAGTAGCAAGGGTCCATCAAATGCTGACGCGTTTTCTGCGTTGGAGACAGCTATCGAGCGGTAGGAACAACAATCAAAGTGCTGCCCTACTCAACTACTGCTGCTCAAGAGAATTTGAGACCTTGCAGCGAAAAAACGAAGTTATACTATGGTACAGTGAAAAATAAGTGATTATTTTCCCCAATAAAGGTAAAATTGCGACATTTTGCACCTATTTTGCTTTTTCTTCGTTTCCCGCATATGATAATTTTCAATATTCGTATATGTAAGGGTCCGAGGTGAAACCATCTGCTACAAGGGCAGGTTAGTCCCCCCCCCGGGAATGTGAAATGCGAATTATTCACCATGTGGTCGAAGGAAGCAGCTGGACAGGGGACGGAAATTCCTTTCCCCTCTTGAAGTTTGAAAAAGATTAATTCTATGGCTGAGGACGAAGGAATCAAGTCATGTCCTGAGTGTTGTTAGTTAAAAGAAGTGTTTTCTTTAAATGTTTTTTCTTTAAAATAAACTTTAATATTTAAATTTTAGACCCCATGTCTTTTTTAATTGTTTCCGTGCCCATTGCCTAGAATCAAACTTTAGTGTATAGTGTCCAGTTTCATACACTGTATGGATAGCATTCGGTTTTCGTTTATCCGAACAATCACATATCCGAACGATGTCCGGTCCAAATTGATTCGGATAAACGACGTTCTACTGTAAAGTGAAATGAATTCAAGGGGAATATTGAAAGCAAAATCTTGAAAGAAAGTTTAATTTATATTTGTGAAAGTTACTACGCGGAATATCTTCGCATAACAGTTGTAGTCTTTTTATCATTACATAGACCTCGTGCAGCCTTATAGTTCTACTTTCCTTCTTCTTATTAGGAGGTCTACTGGGTTCTCCTAGTTGAGGTAAATAATATTTATTATTATTAATTAAGATTAACTCGATCCCATTTGCTTATTGCAACCCTATTAGATTTTGCATTAGAAAGAATAAAAGTTGCAAATTTTACAATATATCTTCCGTTTATCCTCTCACTTATACGAATTTAGGGTCGCCAAAAAATCTTTCAGATCACATGAAGCAATGTGGCTCAACGAACTCGTCCACTAATATGACAAATGCCTTAATCTTTATGAAGAATATGTTGAAAAGTAACCCTGCTATAATTTTTGGCAATACATTCATTTTTTCCCTTTTTGTTATCTTTTTATAGTTGACGAGAAAAAAAACCCCTTCCCTCGATATGAACTCTGAAAAGGGACGACTTAAGCCTTACACCAAAATACAGCAAAGCAAAGGTTTTGAGTCACCTTTTGGGAGAGAAGTAGAAAGAGAAATTATAGAATGAAAACTAGATCAAACTGAAAGAGAGAGCAATATAATTGTTTGAGTGAACTGTCACAATCTCTTGCATCGTATCTAAGCAAATTTGATCAAGTCGCAGGCTAGACATGAGGTATCACTGAAGTCCTACCGTGTAGAGGACATTGAATACATCCAGTACTCACACTGGTGGGATGTGAAAGTATTGAGAATGTCGTCACTTTGCTGAGGTTCAAAGTGACGAGGTCCGCTGTGTACACATGTCAATAACGCTTATGTTGCTCTGAGGTGTGACTTTATAAACACTCACATACGGAAGCAAATCTTTAGGGTCACTGTCATGCATTCAGTTCTGAAGAACGTTTTTGGAAGATCTTATCAGAAGATTAAAGTTTCGGTTAATGTTTTAAAAAAAGAGGTTAGCTAAGCAAGGAATGTCCATTAACGTTTGTTTATTAAATGTCCTCGACTGCTGGTTTTTGTCTAACTCGAGTGGTCAACCCTCGATTTACCATTTTTTTTAAAAGCAAAGGTCAGATGGTTCGAATCCCGGAGAAAGCATGGATGTTTATAAATGTATAGTGCCTTCGCGTCATGGGGGTACTCTAAATAGCCGTCGAGCCGCAAATCCTCTCGTGAGGTGGGTAGAAGGGGAAGAGAGGTGGGAGGTCCCTGATTACCCCCCGGGTGTTATCCCTTAAAATTGGGGTGGAAACGAGCCAAATCGTACTGTCACCTGCATGGTGCTCAAAGCTAAGGCTAATGATAGGCCTAAAAATCTAGCCCTTAGCCGCGATGAATTTCGTAGGCCTTGATCTAACTCCGTCGGACAGGTGGCATTAGTATCACAACAACAAAATCTGGTTTATAATGGAACTAAATGCTCTTTATTTAAAAAATATATATTCTATTTTATCATGACACTCACGGTGACCGTGTTTACAGATATTGCTGAGAAAATGAAATCTTAAATCGACTGAAATTATCACGCAGTATTCTCCCTTTATCTGAAAAAGAAGTTAAAGCAAATTTGATGTCCGCGGTAACCTACTGGTTATGTTCAAGAATGCGTGGGGCCAGCGTGTCATGGTATCGAGCCCTGGTGCCTCACCTTGTTAGACTGGGTCAATGCGCTTTAAATCTGTCGAGGCACAAAGTCCTCTCGTCGGAGTAATGCGGAACTTCGGAGAGAGGGTTGTCAACTCAGTTGTTGTCCTCTTTACTTGACCGAGTTTCAAAATGACGAAGTCCGTCAACAATAATCCTCGCGTTGTTTTATAAGTGCGCCGTTGCACGTTCAACGTAAAGTTTGAGAGCGAATTACGGCTTACTAGAACATTTTTTAAAAAATTTCTTAATTATATATTTTCTTAAATCTATTGTTTTTGGAGGAAAATAATTATCTTTATTTCTTATGCTGTATCGGGGTACGCGAAGCAGCATTTGCAGAAAAACTGATCTAATACTCTGCACTTTGCATTCGAAGGGGGAAAAAACCGCTTTTCGGACACTCGATGTTCGACTTTTGCACTGCTCGTAGATGGCAGCACGAGATGATCTCCGAGAGAGGAAAAAAATGCCCATGTATGCAAAATAATGGTATTTGAGAATATACGAATACTTAGAACAGAGGAATCTATGATAGGAAATTTCGAACTAAAAAGTACCATTAAGCACTTACAATATAAAATAAAATTTACAACTTCGGCAAACTTCGCTAACATTAATTATACTACGTAAATATTGATGTGTTTTTCAAAGAGGCTTTGTAATGAAAATCATTTAATCAAAAGAAATTACAAGATTTCTTTTCAAATATCTTGATATCGAATAAAATTACAAGAAACTACCTTTTAATACAGGTGTAACACTTCACCAAAAAGGAAAACAGGTATTCTCTAGAAGCGTTGTAAAATCATCGACGCAAAAATCACATCTTCCCTCTATTTTATTTTTCTAAATTGTAAGGTTATTATTAAATTCAAAAAACGTTTATAATTTCCCAAAATGTGAATTGAGTTTAAGCTTAGGTAATATTAACCATATTTCATATTTTCATAAAGTAGCTTTCGCAAAAATCATTTTTAAGACATCTTTGTTAAGGGTCGATCCTCAGTGAGCCACCAGTACCCCTTTACAAGTAGGAAAAAAAATAACTTTTCTCTCTATTGCGGTATTGCAGACTCCGCCACGAAATTTGCTATCAAATGAAGGAAGCCACGGTAGTCTAGTGGTCAAGGTAACCCGTAGCCGGCGTGTCATTAGTTCGAGCCAAAACCAGCCGTGTAGAGAAGCGATGCACGCTAAATCTGTCGAGAGCTCAAACCTCCCGTAGGTGTTGTGTGGTAGTTAGGAGAGGGGGTGCCAGCTCGGGTGTCGTCCTCGTCACTTGACCATGGTTCAAAAGGACGAGGTCCGTCACCCAAAGCTCTCGAGTAACTGAATAGTGGGAGGTTAATATTCGCGCGCTCACTCTCATCAAATGAAGGATGTGTGAAATAAGTGCAGTTAATAAAAAGTAGACATTGAAAGACCAACACAGTGTGCACTAAGTTTTTATTTTTCTTACCCTATGCTATACTGTTGAGAAGTCGGAACTTTTTTTGAATTTTCAATAACTATTTAAAGTTCAGCTTATTGATTCGACTTATTCCAAGTTTTACTGTAAGAAATTAGTAAAAAATTTTGCTGGCACATTTAATATTTAAATTTTGTACTGCTCATAGATGGCAGCACTAGATAATATACAGGAATGTGTGCTCATATCTATACACACAAAAAAGTTATGTATTGGAATACACACGTATTCTTAGGATAGAAATATACAATAGGAAAGTATAAGCAAATTTGCATCGTTGTGGTAAAAGATGTTACAAAAAATTATTTGAGAGTCCAAAATAAAATTTTCATAAACAATTGAAATGTATCTTTTTTTAAGCAAAAAATTCAAACATATTAATAATTTTAATTTTTTTTCAATAAACAATTTATTAAATAATTATTCTTATTTTAGTATTTTGTTTAAATTTGCACATATTAATATATTTCATTGACTTAATTTTCTAATCATTATATGGATCCATAATTATACTTGTCAGACAATTATAAAAAAATTTAGTTAATGATTTTTCAATTTCCGTGCCATAATCTCGGATTCGAATTTCAAAGGATTTGAACCCTATCCGTGGATACGTGATGTAAATGCACAACTGCAGATGACGGTGATTAGTTTGTATGTATGCTCTTGCGATCAGTGCGAGATGCCACGAGATCGCGTTTGAATTTATTATTTTCTCATTAGAGAAGTATATATTTTACAATTACTTAACTCCAGTAAAGAGTACCATGTTTTTGATTCTTAATAAATTACTTTTAAAAAGAAATCCTGATCTCGTAATTATACCTGCCTCCTTTATAGGCACTCTCGTTGAGAACAATTGTTATACTTAAATTAGAATATATAGAATATACAATATATTAGAATATACAATATAAACTATTTAAAATATAATATGATATTATCACAACACAGAAATTCTTCGTTGAAATATGACACAAGTTATTTATTAAGAATTTGTTAGATTTTTTTAAGTGCGAAAATATTTTTTCAATAGCTATATTGTTTAATGTAACCAGTAAAATATTTTTAAATAATTATTTTTGACAGGTAAAATAATTTTGAACCCAAAGCACTTTGCAGTCTATGACACCTTGAGTTTTTCTCTTAAAAAATAGTTCTTTTTATTGTGTAGAAAAATCACAGTGTACGTATTTCTTTAATATAAAATTCAAAAATGTATTCTTAGATTTCTGAAGCATTGAAAACCTTTGAACAAAAATAAATCACATTTTGTAATACACTGCTGGCCACAATAAATGCAACACCCTGAAGGAAGCGTGCAAATAACATGAAATTTACAACATACATTAGCGGAGGTGAGATATGCAAATGATTAGAATTTCAGCGCAGGCACACATCACGCGCGCCTGTGGCGCCACCTCAAAGCGCTATTTAAGACTTTGGAGATTTCGACGATTTCAAGTTCGGCAATTGTGTTTTTCTTGTGGTTTTTTCAAAAAACGATCAGTTATTCTCGTAGAAAACAGCGATCAGCTTTTGATCAGGTATCCGAGTTCGACAGAGGAAGGATAGTGGCCTACCGAGATTGTAGATTATCTTTTAGGGAAATCGGTAGTTGTGTTGGACGAAACCATACAACTGTAATGCCGATATGTGACGTGGGATGCAGGAGGGTACGACGGACCAACGTGGTCGATCGCATCCACCTCAGTGCACCACTTCATATGAGGACAGGCAAATTGTGAGCATGGCAGTGACGAATCGCTCAGTCACATCACGAACCATAGAACAGAACATTGAATCTGTAACACATCATTCAGTGTCTGCGCGTACCATTCGACGCCGTTTACAGCAGAGTGGTACGTCCGCAAGGCGTTCATTGTTTGGTCTACCCTTGACGCAGAGTCTCCGCCGTCAATGGTGCGATGAAAGAAGGATTTGTGCGGCAGAATGGAATGAAGTCGCCTTTACTGACGAGTCACGCATCTGTCTGCAACACCACGATGGTCGGATTCGAGTCTGGAGACACCGTGAGAGGATGCTGAACAGAGCTTGCGTTATGCACCGCCACACTGGTCCTGCACCGGGCATTATGGTATGGGGCGGTATTTGATATCACTCTGGCACTCTCTGGGACGCTGACGGTACTTTAAACAGCCAGGGTAATCTCCCGAGGAGTTGGGGCCAGTTGTCCTTCCTTACCTTCAGGCTTCCAACACCATATTTAACAGGATAATGCTGACCACACGTGCACGCTTGTCCAAGGTTCTTTCCCAAACACCAAAATTGAATTGCTTCCGGGCCGGCTCGTCTCCGGATCTTCTACAGATGAAACATATCCATGGTTGCTCAACGATTCCAGATTAACCCCAGCTGCCACACCAGATCAACTTTGGCAACGTGTGAAGCTGCTTGGTGCTGTACCCCAAAACACATCCAAAGTCTCTTTGAATCAATGCCGAGGTGTGTGGCAGCGGTGATCTCCAACAATGGCGGCTACTCTGGTTTCTGATTCTGGCAGGAACCACACTTCACAGAAGTCTATAAATTAAATCATTTGATACTTGGTCAACATGTTACCTGCAAAATAAATTTTGTTGTGCTATCTCTTGTCTTTCTTGGTTTTGCATTTACGGTGGCCAGCAGTGTAGGAAAAAAAAAAAAATTACTTCTGCCCACATTCGGGATTTTAAAGAAATCTGAAAGAAATTTGCATTGTGAATGCCCTACATTTCGACGCATTCACACACTTTTGCTTACGGGATTATCTTTAATCGCTCGTGCATTTGACAAAAGCATTTGACGATTTATTAATAAAAAGCACATTAAGAAATAATTATCCCAATAAGGTAAATATCAATATATATGATGCGTATACATGAAAACGTATTGTATATAATTATTGTTATTAAAGAGATACAACTATATTTAGTGAGCCATCCACTGAGAGTAACGAAGCCACTTCTGGCATTTGTGCTAGTTGTTATTCAACATGGTGTTCATTCGAATAGCTTATGGATTTCTTGCCTAACTTATTTCTTACCTACGGATTTCTAACCCTATCCAGTTGTGCCATGCTCAGATCGGCAAGATTTGAGGTACCTGTTCATCAAAGCGTACTCTATTAGGAAGAAATCAGGCGATCGCGGTGGCAGGCAAAGTATTTGACAAAAATAGAGATAAAAAGTTTTTCTTATTATCTTAAGACACACTCAGTTATAAAAGAAGTGCACTGAAAACAAATAGAAAGTAATCGAGTCGATATATGCTGTGTTGAAAATTATCGAGGATGACAACCAGAAAGATTGACTATCAAACTATTCCTAAACTTCAAACTATTAATCCCAGATATGTCACTGTTCTTAGACAATGGTCAAATAAGTATCTCACAGCTGTCCATGATGTCCCTACAAAACTTCTTGTTAGTCTTAGAACTCTTCGTTGGAAACGATTCTATTTTAACCAGCGAGATTGTTGATCAAATGTTCCTGTTAGTATTGAAAACACAACTGTTGGTAAAGAGGACATGGATAGTGGATGTAATGAGTTTATTGTACATCAAATTTTTTAAGTTTTCTCTTAAATAATTTTTTTATAAAATAATTCTACTACGTTTAATAATTCTGAAGGTTTATTCCTCTCTAATAACACCGTAAGTTAAGCGCATTGCCAACAAAGAGAAATAAAATTCTTATGTAAAATCCGGTCATTAGACCGGTTACGAATAAAATGTTATGTTAGTTATATATAAGGTGACGGTAAATTTAATAGAGTTATATAAGCATCGACAACACAGTTGGCGGGGCATGTACATTTCGAGTACTAATGTGACCTTGATATTTCGAAAACTTCTTGTCGAACATTTTTTCCATCGAAACGTGTCGCGAGTTGACGATGTGTAGCAAGAACACATCTGATAGCTCGACAAAGACTCCAGTATACTTTCGTGGAATATTTTGAGGTGTTTTGCACCTTATCTGTATTCTACGAGGCGCGAATCTATTTCAGAGGAATCGAAGTCACAAAAAGTCGTCTGTTATTCGAGATGGAGTCCTTCCAAACACCTCGTGCCAGGGCAGGGAACCAAAGTGTTGCCTCACCTCGGGAAGTTCCGGGAAGGGGAGTGACAGGGAACGAAAGTGTTCCGGAGATGACGGGACTCGTTAGTGAAAACAGGTTTCTGCAAATGTCTTAAGAGGTTTCGAAATGATTTGAATAATTTTACTTTAAAAAAAAATACTTTTGAAAAGTCTATCGAGTAGAAAGTAGACGAAGGCATTCAATTAGTAATCATGCAATTTTTTAAAATCAAAGTGCGTATAGCCAGTGCCGGTTTATCCCTTGAGCCAGTGCTTCTCAAACTTTTTATACTCGCGACCCAATTTTCAAACATAATTTTCTAAAATCACTTTACCACATACAATAATAATGTATTGAATTCAATAATAATATACTTTTGATGTAAATCTAAATACAACTTTAATTTATAAACTAATTTCAAAATTTATAGTATTTAAATTTGTATATATAATTTCATGACTTGCCCATAGAGTTACTGGTAATTTATTAGAAACATTTCCTTGACGAAGTACTGTTAAATTAATTGGCTGAAATACATGGTGTAGTACTGATACATTTATAAAATTAGCCATTATATCAGTGTAAATATAGCATTTTTATTTTTATTATGTTAGATGTATTGTGTATTTTTAGCTTTCCTTTTAGTAAGAGTGTAATTCTTTAGTAATGTTTGTTTTCGACTTTTCGATATACTCGCACCCCTCTTGTAGAGTTATCACGCCCCCCGGGGGGGCACGCCCCACAGTTTGATAAACACTGCCTTGGGCGCTTGGGCGGGCTCCTAGGGGCCCGGAGGGGCCAAGAAGATACCCACAAGAGCCAAGAGCTGGTCTTAACCACATTTTATATGGTTATAATATATAACTTTTATCCTCCTTATAACTTTTAGTCCTCCAGTGCCAAGGGGCCCTGTAGATATGCACCCAGGTTCCGAAATGAGATTAAATCGGACTGTGCGTCACTTCTTAGGAGTTAAATTGTGTTCGCAGTAGCCTAGTGGTCATGGTCCCGGACTCTTGGCCGACATGTCATTGAGTTCAAGCTCTGACACCATTGAAGACCCTCCGAGTAAAGGGACTGATATTCAAATAGAACAGGTAATAATTGAACCTTTCATTAAAATTGATTTTGTCTTAACGGTGCAGAGGTCATTACAAGGAGGGTTCATGTGATGAGAGAGAGAGTGGACTCCATATGTGTGTGTATACGCATGGAGTGAAATGGTGATACATATCAACATAGTTTTTGTAATGAAATAACATCAAGTGTTTAGCTGATGGGTTTTAATGTATGGCATTGTTGGGATATATTGTGCCAAACATACATATCATAACGGGTGGGCCATCTATTGGATTCTATTTAATTTACTTTTTTAAAAACTACTTTTTACTAATATTTATTCATAATACGTATTGGATGAATGATCTTTATACATCGCATTAAAAATGTGCCCCTTCCCAAAAGGCAATAAAAACAGGGGTTTGATTATACATACTCAAATCTGATTTTATGGGCTTCTTTTAATGCAAACTTTCTTTTTTTATTAACTATATTTTTTACCTCATTTTTTGACGTAGTTGCCACCAACACTGAGACAATTGTCGTAGTGGGCAATGAATTTAAAGAAACCACTAGGGTTAAAACTCGAGGCAAGGAATTGTTGCAGTCTAACTCCTTCTCAGTACTGTTTGGGAATAATTGTTTCCTCGCTGGTAAACTGAGATATTTTCATGCCCTTGATTTTTGGGATAAAGTAATGCACCCATGTTTCATCGCCAGTGATTGATTCTGAACAGGAGCTCATATCTGTCTTGTACTCCTCGCGCACTGTATCAAGGGTCAAGTTTCTTGGCACCCATCTTGTACACACTTTTGTGTACCTCGACACAGGAGGGTGTAAGTGATGGGCCTAAGCACGAGCAGTATGGATGACACCGCTAACACAATGTCTTGGTATTCCGGCAATGCAGCTTTAATTCGTGGATATGACTCTTATCACTCCATACACTGCCTACCTTCGCTTAACAGGCAACACGATTCATTTGACGACATCTTCACCCTACACGGGTCACGGATGACGGAAGCACTCAGGGAAGTCTTCTTGAAGCTTACGCAAAAGTAGGGCCTAGACCCCTACACAAATGTAGTACCCACCTATGATTCATAAAAGTAGACAGTACATAGCATACGTAGTCAAATACTTGTACAAAAATATAACACGGAGCAAATAAATGTGTATGACTTAAAATCTCACAGACCAGCTTGACTGACTACTGCCTTTTGACTGAATAAGTAATGAGGGTGTTTGGCGGTAGACTCTCTTAGGCCTATACGTGGATCACGGTCATCACAATGTAGCCAGTTGAACATATCGTCTGAAATTCCCAGTTTTTCAGATTATACAACAGAAAATAATATTTGACCGTTGAAGTTATTCAAATCATGATCTCATTAAGGTTAAGTCAAGAATGAGAAGAGACCTACATAGTGGCAAGGCCCTGGGCCAGTTAGCCCATGTCTTAAACGTCCTTGGCAGCACGTGCCCATTCATACCGGATAACAGCACGCTTCGTTTCCAACCCCATCTATTTGCCATCATGATTGACCGCACCAAGCTTGTGTGGCTCTCTCTTTCGAGTGGCACCCTAGACAAGGTAATGGACTCTGCCTTACGTGAATACCTGCCTTGCTAAGGAAGGGCCGATGCACGTTAAATATGTCGAGGCTCAAACGTCATCCCAATGGTGTGGTGTGGAATTTCGGGGAAGGGGTGCCAGCTCAGGTGTTATTCTCGTCAATTGACCATGGTGCAAAATGACGTCGCCAAAAGCCCTCGAGTAACTGAACAGTGTGACGTTAATATTCACTCCCTTACCGTAAATTCGAGTTTGTAAAATAAAAATTACAATTGTTCGGATTTTATACAGAAGAAACGCTCTGATGCAACTTAAACACACACACAAAACTTGTATTCTCCCGTAAGTTTATAATCTTCTATTTTCTATACATTTTTAAACTTTACCTAATTCAAATGTCTTGTTTTTTTAAATCAAATTACTCCGCGCGTTGACTCATTTTGATTTACTTAAATTTCGCTTCTTTAAATACGAATATTTCGATGATTCAAGGTAGGCCAGAATTGCTGAGACTACTACGTATATAATATTACAGTTGAGATATGCATGTAGAAAAAATTTTATAAAGACATAATGAAATAATATATATATATTTTTAATTCTAACAACTCTAGACTATTTCCTTGTGGAGAGTACAGGTGTATTGAATATTCAAGAAAACATTATCTATCATAAAAAGCCGATTGATTGTAATTGGTATAATTCTTCACAGATGTATTATTTATGGATATTTTTTTCTTTTCTATTCTTTGAAATTCGAATTCTATAAGCCAATTTAACTTCCATTATTTATTCAATTTACCACTTTAAAACCTTTTCTAATTCACACACACACACACAAGCACTTTAATAAATTCCAATTTTAACTTATTAAAAAGAAATCTATTATAATTTTATCTATTTTTTTCAATAATAATAATTCTTCAAAACCTCAGAGATGAATAAGTCCATTATAAATACGTAATAAAAAAAAGGTAAGAGATTCATGTTTGTATATTTCCTATCAATTGAATGATTCCTTTTCATTGAGAAACAAGTTTGAAGAGCGCGATTTCAGAATTACTGATTGTGTGTGTGAATTAACTGAATCTACGTTCCTTTTTTTTTAAGAATTGAGAAATGCAGTGTTAGAGACAACTATAATCAAAGGACGTTGAAGGTGGTAACTTCCTTTTTATAAATGACCTTATTTCTATTATTATATCCAGGGAAACATTCAGTGGCGTAAGGGAGAATATTATAGAGCCCCCCTCCCCCTCTTCAAAGTCAGGTTTTGGGCCTCGAAGGATCCATGCATCCTAAAATCCTGCAGGTGCAGGATCAGTCAAAGATATAGTGGGTTGAGTTCCTAGAAAATCAAATTAGCAGTAAATATTTTTAATTTCAAACTGATTTAATTGGGGTAAAAGAGGTCTATAATTAGTTATAATTGCGACATTTTGCATTCCTTCACAATTTGAAATTTAATGTCAATCCCTTAAGTAGGAACTGTTTATTTCGATTTCCAGTGTCAGTAGTACCAAAAACTGTAAACTAACTTTTCTTTATGAATTGTGAAATTCGCGCCAACTTTGATTACTCTTTATATATTAGTATTACATTCAGGAGTATCGTGTAGCCTCAGTAGCTATTGCCGAAAACTTGTGGTCAGTGTTGTAAGAATTGAAGACACGCTGTGTAGGCAAGATGGAGCATTTTAAACCTGTTGGAAGTTTAAATAGTGGAGTGCAAGTTCACCCTTGTCACTTAACAGAAGTTCAACATTACGAGTTTGCCGCCCAACCGGTATAGTGGTCAGTGACGCTGACTGCAGTGCCAAATGATATGGGTTCGAATCCCAGGTAAGGTATGGATGTTTGTGTTGTAATCCTTCTATTCTTTGTGATGTGTGTTTCACGCTTACTTTTAAGTAAACCGCCATGTGATACTTTGTGGTGCATGGGGTTATAAGTGTTCTCAATAAAAAATATTACGAGATCCGTCGAGAGAACAGTCATTTAGAAATTCAATAGCCACTGGGCAGTTTCAAAGATCGTCGCCAACAAAATCAAAGCAATCAGCAGACGTGGCAGAGATTCGAGCTTTCGCCTTCAAGTGAGAGGTCGTTTCGAGCTTTTCAGCATCGAAATTCTGCTTCTTACCGTAGCCTTCATGCTTACCTCTTCGCCGACTTAGCTCCAGACTCCGTCGGCGAACAGACGTTAGTTTCTGAACTTATTTCCTTCTGCTTGCCTGCGATCGCACAGCTTTGTGCACGTAGTGGTTATTTTGACTCTGCTTCCAACCTTTTGACCTGGACCGAATTATGGCTACCACTAATGACATGTGGATTAGATTCAAAATGGAATTGCCTACCACGTTCAAATACCATCTTCACCTTCCAGATTCGTGATTACTAACAAATTCATCTTATGTGCGAATCTCAACAATCAGTAAGCAGTAACCATAAATTCCCCAGAGACCTACGCCATCTGGGCAAGGAAATTGTCTATTGCACTGCAACTAGCGACGACATGCCGCCACTAGCAGTTAGAATTGGGAAACATTCACACCGCCCTTCTTGCCGCCAAGGAAAGGATGAACCTTACCACTGTTCCGATCCCCACATCTATCGAGGCCCCGGGACGCCCTATCAAGAAAGTGGAAGAGCAACGCGCCCATCTAACTCCTGTGGACTCCCACGACTGTTCCATCTGACACCACACTGAACTCTCCAGCAAGAACTTTAAAAAAATTTAAGACTGAAATCCGACAGAGACTGATTGATGATGATGGGTTTCCCAAACCCCAGACAAAAAGACATACCTCAAAAGAAAAATCGGTAAGAAAACCCTTCCTTGCCATCTACCACCTCCCTCTGGTGACTTCTTTAACCCCACTCCCTCAATCCCCACCTCCCACCTGCTGAATCGAGGGATTCTGAGATTGAGGACGAGGAGCTGGTAAAGCAACCTACTGGCTGCTGGCACCAAAAACCGAATTCCACCACTTTTGTCAACCTTCCTGACAATTGGTGCACTTTAATTTCATATTAGGCAATTAGCCCCTACTCTAATAAGTAAAACTAACTGGTAAATTTTCGCATTACTGTCCAAAGTGATGACGAATATCGTAAACTCGCTCAATTCCTTCTGACATGAAGGAGTTGAGTATAAATCATTTATGCTTAAATCTGACGCTCCCTTTAAATTATTAACTGTGGTTCTCCTACTTCCACTAAAGTAGAAGAAATACGTTGAAATCGAGAGAAGGATTTCAGATCCATAAAATTTCCCGATTACAAAAAATTTAAAACCAAAGCCCCCATGCCCCCTAATTCTCCACAACTTGTAAACGATGCCAAAGTTGATACAGTATCTTTCAGTTGAAATAAGTTTGGCACACAAATTTCCTTTGAGCGCGACAATAGTCGCAAATAAAAAGACCCAATCAATGCTGATGCCAGGGTTTTTTCATTCTTCGAAGTCTGCCATCTCCCACTAAATGCCTTAATGCGCAGGGCCCACGAGGCTAAAAACTGTAACGCATTTGAAGACCCACTAATTTGTGCGCCAATCCGTGGTGGGGAACATGCAGAATTGGCGCCAATGTCCCCGTTTTCCGAAGACTAAAAATAATAAAAACGCCCTCAAGCAAAAGGGCAATCAAAAAATAAAAAATCAACATTCTAAGGAAATAACCCCTAATAACTTGCCAAAAAAATAAAAATTCAAGAGAAATTTTGGCACCTCGTAATGACCTAAACTTAAAAGTAGTCCCATGCATGCTCAATCCAAGATCCAGCAGCCTCAATCAAACTACTGCGCTGTCATTCCTCTCTGTTCCGTATTCCAAAAGTTGTTTCTGGACAGATCAGGAGATTAGCTCATGTTACTGGCCCCCAAATTCCAATTTTTCAACCATTTTCACAAAATGTAATCTTGTGATTGCTAATGATGAAGGAGTCGTGATGAGGAACTGTTGGCCCGGGTTTTCCGAGCAGCACTCCCAGCACTGAAAACTTTCTCATCCTGATGATAAGGCCTGTGAAATTTTTTAGGCCTATGTCGCGTTAAAAAATGGGCGCAATTATGTTGCCCACAATTCAGCCTAACTTTCAATTGTGCTTATGGGCAATCAATCTCAATTGGTTTTTGGAACGCAAACGGTCTGTGCCCCAAAATTCATGAAGTCAGAGATTTCGTTTCTTTGGAGCAAAAATCTTGATTTGTTTCTGGTCCAAGAAACCAAACTAGAACCTGGTCAGGACCCCCTGATTGTAAATTATCATCTTTTTATAAAGATGACGTGTAATTTTTCCCTAGAATCGTACCGCAGGAGGTACCGCTATACTGTAAAAGAGTAACTGTTCAAAGCAGAGCCCCTTACTGGAATACAGTATATGGATGCTACTGCTATCGAAATTAAAATTAATAATTTCCCTCCTCCGAGTAGTTTCTGCTTATGCTCGTTTTTGTAGTGGAAATCAAGAGAAAATTCTCGAAAAGGATTTTCTTAAAATTCTAAATTCAGTACTAACTTAATCATTGCTGAGACCTTAACGCTGCTCACAAAACGTGGAATAACACCAGGTCGAACAATTTTGGCTTTCGTCTTAAAAAATTATTCAAAATTATCCTAATGCAAGGATTGCTGCACCTTACACTCCGTCGCATATTAATTCACGTTCTCGGCCGTGGGGAGCACGACTCAATTATCGACTCCTGGCTGTTTTAAAAATATCCCTTTTAATTATGACATTAGAGTTAGTAGATGATCTTTGTTCGGATCATCTACCGGTCATTTTAACTCTATACACTAACTCTGCTACCATGAAAAATTACAGAGCAACCTCTCCAAATCTCAATTGGGAGAACTTTCGATTCCTTTTCTTAAAAATAAGCCACTCCCCATTCCGGAGTCTCCCAGCAATGGTGTTATCTGATGTTGTAATTGGCCTGGCTTGGAGAAAATATCTCCTCGGAAGCACTTGTGGCTGTTTCAAAACCCAAATTTAAAACCGCACTCCAGTAAATTACCTCCAGATATTCGCCCAGTACCCGCCACAGAAACAGTGTGGGTACGGAGATTTCCAAAGATCTAGAGACCCTGCTCTAAAATGAACCCGTACTATTATCAGCAACACGATAGCCAGTGATATCAGACACCTCTCCCATGCAAGATGGGAGAAAAACAATTGAGGGAGTTATCTCCCCGAAACAGGCACTCTTTTGAGGCGTACTCCCTTCTCAAAAGCCTTTTCATCACATTCCCCTAAAGGGCGCTTCCTCGGCAGTATCGCAGTTGCCCCTGATTGAAAAGGCCGAGGTAATTGGTGACAGCCTTCAAAACAATTTGAACCAAATACTGATGGGAAAATCCTCAGTTTCTCTGTACATATACAAAGGAAGCTAACCAAAAGTTCCTGACTCCCCTTACCTGTATGGACATCTGAAAAACATTCCCTCTGAAATACAGGAGTTCATTAAAAATCTCAAAACCAAACAAATCTCCTGGTATTGATCTCTATCACAAATCGTATCCTTAAAAATCTTTCCACTAAATTTATCATTTTCATTGCTTTGCTGTTGCAAAATTGCTACTTCCCAAAAAGTTGGAGGATGGTCGTGGTAATCCCCGTTCTTAAACCCAATTCTGATGATTCTAATCCTCAAAATTATCGTCCAATCTCACTACTCAGTAGTTTGAGTAAAGCTAAGGCCACGACCTCCTTGATTTTGAACCGCCTGAACCAACAACACTGCTTTAGCCAGGAATATTATTATTCCAGAACAGCATGGCTTTTTGCACCCGGCGCTCTGCCAGGCAACCCAGTTACTCAGAGTCACTGAATTGGTCTACACAGGCTTCCAAAACCATCAGGCCACGGGTATGTTATTTGTGTGGACATAGCCAAAGCCTTTGACAAAATTTGCATGATGGCTTAATATTCAAGATGATGAGACTTGGATTTTCGGACCAAATCCTAAAAATTATTTACTCGTACCCAAACTCGAGAGAGTTTAGAGTTAGAGTCGAAAACTGCCTCTCCAGCCCTCGTCCGGTAAAAAGTGGAATTCTCAAGGAAGCTTGCTTAAGCCAAGACTTTTAACCTATATATTAACTCCATTATTCCGGAAGGCTGGACAATGTCCGTTTAGCTATGTATGCGATGACACTGCTATCATTAGTCAACACACTGTAATCTCAAAAAATTATTGAAAGATTACAAAATTGCATCACAAGCAGTTTTAGCCTGCCTCGTTGCTTGAAAAATCAGTTAATGCATCAAAAGCGCAAGCCTCCTCTTTTACGAAACAAAGGTGTATAGAAACTTTACCCAATATCAACATTTTGACCAACCCGTCCCCTGGGTCACTGAATTGAAGTACCTTAGGGCTCTCCTCATTCTCGACGCAAAACAACCTCTCCTCATATCCGTGCCAAAATTTCCAAAAAGCGCAGGAATGAGCCAAACGTTCAATTGCTTAATTTCGAAAGAGTAAGTCTCAATCAGACACAAGGTTTTTCTGTATAAATTATCCGACCAATTTTGTTATATGCATCCCCCATCTGGGCTTCTGCTGCAGTAACTCACTTGAAAAAAAAAATTCTGCACGTTTATCAAAAATAAACACCTTAGAAAATTACCAATGCTCCCTGGTTTGTCAAAACGAAATTCTTGCACAAAAGATCTCAAAATTGATCCAATTCCTTGATTTCATTAAAAATCAGTCTATTGTAAAGTTTTGACTAGATTTCTCTGCCCTAAAATTCCTAACCAATCTATCCGAGTCAATCCCTGCCTATGTATAACTCCTTCCTAAGCTCTGCAAAAGCACCTTAGAGCTGTTTTCACTGCACATATATCAGCATTTCCCAGTCCTTAAAAGACTTCGGAGATCCTGAATATAGTCTTTTGGAAACTCTTTTTCAAAATTTTTATTTTCTTATTTATTTATTTATTTAAAAATAATAATAATAAATAAATAAAATAATCCCTAATTTTAGCTTTCGTCAGTTTGTGCAAGATTTCACCTCCATTAAATTACTTCGACTTAAACCCACATTCTTCTGAATCGGTCTTGCGTGTAGGTAGTTTCAATTCCATGTCAATTATTCCTTTTTCCGTATACCCAGGATCATCTTTTTATTTTACTCATCTCCCAGCAGATGGCATCACATTATGGACACTTTCTGTGTCAACGCACCTTCTTTTCGTTCGCTGTTCAGCGACACTCTCTCTCCCCTGTCATCACTACACAATGATTCAGCAGTGTTTATCCTTTTCCCCTTATTTTTAACATCATGTACCACGAGCACCACGAGCACCACGGTATTAATTGCTTTATCTATTTATCTTTATTCTTTCCAAATTGCTTGTGTCACTTCTATTTCCTGTTCCGCATAAAAGAAAGGACGAATTAGAGAAGAGTCAGATTTTCGCCACCTCCGGGAAGGTGCCTCATTAAATATGTTCCATACTTGCCAATTAAATTAGCTTCTTGCTCTCACCGGTAGTATGTCCTCAGCTACAGGTGAGAAGCTTTTAGAACTATTCTGAGCTTTTTGTATCAATTTTGATAGCATCTTTAAATTTTATGGTACTTTCTTCACTAATTATTCTCTTTTTTCTTATTAATTATGATGAGAGGGTAATACCGTTTTTTGGTAAGGTACCTCGTATTTTGAAGCCGTGGGCCGTGGGCAAAGCAATCAGCAACATGACAACGTGAGGGCTATTAGCAATGGACCTCATAACTTTAACCACAGTCAATTGACGACAATGTCACTTGAATTAACACTCCGTTTTCCAACTTCCACACCACACTGACGTTAAGACTTTGTGCCTCGACATATTTAGCATGCATCAACCCCTCTGTATGGGGCCTTAGTGGCACCAATCAGACTATACTGGACTGTAAACAAATCAGCCACGAGTTCGCGTGCAGGATTGCCGAGCTCTACTGCTTTCTAGCTATAAACTTAACAATAATTTTATTTTCGTTCAATTATATGATTCCCATAGATATCCATTTAACCTTCAATAACTTTAATTATTTACAAACGCCGCACGTAGAAGCCCCACGAGGTCTATTGTGTTGAACCTCGTAATTTTGAACCATATTTAAGTGACAACACCTGAGCTGGCACTCCCCTTCCCTCTCCTAACTTACACACCACGTCAACGGAACGACTTCGAGCCACGACAGATTTAACGCGCATCAGCCCCTCTACATAGAGAGTCTTCAGTTTAACTAGGCTCGAACTCGTGACTCTCTTGTCACGAGTCCATGACTCTCCCCACTTGGTTAGAGTGGCCACCACCTGCAATAAAAGGAATGCATTTGTGTGAGGTTGGATATGTGCACGTCACACACCCTCCCTGGTTACTTCGAGTGGAGCAGATCACACTGACGTCACACCCTTCCAGTAGTGCTCGACAAAAGGACTACGCGGGAAATGACGCAGAAATACGTTAGAGACGCTAAGAAATAGACGTAGAAGAAAGACGTTCTCCTTAAATGTTCAATACATCTTTAAATATTTTACACTTCATTTTGTTAATGAATCATTATTCATACTGAGGTTGTAGTCCAGCGCTTCTCAAAGCTTCAATATTCGCAACCCACGATTCAATCCTAATTTTCATCGCGCCCCTCTCATACAATAACAATGTATTGAATTCAATAATACTATACTTTGATGCTAAAACTACGATACGACTTCAACCTCTAAAATGCCGCCGGCCTATATAAACGTCTCGTTCAGCCAAAGCATTAATTTCCCTTGACGTAAATAAACGTCTTTCCGAAGTACCATCTTTTCTGTGTACCGTTATTCATAAAAATTTTCCGAAGGTTTTGGAATGCAATAAAAGGACCTTGACAATGTTTGCGAAGAATTTACTTATTTCAGATTACTTCCTTCTTTAACCCCCCGTATATGTTATAAGCGCGCCTACGTGGAAAACGATTGGCTTTGGGAAGTTAATAGAGTAATTTTTATTTGGCAGTTAAGGGATTTATTATAAACCGTACAAATTATCAAGACAAGTGTTACTTTTTGTATATAATTTTATGTATGGTAAGTCCATGGGGTCATTGATAATTGTTTAACTTGCTCTGAATTAAAACTTGTTAAATTAACTATAAAATACATTGTGTAGCACTGATACATTTATAAGTGTAATACACTCATTTCCAAAAGTTAAGCACGGAAAGGAAAATGCTAATTTCCGGAAGCCAATTAGAATTGAAGAGGATGCAATTCACTGCAGAGGTAGATGGAAGTATGCAAATATGTTAGGTAACAGCCAATCGTGCTTTCATGTCAAGCAATGAAAATATGCGCGGCAGTTTTTTATGGGGTAGCCAGCCACAGCGTTGCAGTTGATTGTGCGCTGAAAGAAGGTGTTTAAAAACTTTCAATTGTTGTGCTTCAAGATTTGTTTTCACGACATACGTGTTGGCCATGACTTCCAGAAACGAATGGAAGATTCTGGAGATCTGGCGTGTGCTGTGGGGCGCATTGAAGCAGGACAGTCGATCACAGATGTTGCTCTTTTCTTTCGGCGTTCATCACTTGTAATTTCTTCACGGTTATGGAACACCCAAAACCAAACAGACAGTTGTCCGAGCTGCCTGTAGGCGGTTACCCGGCTACAACTCCCCGCGGAAGATCGATATATTGCCATTGTAGCCAAGCGGAATCGCAGAGTGACCTCCACACGTGTGACATTCCATGGTTAAGCAGCGTCCATTGGTAAGGCTATATCTGCATACCGTACGCCGAAGATTACATATGAATGGACTGTGGCGCCCGGCAGTACCTCGAGTTTGTGGCTCCTCTATCCGTACAATCAAGAGAGGCGCGATTAAAGTGGTGCCAGGAACATGGCAATTGGACTGAGTCTGACTGGGGCAATGTCATGTTTACTGATGAGCCAAGATTTGCTCTGGAGCCAGATGACAAGCGTATAAGGATATGGCGTAAACAAGAAACACGTAATCAGCCCCAAAACATCACGAACATCACGCATTTCGAGGCGTAAGTATTATGGTGTGGGCAAGGATTTCTTTAGGATACTGCACCGGCCTGCACATCTTTAAACGGGGTTCTGTGACGGCTGGCCGGTATCGATATGAAGTCCTAGAACCCATTGTGAGATTGTACGATGCAGCAGTTGTCCCTACTTTTGTTTAATGGACGATAACGCACGTCCTCATAGAGCAGACATCGTCGATGACTACCTGGAGAGTGAAGGGATTGCGTGTATGGCGTGGCCAGCATATTCACCCGATCTTAATCCCATTGAAAATCTTTGGGATGCTCTCGGTCGTGATGTATCTTCACGTTTCCCACCTCCAGCCATCTTATTGAGCTCAAAACTGCTCTACGAGAAGAAACATGATTAAGCTAATTCTGTGGTGGTTGACCACCTAATTGAAATCATGGTCAGAAAGTGTAAACTTTGCATACAGATGAGGGGTAATCACATACCCTATTAATGTCCTTTGTTTAATTTTATGCTATCTATTTTCACTATATATATAATTCTGTTTAAGTCTCTAGTATGACATTATCTGATAACTTACAAAAATTTAATATTGTTTTAATTTCTGTATATAATTATTGATTTTGTTTTATGTATAAATATATATGCTACTTAACAGCCAAATTTTCACGTCAATCAAATAAGTATTTGTTGAATTTTTTTGAATTTTACATCTTCGTGCTTAACTTTTGGAAGTGAGTGTGCGACATGGTCGATCTTCAAAGACCTTGTCGTGGGGTTTCAGCGTAAGTTAGAGGTGTGGGATTCTCGAAATGAGATGAGACATTTTAGAATTCTTATGACTTTTATTAAGAAGAATTTAACTTAGATTACTTAGATATCGAACAAACTTATATTAAGTGAGAATAAAACCAAAACACGTAGTCTGAATTAACACTGATCCTGCAATTAGATCACTCTATCAATATAAATATATTTATATCCGCCTACTCTCAATCTCTGGCCAATATATTCGCGTTCAGAATATAATCTTCCTACCTGGATGAATACTCAAAAGTCCAATCCACTTCGGATACTTTCAGGTTGGCGCATAATGGTATGTACCTTGTTGAATGGCAAGATTGTATGTCTTGATTCTATGTAAGCCGTCAATCAACACTTCTATCTTCTGAACTGAACTTTCTAAATTGCCAATGCGTTCACTACTAAAACTTCTATCCTTTTAAAAGGTTATCTTATTTTGCATCTAGCCTTCGTTTCACTTGATTTCGGCTGGAAAAGATTTGCCATTAATCGTATGTCAAAGAACACAGAGGTTATAAAGTAGAGAAAGGACGCGTGAGATGTCAGCAAACCTCCAAGAAGCAAACGTGATTTCATTCCAAGGGTCCTTCTTGATCCCTCCTCCTCTCCGCTGTGTTTTTCTCTCTACATTGCTTTGACTTGAGATTTATCCCTTTTTCCTCTAACCCACGCTTTACCGCAGACCTTTCTTCCCATATCATACTATTTGATTCTTTAATGTACGCTATCCGAACTACTTGCTTCCTTCTGACGTGAACTAATACTATCTGAGTGACCTGTTCCTAACTCTCGACCTCGTCACATTTCCTATGAAGATATATTTCATTTGATCACATTGACGGTTAACCTTTTCCTGACCTCCATTACAATATATATTATTTCGTACTCTCAAAACTCTATACGGACCTTCAAATCTTTTGCTGAATTTCGCGCATATCTTATTAGCTGCTGGAACTTAAAGCGTGCGTTCCCTAATAAGACCCAGTCATCTACCTTAATTTGTACATCCTCCGTCTATTATAATATCTTTCCCATCTTTCATGCTTACTTTTCGTTTTAGTGTGTAGCTTCATGAAATACTCCTCAATATTTCTACTGCAAATTCAGTTCCGTCCGAAACCATTACTAATTTTTGAAATGGGGTAATCAACTTTTCGACCCAAAAAATAATTCCGCAGGGTTTTTCCTGTCGTTTCATTCACTGCCTTACGAATAGCGTCAGCAAACTCACGTAAGAATTGGTCCCAAGTATCGTGTTGATCATTTACATAATTTGCAAATCATTTGCACTATATCTCGATTTACTCTTTTCTGTCCTATTTGCTTGCGGCCTATATAACAGTTCACATGCCTTATGCCTAATCTTCACTTAAATGTTCAAAAATTTCGGATATAAATTGGGGACCGTTATCACTTATTAATTTTATTGGAGCTCTAAAACGCGATATAAAATTATCAAAAAAAGTATCCGCTATTATACGAGCCGAGGCCTTTAAGAGGTATAATTTCAGCCCATTTGCTGAAATGATCGGGTTATTACTAAAACATATCGATTACGTCTCACCTCGATATATGATACGGGCCTAATAAATCTAACTTAATCATCTAATTTGGATAATTTGATACAATCGGATTTAATCGACCAGCTGGTAACGCGTTTTTATAATTATTACCTGGCACACATGGCATGGAGACATATTGATCAATAAATTTTCTCTACATACGGAAATAACAAACGTCCCGAATTTTATTATGATAAGTTTTAACTGCCTAGATGCCCTTGTGATTGGTTTGTCGAATCGGCGTAAGATGCCGTTTTAAAGACTTTGGGAATGTATACACGCATTTCACCTAAAGACGTTGCGCGGGGTTTCGCATAAAACAACAAGCCTTCACTAGACGTGCGGAAGTCGCGACCAATTCTCGCCACACGTCGCATTAACAGAGTTATCTTCGGGTTTTCTAAATATCTATAGATATGACCTACTCCCAATAATATTCTTTTGCTCTTGTTATTAACTGTTCGCGAAGTAAGTACTCAAATTCTGATTATTGTAACAATTAACTTTTTCTCTCATTATACTTCTCTTCAACCGCTCTTTCGACAAAACATTAGCCACAATATTAATCCCTTGTTTCTGACGCATCAACGCTCAAATTCCTTCATCTACCTTTATTATCTTCAACCAGCGAATCTTGAATCTCCAACGCTTTCTGATCAAAATCTAAAACAATCCTTGATCCACTTATAAAATCAACACCACACAAGAATACATGGATATTCCAAATCCGTCAACCCATGAAACAACCAAGGTTTTTCAAATTTCCGGATACGAATAATCAATTATACTATTCCTATATTTTGGCATTTCGCTCCCTGTGCTGTATCACCTGAGCTCTCGCGATTTTTACTTGTTTATAAAAAATATTTTTATATATTTTCCGATATAAATGATTTCTCTGCTCCGGTGTCCCATAGCGCTTTCAAAAATGTGTTATTTAATAAAATAGGAACAAAAGGAAGCTCCACGGGTGATATACATATCGGAGAAAGTTTAATTGGTATATACACTGCCGATTCCTTTTGATTATGAACTTCATTAACTTTTAAAACATTCAATCGTCCTCTTTGCATCCTATCGCCTCGACTGAAATTCTCACTCGAACCCCTATTTCTGCGGTCCCCTCTATTAAAATTATCATTTCGATCTTTTCGAAATTGGTATTCCCTTTTGTTGAATCTCCGATCATCATTCTGAAATCTATTCCTATTCTCGAACCACCTATTACTTTCACGGCCATTCTCATAAGTACCTCTAGAATCATTTCTGCCATTATTTGGTCTACACCCAACCTCAGAATTTTCTCCAGTTTCTGCGATTATCATCAAAGTATACACCCTTTATGCGCGTTTTGACCCCGTCTTTCCACATTATCACTATTCTGCGAACCCCTTTTATTGTAAGAATACTTCTTCAAATTTAGCTAAGATTTCTAAAAGTATACGTGTTCTGCGGATTCGGACTTCCACATAGTCCTCGACTTGTGGTTCGAGTCTAACAAAAATGTAATCTCCCAAACCGCATCGACATCCTTAGTTCTAAATTTTTGAATTTTAAGTAAACAAAAAATCTGTTGGTTCCTGGTTTCTTCCCTGCTGGGACGCAAAAACCTCGCTTCTAACTCTTTTCTTAGTTTTGATTGCGGGGAAAGCTTTCGCTAACTCTGCCTTTAGTGGGAAATCCGTGGCTGTATCCTGCACTAACACTGATCCAAATATTGAGTACCAATCTTGAGCCCTTTCCCTGAGATGACCTTTCAAATAAGCACATGCTAAGTTACTAGGAATTTCAGTAAATGTATTTGATTATCTATGGCCTCTAAAAATTCATTAACATTCTCGGGCCCGGAAAAGCACATTTCTGGTAAAATACCAAACCTCCTGATTTCCCAAACCAGAGTCATAAAATTATAACGGTTCGCGCCATTGCGACATGGCCGATCTTCGAGACCCTTTTCGTGTTGTTTCAGCGTAAGTTAGAGGTGTGGGATTCTCGAAATGATGAGACATTTTTGAATTTTAATATGACTTTTATTAAGAATTTAACTTAGATTATTTAGATATCGAACAAACTATATTAATGAGAATAAACCAAAACACATAGTCTGAATTAACACAGATTGCGTAATTAGATCACTTATCAATATAATTATATTATATCCGCCTACTCAATCTTTAATAATAATTCGACGTTCAGAATATAATCTTCCTACCTTGGTTGAATACTCAAGTCCAATCCACTCCCAAAATTTTCTAGGTTGGCGTACAATGGTATGTACCTTGGTTGAATGGCAAGATTGTGTCTTGATTCTATGTAAGTCATCAATCAACACTTCTATCATCTCTGAACTGAACTTTCTCTATAAATTGCCATCGCGTTCACTAAAACTTCTATCCTTTTAAAGGTTATCTTATTTGCATCTAGCCTTCGTTTCACTTCTTGGATTTGGGTTGTAAAAGATTTGCCATTAATCGTGGCCGTCAAAGAACACAGAGGTTATGTTAGAGAAAGGACGCGTGAGATGTCACAAGTGTATATCAGTGTAAATGTGTATTTTATTTTTTATTATGTCAGATTGTATTTTGTTTGTTTATTTTCAGTAAATTAATTTTTAAAGTAATAATCTGTTTCGAATTTTCTATATGCTCGCACCCCCTCGTAGAGTTGTCACCTCCTCCAAGGGGGGCGCGCCCCACAGTTTGAGAAACGCTATTGTAGTAATTTTTCCATATTTGAAATGATTTTTTAAAAAAAGTCGCAATGGGTATCTACGGCATCTTTTGAAGTGAGATTCCCTGTTTTGTACAAAATGGGAAAAATCAATTCTTAACCGTATTTATCGACGGTGACAGGATTACGAGAACTTATTAATTTTATGTAACTTTTAAGTTGACCTTGGTATATTTAAAACCAACCTATTAATATACTCATCGATTTCTTTTCATAAACAACTTCCCCCCACACTCTCTCTTTCCTTGTCTTCATATTAAAGAAAAGAGGGATTGTTTCGTAATCGACTCGTCTTTCCAAAGCACTTGTCTGAGAACGACGGATTTTACCGTCTGTTTAAGCGTGGGGATGTTCACACACAATCCTGTTGCGACACCCCGGGCCATGCTGTCTGTAATATGGAAACCTTTGCCAGACTCGAACGGAATTATCAGCCAATGAGAGAAGAGCTGGCAAGGAGCCACACTGCTCTCATCCCCAGACGGCTCGCTCAGACTGCGCGGCTTTTTTCGATGCGAAGGTTGCAGAGATATTAATAAAATGACTATCTCGTAGTAAACAGATATATTTGAATTTTAAAAAAACCATCTTATTTAAACATTGTCGTTTTAAGATAACTCTATTAAACATTTGGCACTCTCCTTACGAGTGGTTGTCATTCATTCTGATGGCAGTGCTCGGAGTTTGAACCTTATTTGGCCTAATTGCCCTGACAGAGATCCCACTAAGGTGACTTTTTATGAAGGGAGTAAAATAGTCCCTTATTTTCGGATTGTTTGGATGACGTAAGGCAGTGATTCCCAAAGGGGTCTTTATCGACTTCCAGGGCTCAGGGCCACTTTTCCGCTGAGGCACACTAGGCAAATGCCTAAATGCGCAAGAAATTGGAGGGCGAAAAAATTGAAATTATAGCAAACGTACCTCCGCCCAGCAAGTCATGAGCGAAGCATTTCTGCCCTGCAGAGAGTAAAGAATAATAATTTAGGGGTCCAAGAGGTGTAAATGGGGTCTATTATAGTGGCTTCCATTAAACCAGATCTTAACTTTAATTTTAAAAAAAATTAATCAAGTGGAAAACAGACTTAACCTATTTAACAGATTCTTTTACCAAATTTAATGACGTTAATTTGCAGTTACATTAAAAACAAAAATTTTATTAAAATAAGGGCCATAATTTTAGCATTTCGTGACAGAATTAAATTGAAGGAGTAGAATATTGGACGGTACGAATTTTTCCAGTTTCTAAATTGGTCACACAGACAATCTGCCAAGAAAATGACGTTTTAATCCACGTTCAACATTTCCTTCCTTCCTCAATGGCTTGACAGCCTAGGGTGGGCCTTGGCCTTCTCAAGATGCTTTTTCTAGGCCAATCTTCTTCCTGCCAGTGTTCTCCAATTACTAGTTCTTAAAACTAGGAGATCTTTTTCTAGGCCATTAATCCATCTGAGATTTGGCCTGCCCTTTCTTCGTGGGTCAATTGGTTGAGCATTGAAGACTTTTTCAGTGGAGCAGTCTTTGTCCATTCTGACAACGTGACCTGCCCATTTAATTCGTTGTATTTTGATGAACTTAACAATGTCAGATTCTTTATATGATCGATAGAGCTCTAAATTTGATCTTCTTCGCCATGTTCCATTTTCCTTATGATTAGTGATCCTAGTTGCGAGCTCGTGGCAGTTGCTGATTTGAGAACTGGTGCCACTAAAGAAGTGTCATATAGAAAGGCCGAAGCTAGGGTTTCGTCCATTCCAGGGAATTACCGGGAAATCAAGGAACGTAATTGTTATTCCGGCAAATACATCAAAGTTTCGAAAAATTTGGAAACAAATTATTTTTAATTGTTATCGATGATAATTATGCAAAATAAGAAAACATATAAATTCCAAAATTTATACTTATTTATATATATTTAGCTAAAAATACAAAGTTCTTTTAATTATTTCTTTAAAGTGTGATTTGAGAAACATAAGCACTCTATGCTTTTATCACTTAGCTTAGTTCTTAGCTGTATTACGAATAACCCTGTAGAAAATGTTCTCTCAGCTTCAGCTTATGTCTAAGGAGTTGTTTTCAAAGCCTCCCCCAGTTTCATGTTTGAGGATTGATCTTGAATCAATTATTTTTCTGAAGTTGCTACACACTCACATATATATTTACATATTTATATATGCAGTACTTGAGAATTAGCTAGTCCTGAGTGGGTCCCGTATCAAAACTTAGATTCCCTTTTTGGGAGGTTCTCGACATGTTACGATTTTCTGCTTAGAAATGTTGGGGCTCCTGTAGCAGGGGCATAGCTACGGCTGATATTGAGGAATCTATGCCCCTGATGATGGAGTAACGCGTTCACGTACTTTAAAAATATTCATTCTTGTATTTAAAAGTTGTAGTTTACGAAATTACTATATTTTTGCTACATAAAAATGACTAAATATCAATTTTATAATCTCACACAAAAGTTTGGTTAAGAAAAACTTAGAAATAATAAAATTTGAGATTTTTTAAAATTTTCTCTCCAAAAAGGTTTTGGGGTTCATTCCTTTCTTCATACTTCTGATTGAATTAAATAGTTTATAATGAAGACAAGTATTCGAAAGCATTTTTTAAAATAACGAATTAAATAATTAACAGTTTTAAGCGTAAGTAATGTTATCTACAAAAATCAGCCTACTCGTACCCGTGTTGATAGCCTACGAATTGATGCTCCCTTAAAAGCTAAATATTTTTGGTTATCGAAGTGATGTTTTACAAACAGACAGGAACTGATCAGAACAAATAGTTACTCTTTCCTACGAAAAACTGCAAAAATTTTCCCAAACCTTAAGTGGGTGTTATTGTTTCTCTTACTAAACTCTTACCCCCTGCTGGGGGCGTTTCTCCTTCCAAGGAATTCGGGGTGAACGACAGCGAAATGCAACCCCGCTGTCTACTAACATTTATATTGGGGCTCAAAATCAGTCAAAACTAGTCAAAACTAGGTACCTCAAATTTCCAGGATACGAACTATAATTCCCGGGTGTTACAAAAAGTATGGAATGGGATTCCGGGAAAAAGAAACTAGCTAATGCACGTCATCAGTAGCTCACGCACGAATTTTTCAAGGGGGGGGGATCAGGGTCGAAAGTCCACTATTCTTGTATCATGTTTCTTTTGATTTTGCTAATTTTCGGGGACAAAATACAGTAAAAAACTAATTATTGAATAAATAATTAACATTAATAAATAAAATTAATCATTTATAACATATACTTAATTAAATTTTACGTACTATATACTTAGAATTATAATCATTTGAAAAGAAAAATCACTGGCTCTGGGGTGTCCAGACCCCTAAGATCCTCCCCTTGTGTGCGCCACTGCACATCACATTTGTCGAGGTGAGATGTGGTAGCTTTAGAAGGGGGGCAGCTCGAATGTTATGCTTGTCACTTGAACGTGGTTCAAATTATTATTCGTCACCCAACAGCCCTCTTGCTTTTCCCCTAGCAATTGTAGTTGCGACTCAATAAAATTACGTAATACTAACAAAACGATGCAATTTCCTGAAATAAAACATTGCGAAAATGAATAACGAACTCTTACGCTCTTCACAAATACTGAAAGCAAATCTCACCTAAAGTGTTGAAGACACTCTGGGTAGAAAAGAAGCAGTAAAAATATAGAAAAACGGGGTTGTACCACGGAGTGAGGAAATGAAAATGTACGAGGAAGGGAAATAGGGTAAATTTAAAAAAGAAAATTTGACAAAGAATATATAGGACACAAATATTCAATATCCTCTCCGTGATTTTTACGATTGTGGATCATTAGAACAAGGAAATGAATTCATCCTTATGACACTTCTGCTTTTGCCCTTTATGAATATATATTTAGCTATTATTATTGTGCATTATTATGTAGAAAACAATCATTGGCTAATTAAGATTTAGAATATTTTATCAGGTCCTCAAGAAAGGTTCTCTGAAAGATTCATTTGAATTTATTGGATGTTGAATTCGAAGCTGTGAAAGAGGGATCGCCTCAAAATAGCAGTTTGGGTTCATTGTGTATCTATTCATAGTATTTTCCTTAATAATTACGTTTGTAATAAATTATTTCATACTGCTAATGTAGATTTTGAAAAACGATAATCCACACTGTATATGGACGCAGTATATATTGGATCTTCCAACAACTTCACAAGTATCCTATACAGTGACTGATACACGCAAAATCTGTCGAGGATTATAATCCTGAAATTAACATGGTGAGGAAATTTAGAGAAGGGAATGCCTGCTCTGGGGTTATCCTCATCCTTGACCAAGGTTCAAACTTACGAAGGTCAATACCCTTGTAATTTCCTAGCTCGAAATTTTCTATGTATTTTTTATGTATGTGTACGAAAAGCTATAAAATTTCTGTTAAAACTTGCTTCTTCCAGTAAAAAAGAGGAAATTTGATTAAAAAAAAATACCGAGTGTGGGGCTGTTTGTTACCTGGGAACTGTTTTGTACCCCCAAAACCTTTTAGGGGGAGCTCGATCGTTTTCGACAGTAGTCCTAGTGTTGCTTTAACGCTAATAAACAATCATTCAATCTCACACTGAATCAACTGTTGACAAAAGTTTGAAATAAGAACTAATGTAATTTTCCTCCTGATCAACACAAAAAAGACGCAACATCGTCAAGTTTTGATCTTTATTAGCCTTAGTCTACATATTCAAGGTTAATCTAATCAAACGAAAATAAAAATTTCCCAACTTTGGAATATTTTAGTCTTGGTCCCACTAAAAGTCCATCTCGTGGAAAAGATGAGACGCATCTCAAATCTATGGTAGTTCAGTTCTTACTTTGACATGATGTGGAGGTTTAGAGAGTGGGGTGTAACATCTTGATGCGTTAAATTACTTTGTAACATGGAAGCATCAGGGATCACAAAGCTAATTGCCAAAAGACATTTTTATAAAATATAGTAACATTAATAAAACGGCAGATTCAATATTAATATGACATAGTTTACAGTTTTTCGTGATAGAAAAGTTTTAGTTTAATTTCAGGCCATGAATGCCAGCCGTTCGACACTCCGTTTTTCGCCAGTAAAGAAAGTTCATCTCCCTAGATCCTTAAGGTACGCCTACCCCTGCAAAATCAATCGAGCGTCTTTGAAGAGCACAAAACTTCAGAGCGAAATCATTTCGTAAATGGAAAAATTGAGTCCCCATCAACTTCCAAGCCGTAACCCTTTAAACTACCTGGGACACTTTCACGCCTCCAATCACCTCTCATTGGCGCTTGTAACAGATCTGCAACCGGCTTTTCTCGCTTTAGTCCTACTCCATTGGTGCTTGGGGAGAATCGACCGGCCCGTCTGATCCCTCTTCGAAATGGCATCTTGTTCCCTATCTGGAGGCTATACCTTGTTTTGTCATTTTTACACTGAAGGTGTGTTTTTGTCTCGATCGGCAGACACTACTCTCCATTCAAGTTGTTTGCGGCGCAGATGTGTGAGGGGATCCCAAACAATTGATTCTGTTCCCTGAAGCTTCCTTCCTTTTCAGCGTTGAGACGAGATGATCGTATGTATGTCGGAGAAAGAAAAGGTGTGGCGACATCAAAGCCATCTTCCGAATCAGTTCACATATGTTATGCCCTAGGTATAAGAAAAGAATAGCCGGTCCTTTTTTTTGAGAATAATGTCCCATCTGGGGACAACTTGATTTTATCAGTGTTATTGAGGAGAGATCCACTGAAAAGAGCAGACGTTACAGGGGTGCCAGCTCATGTGTCTTACTCGTCATTTGCCTGAGGCTCAAACTTCCGCCAACAGTCCTCGAGTCGTTTTGAAATGCGACTTGAATAAAAAACACATCATCCAACCCAGCTCATGCAGTATATCTCAAGGATTTCGATATAAAGGCGGTATATAAAGACAGATTTAGCCATTTCTTCGACTTAAGGCTACATGGTACCCTTTTTCAAAAAATTTTGATAATTGATGTTTTATATTTAGATTGTATTATTAAGCTGATTCTGCAAGTAAAAAGTCAGCTTGACCAGCCATTATTTTACAATTTTAAAAAATTAGAAATTTTTGAAGTTTTTTCAAACTTTTGTAAAATACTCAATTTTTAAAATTTGTTGGTAATTTTAAGTTATTTATGTTTCTTAGGTTATTGCAAACAAAAGTTAGTATGGATTTGAAAATATATTCCCTTGTTGATTTTTAATAATTATTTTTCTAGAAAAACCTGGAAAAAACATCAAAATTTTTAAAATATCAAGCATTTTTTAGAAAAATAACTAAAGATCTCAGTCTTAAATCCATACTAACTTTTATAGAACATACGTTTGGGAGTATATACAAAAAAATTTAAGGCTTTATCTTGAGCAGGAAAAAAGCCTTAGGGATTAGAAGAAACTTATACCTTCAAAATTGAAAGTCTGAGAAAAACGCATTTAAAGTTTTTCAAATCATAAAACAAAAACTTATAATGCCCATATAGCTCTAACTTTTTAGTATGTTATTTTCCAATGTATGTTCTACATTAAAACACTATTTTAATTAAATATAGCTGAAAATAATATTTTTAATTCAAAATATATTTTTGCATAATATTGATTTGTTAAGATGATAGTTTATTCAGCTTAATCTTAACCTAATACTTTGACAAAAGTTTTGAAACACAAAGCATTTATGTGCAAAATAATAATGATACTAACTTAAGCTAAAAATAGTCAGGTTTGCTCATAAAATTGAATTTTTTTTTCAGTTTTAAATTGGGGCAGTTTAGGAAGGAAGAGCTCTTGTACGACTTTAAAATACTAAAATATAGTACTACAATATGTTTACTATAATGTAGTTTGGTACATCAAGGAAATATTCAGTTATATCTTCTACATTTGAATTCAGTATACTTGTATTCGAAAGTCTAATTGCAATATCAGCTGAGGACTGATTTTTAGATACATCATTTTCAGTTGCATTCCAACTCTTCGAAATATTGTTTCTCACTGCAACCTGAGAACGCTTTTGCCATGGCATTTTCTCTACAGGAAAAAATTAATGATAAAGCTTTTAAGTTATATAAACTGTTTTTAATGCAAAAATTGACCATGAAATTAATTAATTAATTATGAGAGCTCAAAAAACTCAAATCATAATCAAGCAGGAATGATTTTAGTAATTAAAATTGGAATTAATAACCATTTCAAATTAAAAGCACAAAATATTTTTAATTAATTCAATTTAAGAGTTTAAAAATGCTTTAAAATGAAAACGAAACCAAAACCATAGCTCATAAGACTTCAAACATCTTTAAAAACTAATTTGCTAACAGATCTGAAATTCCGTGGCAAGCTTCTCAATGATATGAGCCACTAGAAAATGTAAAAAAATTCAGTAATTATGGAATTTTTAGGGTGCTGTGTAGCCTTAAGACTAAGGAATCCATTAAAAACCTTCTCCTTAAAAATAAATATAAAATGTTCGGTTAATTTACAGATGGCTGATTTGTTTTAATTAAGAAGAGTTTTCGAGAGTTGCTTGCATTTCAAATAAAAATAAATACCATCCATTGAAATTAGAAAAATGTAATTTTGAATATTTGGTTGGTCCTTTTGGGGTTTAGAAATACCCGGTCCTAGCATTCTATCAAATACACAGGAATCCCTTTGATTTTGAGTTAGCGGAAAACATTAATACTGACGATGGAAGTATTGCCAACCAGTTTCCTTCCTGAAACTCATTTACTTTATATAATCATGTTATTCTTTTTGCACATAAGGCTATGTGTATTTTCTTTTCTAGTGAAGATGTGGGTGGTGGGAAAAATAATACCATTTTGGCAAAAAGTTGTGTGATTACTTGGGAAACAAATTTCTCTGCACGGTGAAATCTGTGGTTTCTTGATGAAACATGTATTTCATTTATCGCCATATTATATCTGTCATTATTTTGTGCTATTCATATTGTTTGAAGTGTACTCAGTATAAAAAAATGTGGCTTTTTATTTTTAACCTATGTTGAGATACATTAGGCATTATGCCTGTATTGTTTCAAAGAAATCTAGCGTTATGTGTATTATATATATATAAAAATATTTGTCTCATCAAAATTATAGCTAATTAATTATATTTAATATATTCATTTCTATTTAGTTTATAGTATTTAATTTTCTTAATATATTCGTATAATAAGTTTAGTTTCTAAAAACATATATAGATGGCGCCCTTATTCTTAGTTATGTTGTTTTTTTTCGTGTATCGAGTCAGTGCACTTTTGGGATCCGTATACATCGGGTAAGATTTTAGTTTCTTCGCTCATTTTCATTATTATTAATTATGGTCACAATCATGTTTAACCTCTCTTGCAAATATTTTTTTGTTTATACATATTTATATTTGTCTATTTCTCCCGGATTCCTATAGTAATTTATTATTCCAATTCTATTCTATTGCTGTTATATTCACCCACGTGGGTTTTGGGCCTTTGCCTTGATTATCTCATATGTGCTATTATGTGAAAAAATTTTCCCCTGTAGGGAAGGTTGAGATCTCACAAAACACTGTTTAACCCGTCTCACTGTCCTAAGCCAGTGACAGCTCGGGAAATCAAAAATAGTTTTTCCACTCAGCTAAATTTCTTTCTTAGTGTTTGTAATGGTTCCATGTTCTTGGTTCTTTTGGTTTGATCTGAAGATATTTTAGGATTTATTAGTCTTCCTTTAATTTATTTACTGCTATATATATGTATATATGTAATAATTCCCTATAACATACTTTTAATTAACTCTTTAATGATCTATAAATAATCTTTAATTCTTAGGTTTAAAAATAAACTTTCTAATCTTAATCGTAATCGGCTAAGCCGATTGCCGTAGCCCGCGCATTTTAGCCAATCAGATGCCCAAAGAAAAACGCCTAATCAACGTAATCGCACTCTCTTTCTCTGCTTCCGCCATCACGTAACTGCAAATACTTGCTGCTTTTTTGTCTTTGTGTTGTGTCCTCCAAAACGCCGCTGTCTATGCAAGGTTAACGTAACGTAATTGTGCTCATAATAAAGGAGGTAAAGCTATTTTAAGACGTCATTACTAAATCAACATTGATACTTACTCTACACCGGCCAACACTACTTCAATCTATTACATATACATACATAAGGACTCTTTTATGCACTTGAATTTTTAAGTTGCAATGTGAATAGCTCCCATAAAGCAGATTCTCATGATAAAATATTTAAAACCAATGGGTAATTACAGTTAATTCGCAGAATACCGCGATAAAATGAAAGAAACAAGAATGCGAATTAAAAAATTTAGCCAAATTTATTCTTTGCTGACTAAAATATACGATGTCTTGCGCTGTCCAGTAGTAGACTCGATACCTGATGACCCTGAAAACGTATGTAAAGGATCTAATGCACGTTGAATCTTAGTAAGGTTTGCAATCCCGAGTCATATTTTCAATCCCGGAATTACATTATCCAAATCCCGGGATTAGGATTGGACTATTTATTAAAATTACTTACACATTAGCATAGTTAGAATCAGTAGCGCACAGAGGAATTTTTCAAGGGGGGGTCCGGGGTCAAAAGTTCCCCATTCTTGTTTCATGCTCCTTTTGATTTTGTCGATTTTCGGGAACAAAACACAGTAAGAAACTAATTCTTGATTAAATAATTAGTATTAATTAATAAAATTAATCATTAATAACAAATACTTAATTAAATTTTACGTACTATATACTTAGAATTATAATCAATCGGGGAAAAAAAGTCAAGGGCTTGGAGGGGGGGCCGGACCCCCAGGACCCCCCCTTCTGTGCGCCACTGGTTAGAATTGAATAATAAAACTGAAAACGTAATTAAAGATTGGTTTAATATTCTTATTTATTGATACAAATAAAAAAACTTCATTCATCATACAAAAACAAATAAAAATAGTACATATAATTAAATTAATGAAACATTTCTTCATTTCTTGTGTTTCTGTAAATAAACTTTTTAAAAACACAGCTAGTCCAGCGATGCATCTTTCTAACGGCGTTTCATTTTTGTTACAAACTGTCCGACTGAAGAAAATGTTTGTTCGGATCCTATACTAGTGGGTGTTATTGTCATTCAATAGGAGTATGTTCTTTCTGGTATTTACCACGCCTCCCTCCATTTTCAAAAAGACATTTCTTTTTGAATTTCTGATGACTATGTCTCAAATCTAATAGACTACATTGATAACTTTATCTAGTTCATCTGCTACACTTAATGGTTTTTGTGTACAAATTGATTCAGTTTTTGAATCAGAATGTGAACCTATTTCCAGTGTTACCTAATTTGAAATAGAAAATTCAGTAGCACATGAGCTGTTTGTAATGCAATGGAATTTAAAGTGTCTCAAGCAGGTCCGCTACTAATTGAAGACGGAACTGTGATAAAATCTATTCTTGAGATGTTGCTTATATTTTTGTGTAAGTATTGCAGTGAGCCACTTAGATCTATGTGATGTTCTCCCATACGAGAAATTGTGGTGTGGTAGTTAAGAGAGGAGATGGCAGCTTAGATGTCATCCTCGTCACTTGACCATGGCTCAAAATTAGAGGTCCATCGCGAAAATCCCTCGTGTAGCTGAACAGTGAGACTTTAATATTCACTCACTCACTCACCCATACGAGAAATGAGAGCTGCATATATTTTTTACTTATAGCACTTTATAATTGTTCAAAACAATTCTACGCGCGCGCGTACATGTTTCATAAGCAAAATATAAATTTTCTAAAAATTAAATTTTTAGAAAATTTTGTTGAGAAAAAAATTTTAAAATATATTTCAGACAAAAAAATAAATCCCGGCATTAATTATTTTAATCCCTAGATTTTAGGATTGGAAAAAACACTGGAATCCTGGGGCTGCAAACCCTAAATCTTAGGAAGCTCAAGGTCCTTAAATTGTTGAGATGCGAGAATTTAGAGAGTGTGTAGGAAACGAGGTCCTGGGTCTTGTTGGCATATGCCTTAGAATAGGGATCTTCAATCCGGGGACCGAGAGCCCAGAATGGACAGCTGATGGCATTTTAGCTCCCCTGATTTGAATTTGAGGCAGTTTAACAAAACTGCCTTGTATTAAAGAAACAAACACTTTTTTTTTTTTGTTATTCTTGATATTTAAAACATTTCACTGATGCGTTTGATATCCATTTGTGATAAAATTTTCAAAAAATGACGAATTTTTCAAAAATTTCAATGTATTTTAATTAATTTTAGATAATAATAATAAAAAAACTGACTATGTATAAAATCTGAGAAATTTTCGGAAAAAAAGGCAGTCTTTTATCTTTAACAGGTTTGCAAAGTATTTCAATTCGACTTACATTTAACTTTTGATACCTATATATATATATATATATATATATATATATATTAAATATAAATATATGTAAACACCATTTCTTTACTTTGAGTCAGCAATAGGTTTTTAAAACAAACTTCTCTTTTTTTTATCTAAATTTCCTGACTTCAATATTTTTTTCATTTTGACCGTCGTGTGACCCGCGGATCACTGAGAATGAATTGCTGTGGCCCGCAGATCATTGTAACTTTAATTAATGTTGCCCTCGGGTATGAAAGACCCCTGCCTTAAAACGGCCTTAATCGGAACAGATTTCGAAGGGGGAGTAAAATGCCAAACTAGAATATAAAAAAAAAATAGAGAAAAAGGGAGAGAGAACAGGAACGAGAGGATTCTGTTCAGTAAAAACTCGCAGAGAGCTACTGCAGATAATCTACCGATCAAGAGCAAGCGGAACCTTTTATAGTGTTGCATCACAGTGATTGCTATTGTATAGTAGTTAATATTACAGTGACTTAAGAGTAAATATATCATTTTGTCGTTTTGTGAGTATCATTGAGTTTGATGTTTGCATCAGGGAAAAGAGAATTTGAGCTTGAATGATATGATTTGAATTATTAGCTTAGAAGGGAACACATTTCAAAGGTTTTAAGTCATAAATACTAAGAATTTGATTTGGTTTTATGAATTTTATTTTTTCCAACGTACGAAGGTGCGTTAGTGCTCCACCACTAAATATTCTTTTGTATGGTCTATTTTTTTTCTTTTCGTGTAAGTGGTGGATGCTCCTTCATCCCATTATAATAGCGTATATTATAATGGGATGAAGGACCTTCTATTGAGAGAGAGTGGATTTGCAAGATGTAGCGTACTCTAAAATTGTTCTAATAAACAAATATAGCTAGGAGGAGGGAAGATCCCCTTCCCAGTCCTATCATGAAACGAGATTTCTCTAGTTTGATTTTCACCGAATGTCCGCAATTTCCTGTGACTCATTCGCGGTGAATCTCTTTTCTGAGCAATCGAACGTCTGAAAAAAGAAGCGTTTTCTCCCTCCCACAATTGAACAGACGAGACATTTCCGGTCTTCAAGATAGAGGTGAGGGGTGTTTCCGGTGATAAGAATCTGTTTTAAGCAGCTTCAAGTTCCATCTTGACACTGACTAAATCGGATTCAAATGAATTCCCAACCATCAATCACTCGACTGATCTATGCTGAATGGCATTGAACAACAAAGAGAGAGAGGGAAGGCAGACCCCTTTGGAATTCTCAGAAATATTGTAGGCGTGTAGATTATTATTTATCTTGAAACCTCTTCTTGCGAACATCTAAGACAGGGGTGGCCAACATTTTTGGGAAGAGTATCACTATTTGAGAAAGAAATAATTATGCGTGCCACTTCCCAACAAACAAATATGGAAGATGTGTTGCTTACTAATGGGATTTTTACACACTTTTTTTTTATGCAAGTCCATGGCGTTGAAATTTAAAAATAATATAATAAACAAAACGAAAGTACAAACTTAGATGTTATTGTTAATAAATTTTTTAAAGTTCAATCAATTAGGTTAGATATGAAATTAAAATGAAGAACTTGAATCCCTTAATTCAAAATAATTATTAAATGGCCAGTTCTTACTTAATGTGGCTTTTGAATTACTACTTTTTTTTAGCAAGTCATTTAGGATTAGCTCTTACCAGTGGCGGCGCTAGACCACGCGTGGACGTCGGCGAAATTAGAGTTCGCGAGGCCTCCAGTCAAGAAAACGTTAAATTACATAAGCCGAATTATAGTTAAACTAATGTATGAGTAAACGAGATTTATTGCTAATCAAATGATGACAAAAATTACACAAATAGAAATTAAAATAGACGAACTTTTTCGGCTTTTGGCCTCACTGAACTTTTTCAGGATTATGTCATAGCTAACACACTAGCCACTATTCCAGCTTCAATTGATAGAACTGATAACGCAGATAGTCTCTCTTGACTCATCGTGCTTCTAAAGTAGGTCTTAATCAATTTTAACTTTGAGAAGCTTCTCTCAGCGGAAGCTGTGCTGACGGTAATTGTGAGCATGATTCTAATTGTTATATAAACGTTTGGATATATTTCTTCCAAATTATTTTCTAAAATGTACTGAATGAACCGTTTCGCGTCGTTGATAGAGTCTAGTGAATTCGTTTTTAAAAGTTGGAGTTCTTCATATAGTTCGAAAGGCTGTATGTCGCTGTTTTCGCCTTCTCGAAGTATTGTACCTAAATCATTACAATATTTGAGAAGGTCTTTTGAAATAGAATTTAAATAACTGATATCATAAATAAAACCAAATTGTTCAAAATATTCATTGAGCGCTTTAAATTGACATTCGGTGTCGACTATAATAGCATCAATCATTGTGTTAAAAAGTTAACTCTGTACTGCATTTTTCAAAATATTGAATAGGCTCATCACAATATGTTCATAACCGAACATTCGTTTTTTTTTCTGGCTGTTCTTTTTTCTTTAAATTGAGACTCAATTTCGGAAGTGCTTTTCTCTACAAATAATCGAGCTCGTGCAACACTATTGTCAAATCCTGTATTACGGAATTCTTGAATCCAGCTGCAAAATGACCGTAAAGTATCAATAGCGACTTTCAAGTTGACTTGAACCGATTACCATAGCTTGCTTATATTTTTCACACGTAGTAAAACATCGTACCATACGTGTATCGCAACAATAAACTCAAAACTGAAAATTCCATTCAAGATTGCGTCACAGTCGCTTAGAGTTTCAGAATCATCACTCTTATTTTTCAGCTCATTCACACATTCGATAACATCATCAAATTGCAAAAATATTGCTTTTACTGCTTCGATTCTACTTTCCCATCGTGTTTCAGACAGATGTTTTAATGTCAATTTTAATTTAGTTTTTACAATATCCCAACGCTTACTTGACTTTGAAAACAGCACATAGATTTTATTGATGAAGCCAAAAAACGTTTTGGCTGTTGCAAAAGAGTTAGCTGCATCAATCAAAAGCAAACTCCATCCACACGAGTAAAGAGTACTATAATCCCTCTCTTTACTCGCGCGACTATATGAGAATAAATAAAAATGAATAACTAAATTTTAAATAATTAAAAACTTTGCGAGGCCCCCCAAGCGCGAGGCCGTCGGCGTTCGCCTAACGCCGCCACTGGCTCTTGCAGATGCCTACAAAATTAGGTTATTATAGGTTTTGAGTGATATTTATTTTATTACGTTCATACCAGAAAACATTTATTCACAGACGTATTTTGATCAGAATTTTGAGGATTTTTTTTTTATCTGAGACAACCTTACTTCAATAAAATTATAAAAAATGGTTATCTTTCACAAATCAATATTCTCTTTTCACAATTTTTTTAGTTTTTCAGTAATTCCTCACACGTCACTACTACAACTCCATCGTGTAGGTTGGCCATCCCTCTAAGGCTCCCTTCACACCAAACGATTCCGAGTCTGTAACGATCTTTCCAATTCACAGCTATTCTGAATGAACAGAGATTTGCCTTCACACCGCCACGGGTCAATCATTCTTCCATCAGTTGCTGATGAACACGGATGCTGTTTTTAATGTTTTAAGACGATTCCAGTTTCAAGCTATTAATTTCACAACTGTATCCTTATTCATTTATTTACAAATTGAAATATACATAAAACAAAAAATATAAGAATGGTTTTATTTATTTATTTATATATTTTGCCAGTTAGTATCAAGTGTAATTATAGTCTGAAAAGTAGTAACAAATAAATAAATATGTATTGTAACTATATTATATAATGCAATAACTTTTACAAATAATATATCTAATGTTTTTAAAAGGCATTTCAAATGTTGTTATATACTACAGCTTTTGTAGTATATAACAACTATTTTTTTGATTATGTATCTAAAAATGGTTCACTAATATATTGTTACGTTGATCCGAGGGTTCGGGGATTTTATGCAAAACAATCACAAAGAAAATAAACAGTTCTTCAACAGCGATGCGAATTTATTATCAAAAATCCAATCCTTTAAATACAGGATTCAGCAGCAATATTCATAAAGTAAATCTCCAAAGGTCTTCACACCTTCAACAGCAATCAAACACATTCACCAGTGTTTAAAAATACACGTATGTAAAAGATTATTCACAAGCACAGCCGAGCTAATCGCTAGTCAAAACAATCCTCACTCCTCGCTGGTTTAATCCAGACTCACCCGTTGAGGCTGGCACTCCGCTTTATAGGCGCGGCAGAAACTTCCAGAAATATAACACCTCGTGTCATTGAACGTGACACCAGTGGAGAGATCCACTACTTTCTAGAAGATTCCAGAGGTTTCCGATCTCGCCAACAGGGTCGCCAAAAATGATGACAACTTGGCTCTAGGGCCAAGATTTCCTTAAGTTCTCATTGAATCGCCATTATAACGTAAGGGGTGGCATTGCTTGCGAATAGTACAATTTTAACGTGAAATAAATATAACATAGAGTAATATAAATGCATTAAACACTCAAATACAAATTATTTACACTGTTTACACAAAATTCGTAACAATATTAATGAATTAAAAATTTTACATGCCATTTACATTTTGTTTGTTTCATACAACAAAATTTGAGATCTATGTTGTAATAAAATGGAATCTCTTTTTAAAAAATTAAAATTATCGACAATATCGGTGTTTTATTTTATTTTAGCATTCTTATAAATATTTAATTTTTTTTCTCTCCCAAAATTAAATAAATTCTTATCAAATTGATCTCTGAAGCTATTTCAAACGTCTTTCAGAATATTCTCCCTCCCCTCCCCCAAAAAAAACACACACACACTTTGCTTTAAAGAATTAAAAATTGAAGAATAAGGTTTTAAAATTTCTAAAATTGAATAAAATAATACATGCAAATTTTTAATTTTATTATTTGTGCAAGATTAGCAGGGATAAAATACAGCCTACGCACTCGGCGACAAGAACTAGAGTTAGGTTAGTTTACATAATGAAAAAGAATACTATATATGAATACCAAAAATATAAGCGCCATCTATTGGCATAAAAACAAACTCATGCTAACCCTAACAGAGAAATTCATTATCTTCAAACATTTGAAATCAGTTTCTTTAATAGAAACTTTATGTGAAAAAATCACTAATAACATAAAAAACAATAAAAATAAACACTATTTGTTTGAATTCGCTTTTTCTTTAGGAAATAGCTCCCGGTGGCTGGTGATTGAGTGAAGAAAATCTGACCTGACGAATCACGCGTAAGTCAGAGTGACGGCGGATTGAACTGGTTTCGGTTGGTGTGAATGCGGGAAGTGAATCTTCGCTTATTTGAGCTGGAAATTACGAAGCCGAATCTTGATCGATCAGACAAGTTTGATGGTGAATGAATCGGAGTCGTTTGGTGTGAAGGGAGTCTAAGAGATAAAGCGGTTTCGAGATTCGTGTTCTTCCAGTCTAAAATTACGAAAAGTTAAAATATTTTCTTGCTATATATTTCGAATTCTTTTTTTTTTAATTTCTTCTAAAAAGAGTAGAATTTTTCGCTTAACAAATTACGTTTTATTTTTGAGCAAATTTTCTCTGTCGTTCTTTAAAAAATATCAGTCCAAAGGGGGTTTTTTATAGTAGCGATGCATAACATAGTATTTACAAATAATATGTATAATATTTCCCAAAATTACATAGAAGAATGGAAAAAAAAAGGACACCATTTTACTAAATTTTAAGTTTTTTAAAACCTGATATAAAGAAAATATACGTCAATATCATACACAAACGCATTAATATAGGAAAGTTCTTTGGTTTGAAAAACCGGGACTCTCTCTCTCAAATTCATGTTTAGCTTCCTACACATCAAATGTTAACAGCTTTAATTGACAGTTGATATGCTGTAATATTTGTAAAATCGTCTAATTTAAAATGATATAGCACTCAAATTACTGATGATATTCTTGAATTTCTGAGCCATGGTCAGGGCCGCTTTTCGCTTAGGGACACTAGGCATGTGCCGAGAGAGCAAAAGATTTAGAGGCACAAAAATGGAATGCTAAAAGAGAGAAAAAATCAAAATTGCAGTGGACGTACCACCATCTAGAGAGTCATGAGAGAAGCATTTCTGCCCTTAAGAGAGTAAAGTCTGAAATGAAATATACTACGGAAAATATATAAAAAAATCTTAACAGTTTGATGTTGCTATGCACTCAAAATAATATTACCATAGAAATTGATGTTATTAATCATTTTGCAATGATCAAGGCCCAAGAAAATCTTTGTTGTACCACTACAATGGCAGTGACTCGACAAAGAATAATGATGTGTGAAAGTAAAAGATAGTAGATCGCTTATAGTAGGTAATCGATGAAAAAAATTGTTGAAAACAGTTCATACAATAATGTACATTCTCTACTGTAATTGCAAACGATTTCATTAAATTATAAAAGTGTGGTGGATGGGTAGTCCATGATGTCGTATGGTAAGAAATGAGCAAGAGTGGACAAACCATGCCGCTATCCTTTCCGTACGGTTGCTAGTCCGGGACACGACGTGTCCATAAGTGGTGGATAATGGTACAACTCTCCAAACAGTAAAAACAAAGAAAGGAAACAGAGTCAGTGAGGCAAGGGAATATCTCTCCCGAACCAAAACTGGCAAGATAAGAATTGTAGGAGGGGATTGTGCTCTGGAAATAGTGGGAGAGTCGCAACAATTTGAAGGGCCTAGGGCGCCGGGGAAGTAAAAAACGGCACTGGCCATGGTCAAGCTACAAGGGGGACACCTGCCCTGGTGCTGCATTCTCTTAATTTCCACACTACGCCATGAGGGAGATCCATTGAATGTGCAGCAGCTCCAATTGTTCCATACAAGTGGATTTAAAACTCGATTTAAACACCGTCGGCTATGGAACTAGCGATCAAGATCATTGAGCTGCGAGCGAGTGAGTGTTTTTAATGTCGCACTCTAAAGCAGCGGTTAAACTGTGGTCCGTGGACCCCTAGGGGGGCCTTTTTAGAGGGACGGAAGTTTTTTTATTTAATGTTAAGATTTCCGCTTTTTACAAATTTTGAAAAGCCTTGTGGAAAGATGTGCTATCCTAGACTATACATCATTAAATTTCCCCAATGAAAAAAACTCTACTAAAACATGTCTTGCGACGAAGAATATTTTATCATTACTAAAGCGGAATCTTTTCAAAAAGGAGTAGAAAGAGTCCGGGAAGCGTAGAGCCGGAAATGATACAACGTATTTCAAATATTATACGTGATATAACAGCATTTTTAAAATAAATTTAGCACAGTCCTGCTCATTAAATATTTTAATTAAGTACATTATTTATTTGAAATTAGTATTTTGTAATATTTTTATACATATATTATATATATATATATATTTAGATGTTTGCTGTTTATCTTAAAGAAAAAAAAGAAGTGTTAATAAGTAGCAGAGGTGGTCAATATTATTATTATGAAACCATTAAATCACTCAGCCACATGTCAGCCAGGGGAGTTCAAAATCTTGGGATTCCACAGTGTCACGCTGATTCATGAAGGGGGAGGCGCGATGATCGAAAGCTTAAGAACCTCTGCTCTAAGGCAGTGGTCTTCAAACTGTGTTCCACAAGGCATATCAGGGGTTCCACGAGTCACAATAAAAAAATCAAGAAGAAATAATAAGAGAATATTAAAACGCGCGCGCGCGTGGGATTTTATCTTAAGAAATATACTTTCTACTAGATTGTGAATATTGTATTGTTCACTATCTCGGGTTCCACGAGATAATTTTATACTCGTTAATTAGCACAATGTCTTGCAAAACTAAATAGTTTTCTAATGGAAAATGTACCTTTTTATATTTGTGGAAAACAACACATATAATGAAGAAAAGGGAACAACATAGCACACACTTTTAAAATCTAAATTTAAGCAAGAAAAGCTTTTAAATTTTATGTTGCAAATTCATGCAAAATACACTTGATTTCTCACACAGCTATAAACATTTTAATTTCATTCGGAGTTTAAGTAAAATAAATTTCTCAACATAAGTGGCTACAAAAGCAAAGTATAAAAACAAATTAATCTCAGAAAATGTAATGCGAGATTTCATTTAATCTCAATAGACCTAGACTTCGACAGTTCGTGTGAAAAAAAAAAGAACAATCACATATCCAGTTATTAAATGTAATGCATGGATAGATGGCATTTGAATCACGAGTTAATATTTTTAATTGAGTAAATTATATTTAAAAAAATTCTATTAGAACTTTTTTAAAAAAAATGCTATACCTTTTTTTAATTGCCTTTACATAAAGTGTTTATAACATGTTGAACTACTTTGAATATTATTTTGAGATATATTCTTTGAAGTATATGTTTAAGGAAATAGGTTCCACGAAAACACCGTCCAGTTCTAGGGGTTGCGTGAGTTAAAAAAGTTTGCTCTAAATCGATGCAAAGGTCAATGTTCGTATTTGTAGGAGAGAGCAAAGAACATTAATTTTTCTGCCGTGATTTCAAAGAAGTAGGATGATTTCCCATTTTCTGTCAATAATTATTCTTGCTAAATTTTAAAAAAGAAATGCATTTTCATTCTTTCAAATATACCTTTGTTTAATGTAGTGTCATCAATGTTGCTTAGAAATGCGAAGTTAATAAACATTCAACTGCAATTAAGTTAATCAAATTTATTTATATTCCATTTCCTTCGAGTAGAGGCTCCTTTTTTGTGAGCCCAAAGTTGTAATGAAAAAGTGATTCAGTTCTTAATCGGATTTCCGTGAAATAATCTCACAAAGACTTTGGCAGACTATTTTGTGAACGTCGCAATACGGAGCAGCACGAGGAAAATTGGAAACGAACCTCGAAATTTGGAGTCACAGTGAAATGACGAGGACAGACCCAAGCCTGTAAAAATTCCACAAAACTGCAAAGTGAGTTCTTTAAGCCTGGACAAAAAATGTCCTGGCTGCACGACAGGTCTTTAGTGTTTCCTGGGCTCGAACCTACAACTCGAAGAACAATTTTGACCGGATGACAGTGCTTCTCAAACTCTTTCAATATCTGCGACCCAATATTCAATCATAATTTTCATTGCACCATCCTTCCATACAATATCAATGCATTGAATCTCAATAATACTATGGGTACAATACGACTACTGTACTATAACCTATTAAGTACCACCGACATATATATAAACGTCTCGCTCACCCAAAACGTCGATTGCCCGAGACGTATATATACGTATGTCTTTCCGAAGCACAATATTTTCTGTGCATTGCTATACGTAAAACTATTCCGATGGCTTTGGATTGTATGAAAAGGACCTTCAGAGTATTTACGAAGGAGAATAGGATTTACATATTTATTCCTTTTCTCTCCCTTCCCCCTCCATGCATAACATATGCGTACCTACGTGGAAGACGGCGGCATTGGGAAGTGAATCGAGTAACTTTTATCGGAAGTAAATAAATTTTTTATAAACCGTACAAATTATCAAGATAAATGTTAATTTGTATATAATTTTATACATGACAAGCTAATAGGGGTCACTGGTATTTATTAAACTTATTTTTATTGTATTGTTAAATTAATTATAAAATACATTTTGCAGTACTGATATATTTATAAGTTTATTATATCATTGCAAATGTGTATTTTTTTTTCATTATGCCAGAATGTATTTTGTTCGTTTACTTTCAGTAAATTAATAATTTTTTAAAAATAATCTTTTGTTTACGACTTTTCAATAGGCTCGCGGCCCCCTTGCAGAGTTATCATGCCCTTCTAGGGGACGCGCCCCACAGTTTGAGGAACGCTGCTATATGACCGTGGCAACTCAGGCATTGCATTAACTTTGGCTTGCAGATAAGCTTTTTTAGAAAATATTAAGGGAAAATCTGCGGTGGCTCTACTTTTATTACAGTTATTATCTCGCACACACACTGAAAATATATAAATTCGAAATTACACAAATTAAAAATATTATGATAATTGCATATTCTGTTGTAATCCCTTCTGAAGATTATTTATTTATTTATTTATTTTTTACTTTTTTCTCTCCCGTAAAATATTTTTTATAAGGAATGTTTTAAAATTCCTTCTTTTTGCCCCCATAAGACTGTTTAAAATTCTTTTATAACGATCTATGGCTTGTATTTAAATAGTGGTGATTTATAAAAGCAATTATAACTAAACATAATTAAATTCAATTACGTTTTGAAATATTGCATTATGTAATCGGGACAGAAATGAATTAAAATTTAATTAATATAATAAAATATAGCTTATGCAGATAAATAAGTAAAGCAATATTATGTTTTTTCCCCAGATTGTGTATAAAAAAAATTTAAAAAGAACTATAAATTTTCTTTAATCATTTTTTAAAAGTGTTTAAAAGGGAAACCCTTCCCAAGCAATTTCCTGTCAACTCCCGCGCGAATGAGGCTGAAAAATGAAAACCATTATTTGAATTAAAGATCAATTTGGAACTTTTAATGGAAGGAAAATGACGAAAAACGAAGCGACTCTACGACCTTAACCTATTTTTCTAAAAACGAATACCTTAAAAATAGAACATCTTCTCCTTTACTTTTCAAAATTTATTTTTTAAAAACAAAAAAATCGGGGGTTTTGAAAAATTACATTTTATATTATTTACTATTATTATTTTTAAAAAAAATTCTGGCATCCAAACTATCTAGAAGCATATTTTTTCCACATTTGTTAACAATGAAAATAGAATAAGCAAATATATAAAAATATGTATATATTTAACATTTTAGTAGATTAATAGAGAGTGAATCAAATGTTTCTTATAATTTTTCCAACCATTTTTTTAAAAAAATTAACAATTGGAAATATTTTTTTCACGCACACTTCAAACTGGGGGGTGAAAAAAATTTAATTTTTTTTAATTTTGTTTAAATTGGATGTAACCTTTTTCCCAAAAAAAAAAAATATTTTTACGTTAGTAATTTTTTTCTTCTGATTTCATTTTCCCAAAAGGTGGGGGATTTTGAGTGATAAAAAAGAGGTATATGCTAAAAAAGTAGGCTCATTATACAGGGTGGTTCCAAATTCATGTAACAAATTTTAAAGGGGTACAGTGGGGGAACGCCCTTTTACCCAAAAAATTGAAAGGGGGCACCGTTCGGATACGCGATTGTTCGGATAACCGAAAACCGGAATCAATCCTTCGGTATATGAAACCGGACACTAAAACGAATATTGAAAATCATCACATGGGGGAAAACTTGCTTGAAGAAAAAGTAAAACAGGTGAAAAATGTCGCAACTGTACCTTTTTTGGGAAAATTAATCACTTTTTTTTCCCTTTTGTCCCCTTGTACACCTTAGTGTTTTCGCTGCAAGGTCTCTGATTTTTTTTGAGCAGCAGTAGTTGATAGGACGGGACTCTGTTGTTGTTTTGTTTCCACTCCTTGGGTGTCTCTAACGCAGAAAAACGTCAGCAGTTTTCCTTTTCTTCGAGCCATCTTTGGGGTCAAGTTTTTTATGCAAAAATTAAAAAGGTTTTTTCGGCATTTCTTTGCCGAAAATTTTTGACTTTCCAGCATTATAAAACTGTGCTATAAACGCCCCCTTTTCCCCGTTCAAACGGTTCAATATTTTAAGTTTTGTCTCTCCCGGGGGTTTTTTTTCAAGGTTTTTGGCTTCCCCTTTTTGGAAAAAAAACCTTTTGCGGGGTTTAAATTTTCAAAAAAACTTTAAAAAACCCATTTTTTCCCCCCCTTTGAAAAAACGGGACTTTATTGCAAAAAGATTTTAAAAAAAAAAACAACTGGTTCGGATATTTGACGTTCCTGATAATAAACATTCGGATAAACGACGTTCTACTGTAGATACAGGATATTGTAACAATTATTTATTGCATAGGAATGTAAGGGAGCAAGTGACGCGATGAGGCATAGACAGGGGAAATAAAAAAGGGGGTTATGGTTGGTTTCGTTCCCTAGGGGATGGTAGATTCTCCCCCGCCGTTCCCCTGATCATCTCAAAAGGGGGAAAGCACCATTCACTATTGTGCTGACGTTTACGATGGGAAACTTTACGTAGGCCGAGGTTGCAGACATATATTACATGTATGGCCATGTAAATGGTAACGACAAGGGCGTTACGAATGTTCACGCGAGTTTCTGATCGACGAATCCCGGATCACCGAATTTTCGGGGCTAATTAATTTGTGAAACACGATCATTCTGCGTCACTAAACATGCTGCGGGTCGACAAAGAGCTGTACGCAGTCCAAGCCAGGGAGAAACATCTTAAACGTTGTGGCTGTCAGATCAGAGTTAATCACAAGAGCTGTTGCTCATCTCGTAAGTGTGAGTCATCAGACCTTTTTGGGGGTGTTAAATAAAAAATACTTACACCCCCCTTCCATTTTCAGTACCTTTAAACCCGGGGGGATATTTTCCATCCAGTGGGTGGTAAAAATTGAGCTGTGTTGGAAATTCATAGCTATTGCTGAAATTATTGAAACATTAATTGTCAACAACGCTTTCAAAAAACACTGTCGTTCCTTTCATCTCTTATTTTTTGTGTTTATGCCTCACCACGTTACTTGCGCCCATATATTCCTATCCAATAAATGATTGTTACAATGTCCTTTTCTTCTTAAAAATTTTTACCCTGAATTTGGGACCACCCATAATATTCTGTTGTCCAAAAAAAAGAAAAACCCATATTTTGTCAAATTTAGAGAAAAGATTTAAACGAAATGTAAAAACACTGCTTCGAAACTAAGATGCAAACATTGTGAGTCTCATAAGTAAGCGTATACGTGTGTGGGGGCAGAGCTAGTTGAGTAATAGGATCTACAAGCGCACGTTCCGAAATCCACATTTCGTTCGCCAGCACATCTCGTCGAATTTTTTGGTGGCTCTTTTGTTTTTAACAGCTATTGGTTAAATTAAAATTCAAAAAATAAAAATGAAGTAACCGCCAACTTTTAGATGATGAAATGAGGTGGTGAGATATGAGTAGGCTAGAAGCAGGCCAGTCTCAAATCCAGATTTGTAGAGAATTAAATTTTACGTCCAGCGTTGAGTTCAACTTACGGAAACAGTTTCAGGATACTGCTACCGTCGAGAGAAAGCTTGGACCAGGTCGTCCAGAGAAGCGACGGTCAGAGAAGATCACTATTTGTCCATTATAACGAGGCGTAACAAGAATGCAGCAGACTTTCAGCTTTTTTGTGAGTTGTATTCGGCCACAGGTGTCCTAGTTTCAAGGGTAATTGTTTCTAAAAGTCTTCATGAGAGAGGACTGTTTGCAAGAAGACCTGTCCGAACAGAAAAGTCCCTTTAAAATATGGCTCAGAAATCAGAGATAACAGCATAGATCAGGTGTCAAGCCCACGTATTTGACTCTTTTAAAAAAATTTAAATATCAGGTTCTTAAAGTTTTTCCATTTTGAAATTATTTGAGGAAATATATATATATATATATATATATATATATAAATATTTATATATATAAACTGTCGAAAGTCAGCAATGTTTATAATACGCATCCATTTTACATAATTTTAATCTCGGTGGACATGTATGTCCTTCATTGTGTGATTTTCCTACTGTCTATGTGTTTTTCGAATGTGATTGCTGTGGATGTTTTTCTCTTGTTAGTAGAGAATAAGACTACACACACACACACACACACACACACACACACACACACACACACACACACACACACACACACACACACACACACACACACACACACACACACACACACACACACACACACACACACACACACACACACACACACACACACACACACACACACACACACACACACACACACACACACACACACACACACACACACACACACGTATATATATGCTTGAGCTCACTTTTTTTTGCTTTTTCTTTCCCCCCCTCGCATTGTGTCGCTTTAGGCAAATTAAAGCATTCGTCATCTTGCCCCATCCGTCATTTTGCCCCGGTCTCCCCTATATATAAATCTACAATGTATTTGCATGTTACCTGTTCTTGTTTTAAAATAAATCCTTTTTGATAATAATATAGAAAGGTCTTTTAGATTAAAATAGATTTATATTTTATCAAACTGAAACAGTTACATTTGATTTTTCTATAATAAATTACTTTTTTAATAAATTCCGCATTGCATTATGCGTATCCCTTACTATGGATGGTACATGATTCTCTGTGTGTGCGACTTTCATTTCTCCTCCTCCTTTCCTGGTTGGAGTGTCCAAAAAGCAAGAGGCAGCCAGAGATGTTTTTTAAAGTTTAAAAAAATTATCCAGAATGGTTAAGATAAAGGGCAATGTATACTTAATCATTTGCGAATGACAGCACAATCAAATTTCAACAATGAGTAACGAAAGATCAATTCAAAATTAACACCGTAATTTTCAAGAAAATGGGAACTGTAATATTTTAAACATTATTTGATCATTGCATTAGTATATTGTGTGTACAAACATTATTATATATTATCTATGTTTGTATACATGAAAAATAATAAAAACAATAATAATAATTCATTCTGTTTCAAAATTTCAGTAAACAAATTTTTTTTGTTTCCAAATCTGATATAAATGCATATATTTTTATGTGTGGCCAGCGCGAGATTATAATGCTTTTCCTAAGTGGCCCGCTAGGTCATTTGTTTTGGATACCCCTGGCATAGATCAATCGGCGACCGTTCTCTGCCCTGATGGGGGTCTATATAGGTCACTTTGGGAATCAATGCTATAGAGCAGGGGTGGCCAACACAATGACCTTTACTAAACATTATAATCTCGCGAGCTATAAAAATAGCTACTGCTATATCAGATTTGGCTCTTATTCATGGAGTGTAAAATTTAAACAGAATGAATTATTATTATATGGTTTTCCTTTTTTTTCATGTATATATAGACATGGATAATATAAAAATGTTTATATAATATAATAATGCAATGATGCACTTAATGTTTAAAAATATTATTATAAATTCGCACGAGATGATCTTTCGTTACTCATGTGAAATTATTGTCTGGCGATATATACGTACTATGTAACAGTCTGAATATTTTTTAAACTTTAAAAAATATCTTGACTGCACCTCTTGCTTTAATACCTGAAAAGAAATGAAAGAAATGAAAATTTGAAAAGAGCTACACTATTTCAAAGACCTATGCATACAATTAAAATTATTAAAAAAAGCTCATGCGTTAAAATCTAATGTATTGTTTGATAAATAAAATCATTTTATCTAAAAGGACTCTATGGAGATTTATTAAAAACAATAATGAGCTAAATACATTAATAGACAAATATTTGAAATATTTACAATTTGCTAAAGCGACACAATGCGAGAAAAAAAGTGAGCTCTTCAACAACACGCACTCATCAAGAAAACTTAGAACAAAGGAAAAGCGGAAGGAAGAACAGGAAACTTTAAAAAAATAGAAAGAGAAACGTGAATCTAAAAAGGGGTAAAAAACTCAAACTAAGTTCCGCAACCCTGGGTCTATAAATTCCCAAACCAAAGCAGTCAGTTGCATCAACTTCAAAGGATGGGGTATAAGATGTCACTGTACTTTGTGAAGAGGAATATTGTGACTCTCCAACAGAAAATGGATCAGTGCTGTAAATGCCAAAAGGTGGTTGGTGGCATAAGGAAAGTTCCAATTATGAAAATGGCATTTTTATTTGTGACTATTGTTAGCTGCACAACCTTCTAAACTATAACATTACGTTACAATGTATTATGCTTATTTGATACTTTGTAAAGATGTAAAACAGTCATCATTGTTAGACTTATAATCTGTTCAACCTATCTCAGTGTTGTCATCTTGCCCCAGACAATTTGTTAAGGTTCTGAAAAAACAAAATTATCCTTTTTTATTATTATTATTTTTTGAAAAATTAAATAGCAATGTATTTAATACTACAAAGAACTACTTTAATAATTCATGTAAAAATAATGTTTTTTATCCTTAAAAATAAATTAATAAACAACAAAAACTATTAACATCGTCATCTTGCCCTGGTCTCCTCCCCTACATATATATATATCCCCTCAGGTAGGCATCAAAATGAAAAACTTTAAAAACTTGATATTTAAAATTTTTTTAAAAAGTCGGTGGGCCGCAACTTACGTACTCGCAGGCCGCGTGTTGCGCACCCCTGCTATAGGGCATCCCTATAGACACTCTAAATGCTTATTAACTATTTTTATTCGATCTTTTCAGCAACTGTTGTTTTATTCCTCCCGACTCCAATGAGTGCTACGCACGATCATATGTGTGTATTTTATCTGTTGACTGGTTATTCCCCCCCTCCAATATATCAACCCTATGTTCTACCAAATTTCATTAAAATCTGTCCAGTAGATTTAGAAATAATTGACTAGATTTTTGAAAATTCTCTTAATTTTGAACTCCAATGTACGGTACATCTTATAATTATTTTTGTTTTAGGAGTGCACATTCAAAAACATTTAAAGACCACTGGTATAAAGAACCTCACTTTACACTAATAAACCCTGTTGGAATGAATTCTTTATTCTCTGATTTAAAATTCTACAAATAATATAGTTGTACAAGTAAACTACAAAATAAAGTTTTGGGTCTTAAGAAAAACTTATTTTCATGCCCATGAGAATACTGCCTTTTTTTTTTTTAATTTTACAAAAAATTTTACACTAAGCGCTTTAATTAAAGTAGATTAATTACACATAGATGCAGGTGGTATAATAAAAATAATAATAAAAATAAGAATGATAGCGGTAATTGTTCTTTTTTTTATTGAAACAATTTTGTAAAAGAAAAAAGATTCATCAGCAGCAAAAACAACGTTCTTCTCCAGGAAGGGGTGTGCAGTGACGCCTTCTTCCGCAGGTTACAAACAACAAAAGAAAGGGATAAAAGACCTAAGCGACTGCCTCGAATTGTGATCCCTTCTTGTCCCAGTCGTCTGGATTCAGACCGATAGGTTGGCGAGGCCTAAAAAAGGCTTGCCAAGGTAAGCAGCTAGTAGCCGAAGGTCTCTGAGAAGACGAGTCTGTATTACATATATCCAGAAGTCTTAAGTAATTTTATAGATATATAATATATTTACTGTATTAAGCGCTTTCAATTGCACATCTATTACTGTATTTACTTCTGGCCAGCACAAAGATCCATTTACCACGAGCAAAAAAAATGTCGAGATAGGCAGCTTAACTAACTCTCTACATCCACGCGTCTCTGTACTCCGAAGGATTTACTATAATCGAATGCTGTCGACGTCAGTTCTTTTGTGAAATGGCGAATCGAACACGCGACTCGACTAAAACTTTTCTGATCACAAACTTCATGCCATGACTGTGTTCGGCTACCACGACCATTTCTATAACATTCAAAAGATCAAGAATAAAAATAATTAAATATATCTATATATACCAATTAAGAAAAACCTTATAATTTCACTATCTCAACATCAACATTGCGGAAGAAACAATGTTACGACACTTTCCCATCGACTAATTACGAAATAATTAACCAAGATGAGGACATTTCTTTAAGCGTCGACCACTTCACCAGAAACCATTGCTTTTCAGTATAACTGTACACTCCAAAAACAGATTTAAACCTCAAAAACTTCCTTTTCCGAGTTCTTTTTTTTTCGTGCCACTTTAACTTCTGTTCAGTTCAAAAAGCTACAGATAACGATTTATAAATATAGCGTCTGGTCTAGAGAAGGACCACAAAACGATCTCCTTCCTCATGTCCCCAAAGAGAAGCTATTAGAGGGCGACCACTTCTAAAAGAAGCTGTTCGCTCACTCTCTCGGCCCTTTTTTTTATTGTTACTTTTTCCATATCCATCTGGTCTTCAGGGTCTCATCTAATGTGTTCCAAGTGAAGGGCCATCATTTCTGATAACACCGCTGTCGGAAGTGGAAAAAGTTGGCAAATTACCGCTCTTTTGGTCTCCGCTTGAATGCGCAGATCGCTGTCGGAAGATATCAATGACGATGGAGTTGCAGACTTTAATGGCGTTTTAAGCAGAATACCCTACTTGTCAGAGGGAAAGGAATCGAAAAGTACATTGAGTCCTCGTTTTCAGTGACGGCAGTTTCGTTTTCCATTCGGTTTTTATGATTCTGAGATGATTAAAATTTAGACACAGTGGGAGATTTCCTTGTAATTTTTTCAAATAGTTACTTGACGAAATCGTTTTGGCATTTTTGAGAGGAAATATTTTGGGCAATTTGTTGAATTTTCTTACTACAGTAATCATAATCACAGCGACCATTAACCTTCAGGAGTTTTCAAGAAAGATTTCTGCTCTGCACATCACTGGACTCGCCAGTCCCTGTATCAAAATTACTTGAGGGATCTTTTTTGAAAAAGAAATAAAAGACACTTACTTCAGAATGTAAGAATGTTACATATTTCTGGGCTCCGTATCACTGATACGGTGGTAACTACGCCCCTACTGCACATACTGAATATGCTCAACACTAGGCAAATCAACTCATTTTTGATTTTCAATCCGGTTGTTTCTTGGATTGAGACTGCAAAGTATATGTGTTCGTGTTTCTAAAATGAAACATTGCAGGGTAAACAGAAAGCTAAATAACTATTTTTGTATACCACCAATTCAAATTAAGAAGCATGAAAAAAGTCTTTATAGTATATGAATTATTTGGCTGGTTTTATTGGTGCAAGAAGCGTAATATTTGGTCTAACTGCACTCATTGATTACTTAATGTCGAATTCCGAAGTATACAGACTTCATAACTTTGAGCCTCAACCACACCCTCCAAACTTTCACACCCTGTTATTCAAACTATGCCAAGCACTCTTTAATATACTGGCACTCAGATGTGTCGCTTATAAAATAGGATTTGGTTGTGTATACAAAACGAGAGAAAAAAACAAGTTTTATTTGACATTCAGAGGAAAGAGAGAGAGCATCCAAGGACGCGTCTCTTTGAGTCTCTTGCGAGAGAAAATATCGAGTCTTTCAGGGTGTCTCGCAGGGGGTACCGAGTCTTTCACCTAAAGAAAAACCCGACTGAATAGAAATTTCGAATGAAAAAGGAATTTAATGAAATGATGCGCATCTGCTTTGATCAAGCTGAATACTAAATCTAATAACATAATCTAACGTGATCCCCGAAAATAAGAAATGGTCTAATATTAATTTTTACTGTAAAAAATGCATTAGAACATACTTTCAGGAGATGTCTTATTTTTTTATGAACAATTATTTGCGTTTTACCACAATCGATTTTAATTAACACTGGGTATTGGATAATCGTTCATTGCTATCTTAAACGTATAGAAGGGATTACAGTTTGACAGGGCTCCATGAATCAGCTCTAACGATCTATAATTTATATTTATTCACATAAAACGATGCCTTCTTGCTCTGAAACATTGCCATAAAGCTCTTCCTAATTTTCATAGCTGAAATAATCTTTCCACCCACCGTTGTTATGATTTGAATTTTTCCAATGATTCGTCTAACTGTGGTTCCATTGCAAGAGTATTCGCTTTAATATACTAGCCTTGCGAACAACCTCTTCTGCCGGCAATCGAAATAATAACTGCTGTTCTATTTTTAGGTCTGAACTTATTGCAGTTTACAAGGAATTGCAAAATACATTGACACGGCTTCTGAACTTGTTTTCAGGAACATTTGCATTGTAACTGACAGTCGTGCTTCTATACTGCACCTTTCTCATTGGACAACTGTTGGGGATATGACAAGCCTATGTATTCAGGACCTTGTGGTTCGACTTTCTTCTAGACACTCTATATCCATTCAAAGGGTCTGCCCCATATTGGATTGAATGGTAACGAGATAGCCGAAGGAGGAAGGAAAATGCTCTTGTCTCACCGAACTCTCTTCCATTAAAAAAAACGATAATTGGAGAAAATTGGCTGCTCATCCAGTGCCAGTTTATTCATTGAGTGCTTGAGGCGGGCGCCTAAAGGCCCGGGGCATGGGAGGGACTTTAGGGGCCCGCATAAGTTGAACTTAAGCAGATTTTCTGGTTGTAAATTTCGATCCACCAGTGCAAGATGGCCCGAATATCTTCTCCACCAAGGTCCGAAATGAGCTTAAACCGGCACTGTGCTCATCCTTGGTATTTTGGAAAAAGACCTCGTTGGTTTCACCAGTTCAAGATTCCTAGGAGTCAGCAGACGGCTTTATCGCGCTATTTAGTGGTCAAATCAAATATCTTACTTTTCAGCAGGGTCGGAAAATTTCTTTCTAGCGTGTCATTGGTGCAAGGCTGATCAGACCTATCTAAATCATATTCTTAATTGATTGAATTTTACTATTGAGACAAGGTCTCTTAGGGAATCCTATTTCCTTTTTGGAGTTATGGAGATTGTGAGCTAAGTTACACCATATCTGGGATAAGAAACAACAACAACAGATCTCAGGAAATAATGGTTGTCGAGACCTGATCGTAAGTTTCTTATTAATTTTCTCGTTTACCTATTGACTGAGGTTATCATTCTCTGGTCTCCATTTTCCGCTCTGTTCATCATTTTTGGCAGCTGTAATATTCTTACTCAGTCTTCCGCAATTTTCTTCCTTTCGACGGAATCTCCGGGATCTTCTACAATTATTTTCTCGTACTCGGCTGAATAGTTCTTTCTGAAACTCAATAAATTATTCCCTTTATAATCACTCTCAGCCACACAAAATGTACTGAATATCAATCACCCATTAGTTATCAAATAGGCCCACATATTGTATTTGAACCACTGGCGTAGCTAGTTCTGAATAGGCCCTGTATCAAAATTCCTTCGGCGCCCTATTTTAGGTATGGAAGCCCTGTTAGTGAGGCTGTAGTTACACATGTTGGGGCCCCTGTAGCGTGGGGGCCCCGTATCATTGATACGTCTGATACGGTGGTAGCTACGCCCCTGATTTGAACTTTGATGAGTTGTACGGATAGACTGGTGTTCGTTTGGCTTTGGTTTACTCTGTGGGTAAGGCTTAGATTGCGATGATGAAGAATCACCCTAAAACAGTGCTTCTCAAACTTTCAATACTTGCGACCCAATTTTCAGTCATAATTTTCTTCGCGCCCCCCTCCCCTCCAACCAATAGATATGTATTGAATTCAATAATAATATACTTTGACGTAAATCTACAATATGAATTTAATTACAAACCGTACAAATTATCTAGTATGTAGTACATTTTTTATATAATTTTATATATGATAAGCCCATGGGGTCACTGGTAATTGTTAAGCTTGTTATTAACTTGGTATTGTTTAATTATAATTATCAAACACAGTGTGCAGTACTGATACATTTAGAAATATATTACATCAGTGTAAATGCGTATTTTATTTTTTATGTCAGAATGTATTTTATTTTGCTTCCTTTTAGTTAATTAATTATATTTTTAAATAATGCTTTTCTTTTATTTTCAACTTTTCGATATGCTCACGCCCCCCTCGTTGGGTTATCACGCCCCCTAGTGAGCGTGCCCTACAATTTGAGAAACGCTGCCCTAGGGCATAATTTTAGATTCGGTACCATTTTTCGTGAAACACGATAAATCCCCCCCCACCCCCCTTTTTTTTTGTATCTCGAATTCAATTTGCCTCGGTTCATAGAAAAATGAAGCTCAATAACATCTCCAATTCACGGCTTAACGTTTACATATTTCTAGATATTTGGCTCTGGTACTCTCAGTAGTATTTGACATCCGACGAAAGCTTGCATTAAAAAATTGATTGTTAGAACTCCATTATAGATGGTACCATCACTAAAACGATTCTCACACTTGGAGGATTTGCAGAGTCTACAAAAGCTTGTGTGACAAAATTCAAACTATTTGAAAAAGAAATACATATTTCTTGATCTCTCTTTTGTGGCTACAGTAGAATTGTCATGATAGCAAACTCGTGGTGTGAGTTGTAGGTTCGAACCCTAGTACTATTGATGCACGAGGATCGAAGTCCTCTGTTGACATGGTGTAGAAGTTTCGAAAGTGAGACGTCGGCTGATGTGTAACGATCGCAACAAAAGTTTGAGATACAAATTAGGCAGGCACATTAATGCATCGTTACAAAATATATTGTCACACAGTAGCGCACACAGAAATTTTTCAAGGAGGGGGGGGGGGCCGGAGGCGAAAGTTCACCATTCTTGTATCATGCTCCTTTGGATTTTGTCGATTTTCGGGAACAAAACACAGTAAAAAACTAATTATTGAATAAGTAATTAGCATTAATTAATAAAATTAATCATTAATAACAAATACTTAATTAAATTCTAAGTATATACTTAGAATTATAATCAATCGGAAAAAAATCAAGGGCTCTGGGGGGGTCAGGACCCCTCTTGTGTGCGCCACTGTTGTCACATATACATCCAATAGATCGTACAAATCGACCACTGTTGCAGAAATAAGTAAATTGATATTTTTGCATAAATTACAAAGTATTTAAAACTATATCTTAACAAACCATGTGGGAAGCACAACGCAATGTATAAGTATAGTTTTTGGTAAGAAAATATGTTTTATGCCATTGTGTAACAGTTTATTACTTCAAACAATATTTTACGACGTGGGGCCCAAGTCCCAATGTAGTCGATTTGATTATTTACAGGAAGACAACAGTTCGATAGTGAAATCGTATAGGGTTTGTGTGAAAACCAAATAAGTGTTATGATTTAACTCGTATTAAAACGAGAATTGTAGGTGACTCTTAACTGAAATAAACATTCAAAAACAGCTATTTTCTTAAGAGTCGCGTTTGAAAGTTTGGAGTAATATCCATTACAGAGTTCATTGTAATTTGTCACTAGGAAATCTAAATTTACTTGAAATGAAAACTTCAGCCAGTGGATTTCGCATCGATTAAAGTTTCATATAACGTGCAGCTGACTCCACATGTTATGGGAAAAGATTCATTTCATGGAAATGTTCGCCGCCATCAGCTAACATGAAAATTTTGTGTACATTTAAATTAGTTTGGCAATCTCATAAGAAAATAGCCTAGTGATCGCGAGTTGGAGCCCTAGTACCGAAAGAACCCCGTGTAGAAGGGCTAATGCACATGGAATTTTTTGAGGCTCTAAGACCTCTCGTTGGCATGGTGTGGAGGACTTTCACAAATTAATTGGGTGTCATCCTCGTCGCTAGACAAGGTTCAAAGTTACGAGGTTCGTCGTCTTGTTTAGTGTGTGCGACGTTAAAATAATCCTGTTTAGGGTTGAGGGAAGAAGTTGAGAGAGTGAGGTTTCAGTTCAAATATAGTCCGGGGCATTTGATAAAGGTTGAGATACACGTTTATTGCTATTGAAAAAGCAACTTTAATAAATGATCAATTATTTGTTCCAAAGCATACTGACTCTGTTAATTTTGATAAATTAACCCTCTGGCCGGAACATCAATTTTTTTGCCGCTCTTAAAAACATCCATCTGACGGACGGGTACGCAAATTTTTTTAAAAATTTTATTACCTTAAGGACTGTTCTAAAGGTCCATATCGCTCAAGAAATTGAGTAAAATTTTTAATACTTAAGCCGTTTTATGAGGCACACTATATTAATATATTTTTATCACAAAAATTGTCACTAGTATTTTTATAAAAACTGATTAGAAATTATTTATATTCATGTAAAAGTAATTAAAAATAATAATACCAAAAACGAAAAAACTACAGAAATATCCGTCTGATATAGAAGGTGATAGATAAGAAAAATCGCACATATCGAGAGTTGAAAAAAATCGCCACCACGTGATCCTCTCACTGGGCCACAAAAATCACACCACAGCATCTACAGGCATCATAACAAATCATCCACGTCTCTCAGACGGGTCAGAGGGTTAAATTAATATTTTAAATACATAGTTGATTTTTATGTTTTTAGTTACATTATATTTCTATTCTATTATTTATTAGTATTATATTGGTACATGGCAAGAAAATGATAATCAAGCACTGATTTATCATAATTTTTTTGGAACAATTAACCTTTTACGCTCTTCATCGTGACATTATCAACAGGGGGGGGGGGCCCTCAAATAACGTAAACGGTATCTGTGCAATAGATGACGTTTATTTAAAAGTGAAACATGCAAAATTACTTTCTGCAGTAATTTAAGCAAAGGTCCTCCATGCCAAATGACGTGCAAAGTCCTGTTTCCCAAACCACATCCGCTATCTTTCATCTACCCCTCCCTTTCTAAGTCTAAACATCCTAATCTTTCAACAGAAGCTCTCAGATACGGAACATTTTCACTTAAGAATGAAAAGAATTCAGCTGCTGTAATACGATCAATTATTAGTCAGTCGTGCAACTCACACATGAATATGACTAATTCACGAGACCCAATTTTAATATCTCATTCACTTAATCCCGCACACATTAGATGCAGATGTATTTCTCTAGAGGGAGTATTCATAAAAAGCATTCCAGAGTATAATAATAAGCTCAATAATAATACTTTTGTGAGTTGATAATCCTTACCATTGAAACAGACCTTTTCCTTATGAGCTACGACAACATTTAGTCCAGGGATGGCCAACCGTTTTGGTAATAGTGCCTCTATTATTAAATCCTTATGCATGCCACTTATAACTTTTCCAACAAACAAAAAGATGTAAAAGGAGAAAAAAATGTTACTTATTGGCTAATGGGGTTTTTATGCAAGCAGTATATTTTTTAATGCAAGTTTCAGTAGTGATGATGATGACGTCGTGACTCCCCCAAAAGTCCAAGTTGTGAAAATTTAACAATATTATAGTAAATACTTAGGTTTTATTGTTAAACTTTTTACTTAATTTTTATAAACTTTGTTAGGTTAACAATAAAAATGAGTAACTTCAAACTATTATTTCTAATTTATTATTAAACAGTTAATACTTGCTTAAAGTGGCTTTTGAATTTTTGTAGCTTTTTTACCATGTCATCTAGATTAGGATTAATTCTTGAAAATATTAGCAAAATTTGGTTGTTTTAAGTGTATATCGGTTGATTTTGAGCGATATTATGATTTTATATTATGTTCGTCATAGAAAACATTTATTTACAAAGTTGTGTTGATCCAAAACTACAACAATATCGGACAGCTAAATCGTGTAAGTTTGGAAATTTGCCTGTCGGTTCAAATTTCCAACATCCAATTTACTTTGAAACACTTGAGATCAAACAATTTCCTTATATTTGCTTTTCAATCTAGTATTATGTTGTAGTGTAATAATTACGATTTAGATTTCAAGGTGGATAATAATTAACGTTTCGTAGAAAAATTGAAAAAGGATTTATGAAAAGTTCAGCATTTTTCTTATCGTCTTGAAAATCATCCAACCTGGCACAGAATGAATTCTTCAAAATGAATATTAAATTTTTAAATCTATTATAACTCAGAGTATTATTAACTTTGGTTGGTAGTTAATAATACTCGGCTTGTTTCTTTCTTCAAAATAGAGATAAAGGTTCAAAAGTTTTCTTAAAAGTTATATATGATCAATTAGGGTAGGAAAAAGGCATTCTTTTTCCTCTATAAGCTTAAATCTAAATTAATTAAATGTCCCAAAATATCCGTAAGAAAAGCTTAATCCCATAGCTAGTCTTCCTTCTTCAGTAGCAAGCACTCACCGAGCAGTTCATTGTTTTCTGATCTGAACTCAGTGCCACTCAAGGCCTCAGCTTACGTGACCTTAGGTCATTGTTTTTAACAGATTTTAAAACACGCTCCCTCAGACTCCAAAATCTCGCAAATGCACTTCCTATGGAAAGCCAGCGCATAAAACAAGGAAGGAGTATTCTTTACATGATAATTTTCTATTGTAATTCAATTAATTGTGTTTAAAATAAATTTTGAAGGGTTTTTTTGTCTGAGACAATCGCATTTTAATAAAATTGAAAAAAAAAATACTAGTTTTAATTATATTTTCAAATTTTTCAATAAGTCTTCGCGTGTCACCGAGGTACGCGCGCTGCCGGTTGTCCACCCTGATTTAGTCAAACCAAAACTTTGTTTCAAGAAAGTGGCATTCACACACACACACACATCTTTCATCTCATTAAAATTCAGCTTGGATTCCATTGTGATTCATTAATGATTTGATATTTTATAAGCGATGCTATGGAAGGTTTTCCAAAAAATATTCGGGTTATCGCGTATTTATCAAAAAGTTGAGAAATCAGTTCTTAATAAGCTTCGAAAAAACTTATCTTATGATGAAAGGGAAAAAAAAGATTGATGTCTTTGCGTTCAACCGGAATATAAACTAACGAGTTTTTTTTATTTATTGTAAAAGTAAAATAAAAGTAAAAACTCTAGAATGGTTTTTTTTCATCTGGAGATGTTTATATGTATAAAAAATAACCAGATTTGAGTGTGAAAAGGCGTCTTGAGTAGAAAGTATTCTTCGTCAGACATAATAATAATAATGATTATTATTAGAAATTCTTTTCTTTTTCTTATTACTAGACATATATCTTTTTAAATGTCAGTGACCACCACAAATCCTAAAGATACGCCTTGCAGAGGTGCTGATGGACGCTAAATCTGTGAATGGTGTGGAAGTTGCTAGCTGTCGCTCGAACATGGTTCAAAAAGACGAGGTCCATCATCAATAGCTTTCGTGTTGCTTGTGAGGGCAACATTAATAAACAATGCATTAGAATAACCCCTATGCAATAGGATCAAAAGTTTTTATAGTTTATGTACATATAAATTAAAATGAATTATAGTTCTGAGACCCCAAATAATGAGCCTCATTGTGTTTGTATGCACATGGTTCCAAAAATGTTATCACCTGAATAAAAAGAAATGCCAGTGAACATGTTCAGGGGTTTAAACTGACGAAGATGACAGCTTCTTGAAAAAAATCGTGACAAGTAATGAGACTTGGTGCTTTCTTAACAATCCTCACACAAAACGTTAGTCAAGTGAATGGAAAGCAAAATTTTCACCAAAGAACGGAAAACTTTGCACTTGGACTAAAGTCGAGGGAAAATGCGCCAAAGCAACTGAAGGATCTGTGAATTGATTCCGAGAGGGTTTCGACCAATTATACGAAAGCTGGAACAATTGTGTGGATGCAGGAGAACAACACTTTAAAGTAAAACAAGATTAAACTATCATTCTATGTTTGAATCATTTGTAATTGACCAATTCCGAAAATTTTTTTGACCCTATATCTAAAACGTACTTCTATAACAGTGATTTTATTGTTTGCTTTCTATGTACTTTTTTATTCATGATCTTGTGGACTATTTATATTCTTAAATATTACGTACTCTTCTATCATTACTAAAAAAAATCTCTCTCTAATGTGTTCGTTTTAAAAAATTTCTTTACAATTTTTTCGGCTCAATTTAAAGGAGTTCAGCCATGTGATGGGTTCAAAAAATCAAAATAATTTTTTTTCCTCATAAATTGCTTCCTTAACATGTCTAGAATACGATGGTAAAGTGGTTTTTTAAAATTCGAAGTCGTTATAAAGAAGCAGGTGTTAGAAGAGCAGCTGTTCGTAGCGCTAAGTTCAGAGTTTTATTGTTTTAATCGGACTTGAAACGTTAAACGCGTTTTTCTCAAAAATGATTTTTAAACTTTCCTCCATCCTTAAACTTTCCTCAAGAAAGGTTTGACCGAATGAATTCAAATTTATAGGGTAGACTCAGCACATATATGCGCGTATCAAATGGACTACGATCATTTCAAAATTCAAAATATTTCTATTTTTTATAACAAAAACATAAAAAAAAAAAAAACATGAAATTCGAAACTTTTTTTTCAGAGGTCTACCAAAATTCCAATGTTTGATATTTTCATCGTTGACATCTGTTTTTTTCCGTTACTGCCTATTCTGATCCTCTTGTTATATGACATTTTTTTTTTCAATGTGACCACATGAATTCAGTGCCTTTTGTGATAATTACCACAAGTAAATGCATTCTCCAACCTAGTTTCCAAATCTGAATAAAAATAATTTAAATGTGTTGAACGTGGATTAAAACGTCATTTTCCTGGCAAATTGTCTGTGACAAATTGAGAAACTGGGAAAATTCGCGACGTCCAATATTATACTCCTTTAGTTTATTTCTGGCAATAAACGCTGAAATGATGTCCTTGTATTCTTGATCAAATGTATGCTGTTACCTTTGTAACTGCAGATTAACCTCATTAAATTTAGTAAATAAATTTGTTAAATAGGTAAAATCTGGTTTCCATTTGATTGTTTTCTTTTTAAATTAAAGTCACGATCTGGTTTAATGAGAACTACTATCATAAACCAGATTTACACCTCATGGAC
>BMAV01022425.1:308518-347883 GCA_019973955.1 Trichonephila inaurata madagascariensis
AAAAAAAAAAATGTTTCGCAAAAACTGCTTTTTAATAAACGTCGCAAACAAACAATTTATAACAAATGTTTTCTTAAAAATGTTTTTTCATTAATATACGCACGGAACAGATCAAAAAGCTTGTTTATAAAACAATTATGCTGGTAACATTATTCATTACTCTTATAATACACCGATGATATTTTTACAATATAATTTCTTTTCTAGAACTGCATGCATTTATGGAATGAATTAGAAAAATAGCATTGCATATTCGTAATGCAATTTATGCAATTCTTAATATTAGTTTGGAGTTTCGGCTAGAATTCAACCGATTTCAAAAGAATATCATTTAGCGACTTCATAGGTTTAAATGCAAATGAAGTTTTACATTCCCATTTGAGCTTTCTGCAAAAACCATCATGGTATAAAATATTTATCCTCTATATCTGAAAAAGTACTCTTAAAAAAAACATTAAAACAATACAAAAATTATTACAATTATTAAAATTATACAAAGTGTGCCTATAATAATCAGAAATTAATAAGGAAATATATCTGTAATAAGTACTTATATTTTCTTAAAGAAATAATCGTAATTTTAACGGGAACTTCCCGGTTTTTATCAATTTAGTTTTATTGCTCTAAAGAATATATATCAAATATTTATTTCCGCGTTTTACTTATTGGATTTCATATATTTTGCTATTTTATAGCATACAAATATATATATAGCTCTGTATGTTAGTGAGTAGTACATTTGGATATCTTCTAAACATACAAACACTTAAAAGCAAATTATGAATATTTAAAATTTTGTTTATTTCTTAAATCAAACCATTTTATGTAGTTATTTGCAGATATAAAACTAATAATTAGATAGAATGTTTTGGGAAATTCATGAACTCTTAACGAATACGAAAAAAAAAAAGTTTAAATAAATTATGTTTTGAATAACCTTAAAAAAGCTCTGAGTTATACTAATTGAAAATGATAAACTGATAGGTCAAAATGAGAATTTAAAGAGACTTTGACGAAAAAGAATTAATTTAAACGAATTAATGATTTAATGAATATCGAATCACAAGCTTAATAAGAATTTAAGTAGTTGACTTTTGTATAATAATCTGTAAAATAAAAAAAATTACGGATTTTTTTTAAAAAAAAGTCATCGATATGTTATAAATAGCTCGTTTCACGACCGTCTAAAAAAGAATGAAAATTTCTGAGGAGGAATATTAACTCTGAGACTCACAATAGAAAATCTACCTCTCTATTGACAGCAACATTTAAAATTTTAATATTTATTATCCGTGTTTAAGAGCAGATTGAAAATAATTACGTTTGAGATCTGTATTATATCATGCATCATCATTATTAAATAAGGTATTATATGTGATGAATTATACGCAGTTAGAGTAGTAGAGAGAAAATACCAAAGATTGTGGGGTGTACTTTCAATTTTTCTTTTTCCTTAACTCAAATTCTACGCAAAGAGTAAATAGATGGGGAACCACGTATGCAAATCCGTTTCTTTTTTTTTATTTTGAGAACGTATTACTGCTTGTGACACATAATGATCGAGTGGTTCTAATATCATGCTCATTAAATGTCATGACTTGCAAAAGAACGTTATAATTCGAATTTTATTAACGTGCTCGATATCTGTGTCATTTATTGAACAGAAAACCTTCAGTTTTGTTCCTTCAACCTTTGGAAATGAGATTCGATTTTTGATGTTGAATGCTGAAAAACCATTATAAATAGGCAGGGACGTCTTAAGGTATGGATTAACTGGGCCCAGGGCCTCGCTTCGTTCTGGACTCTGTTAAAATTATCCGGATCATGATCTTATTAAGACAGTCAAATATTATTCCCGTACATAAACTCCTAAAAACAGTTTCAAACTGCCTGTCAACTGGCAAAAGTGGTAAGACTGTATTATTATGTGATGACCATCGTCCATACCAGTGATTCCCAAAGGGGTCTATATAGACCCCCAGGGGTCTATGACAACCTGTAAGGGGTCCACACCAGCGAAAAAATAATTTGGGGATCTATATAATAGTGGCTCTCATTAAATCAGATCATGACATTAATCTTTAAAAAAAAAGAATTTGATCTAGTAAAAATAAGATTTTTTACTAATTTAACTGATTGATTTAACTGACAATTAGTGAGGTTAATTTGTGGCTACTATGTGACAGCATAAATTTCACTAAGACAAGGACCATTTCAGTATTTCTTTCCAGAATTAAATTAAACAAATATAATATTGGATGCCGTGAATTTTCTCAATTTGTCACAGGCAATCTGCCTGGACATTTTAACCTACTTTCAACGTTTAAATGCCCTTTACTCAGATTTTGAAACTAGGTTTGGGATTGCTTTCTTTATAGTAATACCACAGTAGACAATGAATTCGTATGGTCACATTGAAAAAAAACTGTCATTACAATAGGAACTGATCAGAAAAGGCTCTAAGGATATTGAAATAAAGATTAGAAATGGATGTCAGCAACTTTGGCTTTGAAAAGACATATCTGTTATTTGTTGTGATATATGGAATATCGTAAGAAAGTTTTTAATTGCTTTTCCTAGTGAGAGAAAGTTTCAGTGAGTTTGCCAATCTCAAAAACAAAAGAAGGGCAGGGACTGGACACTTACTAACAAAGGAGATTTAGGGTTAAATCTGACTAGATTGATATTTAATATTGAATGCTTGTTATCGAAGCGCCAAAAATTCATCCTTCTCATTAAAAATATTTATTTGTTGCTCAGTTATTTTATGTAAAAGTTGTTTTATGTATAAAATTAATTAATTTTAATGTAATTCATTAACATGTGTTTCTTAAGTTTTAAACGTTATACTTCACTAGCGTTAGAAATTTAATTCTTAAAGTAAATAGTAGTACCAGCTGTCAAATAGACATTTAATTTGATACATTTGCGGAAAATTCAATATTAGGGAAGCAGGGGTCTACCCGAAACCGAAAAACATGGCAAGGGACCTCTGGTCCATACCTTGGCCTAATACCATAAATAATCATTCAACTCATTGATTCGAAATGCGGCCATCGGCCGAGCCAGTTTGTGCCTAGGTTTTTGAGGTTGTGATTCATGCACGTTTGTTTCAAATGACCGTTCGAACGAGTACTTGACAAGGCACATCCTATATACTGTCTTTTAAAAGATCTCAGGTAGGGCTTACTTTTGCATAGGGGTACAGGGCCTCAAAAAATTTTAAAATTTCTCTGAGCTCGGGTATCAAGAAGTCTTAAGACGTCCCTGTAAACAGGGAGAGAAGAGGTATCTAATGGTTAAGAACGCATTGGTTGAAGGATCTTGGCCTCGAACCTTGGTCGTGGACGTGGTAGCCGAGTGGTCAATGCATCGGATCGTGGCTGGCCTTGTCACGAGTTCGAACCCAGTACCACAAAAGACTCGCCGTGTAGGGCAGTGATGTACGTTAAATCTGTCGAGAGCTCAAATGTCCTTCCGTTAGTGTGGTGTGGTAGTTAGAAGGGAGTGCCATCTCAGGTTTCGTCCACTTCACTTGACCATGGTTCAAAATGACGTGGTCCGTCACCAAAAGCCCTCGTGTAGCTAAACAGTGCGACGTTAATACACACTCACTCGAACCTTTGTCAATTTCACATCACCCAAGACCCTTCTGGAGAATTTTGGTGAGCGCAGTGGGACAGGTACACTTTTAATTTATTGATGCTTTAATCATTAAGTTTGCGTGGTGTAGAAGTTTGGAGTTCCGGGTCAGGTGTTGTCCAAGTGCAAAGTAAATAAACAATCAAATACAAACCATTCCAATATGAGCTCCAATCCATCTATATTGCATTGTTCGTGTGTGTGTGTGTAAGCAACCGGCGAGTCTTTACAAGAACTGGGTTGTTACTAATGCCTCTTGTCTGACAGTGTCAGATCGAGGCCCACGAAATTCATCGTGGCAGGCTAGATGTACACCTGTCGTTAACCGTATTTTTGAGCACCATACAAATGACAGTGCGATTTAGCTCGATTCCATCCCAATTTTGAGAGAGAACACCTAGGGAAGCTCCCCTTCTACCAACCTCACGAGAGAATTTACGGCCGGTACCGGTCCGAGGATCAAATACCACCGGTCCGCGCAAGAAACATTAAATTATTTCTCTTTTATTTACTGTGGTATATTTTTCTTAGATTTCGGCTACTTTTTATGAAAACTACTTAATATTCCTTGTTAAATCACTTTATATTCATTTTTTTGGTGTAGCTATATTTTATTCAGCAGTCACGATTATAAATGCAATTAAATTAAAATTATAAAATCAAAACAGTCTAAAATATAAACATCAACATCCTCCTCCTCAGAGGGCCGCGGTAATAAAAAGGTTGCGGATTTAGAGGACCTCCCCTTCCCACGAAAATACTATACGTTTACAAACATCCAGGCCTTCTCCGGGTTTCGAAACTACGGCACAGCAGTCAGCGTCATTAACCACTAGACCGGATGGGCAGCTCCAACCGCCAACTAAAACCTCTTTGCTACTGTTGTCCAATGTTAATGAAAGTGAAAGTAATTATCATCCCAGTGTAACTTGATAGGAAAGGGATGTACCAGTTTAGGTATCGTCCTCGTCACTTGTGCATAGTTTAAAATGGAGAGATCCATCTCGCATTGCTTCAGAATACGACATTAGTAAACACTCCTTAAAGTGTAAGAATCGTTCATAATAGCAAATAATCAAACGGAATCATGTCCGGGACTTACCACTCTAAGACAGGAGTAACTCTTCAAGAGGTTATTTTAAATACCCTTAATTTTTTGAATTATAACAGAAAACTATCCTGTAGCGAACACTTCATTGCAATGTGCGTTGGCTTTCCAAAGGGAGGGGCTCTCGTGAAATTTTAGAATTTGAAGGAGTATGTTTTAAAATATCTATATATGAACACCCTTGAGTACTTCCTACTCAAGAATGAAGATTGACTATGGCAGGGGTGGGCACACTTTTTCAGGGTACGGGCTACTTCTGATTTTTTTAGGGTATTGCAGTCCACCGAGCGGCAAAGGTGAGGTGAGCCAGAAAAAGGGTTTACGATATTTATTATAATTTAATAAATTCGAAATATGCTTACATAAGCAAAATAAAAAACCTCACGCTTTTAAAACCGCGTTCAAAGCAAAACGCAAGATACAAACATAATAATAGTATCAGACAATCCATTTGTTATCAAACAATTCAAAATACATTAAAAAAAAAAATGTTCTTCTAAAGTTGGTTTACATAGTTATAGTCAGTAGAAGACTTAGTCTACATATTCTCAGGCAATATTGGATATTTCGGTATATAATTGCCAACTGCTAATCTCCAGGCGGTCTCCCCATAATGTCTTGGCGGTCCATCGGTCGATCGCGATCCACTTAATGCCCCACCCCCCCTGGACTATGGGATTAAGCTTTTCTTACCCATGTTGTAGGACACCTACATGATTTAAAATTAAGATTATAGGGAAAAGATCGCACACATTTCTCTTAGCCTAATTGGTGAAGAATAGTTTGTGATCGAAAATTTTTTTTGGTCTCGATTTCAGAGAAAAAAGATTAATGCAGGAACTATCTACCCAAGTTAATGATGCTTCGAGCTATGATAGGTTTAAAAATTTAACATCCATTTTGCAGAATTCATTCAGTGTCAGGTTTGATGACTTTCAAGATAAAAATTAAAATGTTGATCCTTTCACAAATTCGTCTTCCATTTCTTTGCAAGATATGTTAATTGTTACCTATCTGAAATCTAAATCGAAATTATATATACTACACTAAAGAGCAGATATAGGAATCTTATTTCACCTATTTGCGTAAACATCCCATATAACATGCCAATAAATAACATTTTTTCACCTTTTCATAGTTTTTTTTTGTTAGAAAAGTTAGAGTTAGCACACAAAAAAACTTTTTTTTGTCAGATATTGACAGTCTTCCCCAAAAGGTTGGTCACTTCTGCTCTAAGGCTTCAGAGCAGGGATGGCCAACCCACAGCCCTCGAAATTAATTACAATTTTAAAAAATATTGCAATATTTTTGTTTTGTAAAAATGTTTTGCAAAAATTCCCGTAATTTATCACGTTGCTTCTGATTTTATAGTTACTTAGAAGTGAGCAGTCTTGCATTTCGGCGATACCCCGTTGCATCACGCCTGATTCCTACAACGTTTTCCAACTGCGAATCGTTCTTTTCGAAAACGAAATGCATCGAGCATAAATCGCGTTCTCACTTGTGACATCAATTTCGATGTGGAAATGAGAGTGATGTACAAAAACTAAGTAAAGGAAATGAGAAACAAATATCTCCATTATTTAAAGGGGCTCACCCATGTGACGGCCTGTTTTTAAGGCATTCTTAGGCAATTTTTTTTGTGACTACCAGTAAAAAGATAGCACTTTAAGTTTTGTAACATTTATTTAAATGTATTTTAAGAGTATCTCTATAATAAAAATGTTTAGCCAAAAATATCCTACAGAGAAGGTGATTTATAGACAATATCAATCGAAAAAATGGACACTCACTTCCACCACAATTCCGGCTGACTGGTTTATCTGACAAGGGGAGGGCACGACTAAGGAAATTCATTTGGGATTGATACTTGGTGTAATAGTAGTACTCTTTTAGGGTGGCACCCTTCAATGTAATTCCTTCGAATGGCCAGTCAATTTTTAAAAATTTAAACCTTTCGAAATTCATGTTAGTTTTATAAAATTTAAAATTTTTTAATTTTTCCCCAAACACGTTCGTAGCTTGATTGGTAAATCGCCCTTGCTTTTTTATGCTGGAGGTTGGGGTTCAACCCACGCGATCAATTTTTTTTCTTCAATTTATTTAATTTTTTTTTAAATTTAAAAAAATTTTTTATTTATAAAGGTTTATTAAATATTAAATGATTTTTTTTTGTAATTATCTTGTATTTTATTAAAAAAAAAAATTTAAAATATAAAACCCCAAATTTTTTTACTAGTAAAATTTTTAAAAAATTATTTTTAAATTTAAAAAATATTTAAAATTATTTTTTTAAAAATAGTTGTTAAATAAAAATAATAAAATAATTAATTAATAATTAAAATTAGTAAATTAATTATTATTTATTAAAATTAATTAATTAGTCATTGTTTATACTATTTAATTAATCACTGTTTATACTAATTAAATAATTACTATTTATTATAATTAATTCATCGCTATTTATAATAAATAATTATTATTAAGCATTAGTATTAATAAGAAATATTTTTGGGATTTATTATTAAAATTATTATTTATTATTAAAATTATTATTTTTATTATTAAAATTATTATTTCTTTTATTATTAAAATTATTGTTTATTATTAAAATTTTTTTTTTTTAATTAAAATTAAAAAAAACCCCTTTTTGAAATTAAATAAATTTATTTGAAATGGACTCATTAAATTTTTTTAAAAAAATTGTAAAAAAATTAATTTTTAATAATAATAAAAAGCAATTTTATTTTAAAATATAAAAAAATTAATTTAATAATAATAATATTTTTTTATAAATTTTTTTATATTATATATAATTTTTTATTTATAGTATATTGTATTTCATATTAAAAAACAAATTTTAAACAAATTTTTTTTTTTTTGTAAAATTTTTAAATATTTATTATATATTTTTTATAAATATTATTTATTAATATAAAATATTTTTTAAAATTTAATATAATTATTTATATAACCAAAAATAATTTTTTATTTTATAAAATAAAAAAATTACAAAAAAAATAATTTTTAAAATTTAATAAAATTTTATAAATAAATTTGTTTAATTTAAAAAAAAATTAAAAAAATTAAAAAAAATTTAAGGGGGAACCCCAAAATCCCGCATTAAAGAAAGATTTACCAATCAACTGGCCTTGGGGAAAAAATTTAAAATTTTAATTTATTAAAAAACTAAACAGGCGAAGGTTTATTCTTGAAATGGCCCTTAGGAATTAATTGGGGGTTTCCCAAAAATATACCTTTAAAACCTGATCCCCCAAAAGAACCTTTTTGGTCTCTTGAAATAAAAAAATTAACCGGGGTTTTTTAAACTGTGTTTTAAAAACGCAAAAAAGGAAAAAAAACTCCCAAATTTGGAAAAAAATCAAAAATTGGGTTTTTTTGGTAGACATCTGAAGAAAAAGTTCAGAATTTCATGGAGTTTTTTTTTTTGTTTTTGTTATAAAAAAAAAAAGAAATATTTTGAATTTCGGAATGATCGTAGTCCATTTGGTGAGCATATAAGTGCTGAGTGTACCCTATAAATTTGAAAAACATTCCGTCCAAAAAGTTCTTAAGGAAAGTTTATGGGGGAAAGTTTTAAAAAAATTCAGTATTGAGAAAAACGCGTGTTAAGTTTCAAATCCGTTTAAAACAATGAAAATCTTAAGTTAGCACTCCGAACAGCTGCTCTTCTAACTCCTGTTTTTTTATAACGACTTCGAATTTAAAAAAAACACTTTACCAACGTATTCTAGACATATTAAGGAAGCATTTATGAGAAAAAAAAATTTTTTTTTGATTTTCTTTTGAACCCATCTCATGGGTGAACCCCTTAAATAAATTAAACATCTTTGTGGATCATTGCGTTATAACTAGTATATTATCTACATCTGTGTACATAGAAAACAATAATAATTCATACTGTTTTAAATTTTCTCACCAATAAATATTTGTAATGGGTCTAAATGCAATATAAAGATATATATTTTTATATCCGGCTCACGGGATTATAATGTTTTTCCGAAATGGCCCGCAACGTCATTTAGGTTGGCCACGTCTGTTTTAGAACCAATGACACTGAAAAAGAAAGAAAGAAACAAGGTCAAATACATAAAATGCTCAACTTTTGATATTACAAACCGTGCTTAGTTATATAATCTTCTATATAGTTACTTACATTAACTAGATGAAATCAAGGGGGAAAAAAAAAATTTAAAAAATCTGTGGTACTACCAAAATTTGTAGTGTTATTTAAAACTGATTCGTCTTCGTCATCTTTTTTCGTGATTTTATGAAGTTTTGCACCGAGCGCAACTTCTCGCCCTACTTCCCTCCGCTATTTTTGAGGAGAAATGGAACAATAATATTCTTAGCATTGTGGCGCGATTATGGGCGAGTTGGAAATGTTCCTGAACGTGTCGCTTCGACGACAGCTCCCGTTTGTTTTTGCTCCCCGCGCTTCACAAATATTACATTTTTCACGAACTCCCGCTTTCGGCGTTTAGTCTCTCTCGCTACATTCAATGCGGAAACGGAATCTCTCGGTAATTTGTCATGTTACTCTAGAGATTCGGAATATTACACCATCGTTTCTGCAATATTTTAACTTTGAAGTGATGAAGAGGGAAATGAAAATATCTGTATTCTGAAAAGAATTCAAAAATTGCTTCAAAGCATTAGGGTATAAATCAGGGGTGGCCAACCCGCGAGATTCATTACAGCTTTACAAAATGTGACTATTTTGTGCAATATTTTTGTATTTAGAGTTTTTTTAAAAAAAAAAATTCCATAACTGTTTTTATTACGTGGCTTTTGTTAGTACGAATCTTTTTCTTTTTCTTTTCGAAATTGAAATTTATCCAACTTAAATCGTGCTCAAACTTACAGACGAAAACCTGCAACGCCAATTACAATACTCAAATACATGCATTAAAATCGACTTAAGAAAACTAAGTAAAAGAGCTGAGAAACGAATATCTCTCTAATTAAATAAATTAAACATTATTTGATCATTGCACTATTATAATTATATTATCTATATTTGTATATATGAAAAACAATAATGCGTCATTCTGCTTTTAAATTTTCACTCCAATAAATACTTGCAATGGGTCCAAATCTATTATAAAGATATATATTTTTATATGTGCTTGGGATCATGTGATGTTTTTCTCCGAAAAGGGGGCCCCAGGGGCATTTTGAAACACTGGTCTAAAAAGATTCCCAATAAAAAAGTGAACTCAAAAATCAGAAATGGCATTAACATCAAAAGAATGAAATCCTCTACTTTATTTTAGCGATTTATCGTGGCTACGGTCAGTGGCGTAGCATGGGCATTCACCGCCTGTGGTCGACCGGAAATTAATCGCCTCTCAATTTTAATTATTAGTAAAAAAAATTAGTAAAAGTAAAAAAAAAAGGTATCTTTTAATTTTTTTATAGATTAAAAATGCACTTTTCGTGTTTTTTTCATAACAATCTTTTATACAATTTTCATTATTAATATTTATGTCATGTTCAATTGCCAGAATAGCTAAATTTGTTAGCCTTAACGTGAACATAGACGATCTGAGATAATTTTTGATTAATTTTAGCTTAGAGAAGCTTCTCTTGCAACTGGCATTACTGATGGCAGATGTTAAAAAAATTCTCAACATTATGACAATGTTTTGTAAGCCATCTTCAAGTTTGGACTCAATAATATATTTTAATAAACCCAGAGAGCCGGACCTAATGAGTTCTTTTTTACAGCCTGGGTCTGTTGCAGCTACGAAAGCTTGCAGACGTACACGCTCAAGTTGGAAGTACAGTCCTGCAAAGCATAGATAGTTATAAAGTGAGTGAGTGAATATTAATTGAGCCATGATCACAAGTGAGAACAATACCTGACCTAGCACCCCCTCTCCTAACTACCACTCCACACCAAAGGGAGGACTTTTGAGCTCTCGACAGATTTAACGTGCTTCGCTCCCCTACATGGTGGGTCTTTAGTGGTACTGGGTTCGAACTCGCGTGACAAGCCAGCCGCGATCCGATTGCTTGACCACTAGGCTACCGCGGCCGCTAGATCGTTGTAAAGAGGCCTCCTCTAGCATCATGGTAGACACACGAAATACTGAATGATTTTGAAATCGTACAATGAACTACCGGATTTGTGTGAAATGAACCCCTTCCCGTAAAAGACCCTGATCGCGGTAGCCTAGTGGTCAATGTCACGAACTCGTGGTTGGCGTGTTCTGAGTTCTAACCTACTACCGCTGAAGACCCACCGTGCAGAGGAGTCCGATGTGCGTTAAAACTGCCGAGGCTCAAATGTCCTCTATCAATATATAGAATTTGATACGAATTTGCTACGTACGAAATTTCGAGTCAGATTTAAATAACTTTTTTTCCATCCTTCACTTAAATGTAATGAGGTTCTTTTTTCCTGCTTTCTAGTGAGTGAGAAAGTGAATATTAACGTCACCCTTTTCAGCTACACGAGAGCTTTTGGCAATGGGCCTCGTTTGAATCATGGTCAGGTAACGAGGGCGACACCTGAGCTGGCACCCCACTCTCTAAACTATCTCACCACATCAAAGGGAGAACGCTTGAACTCCAACAGATTTAACGTGCTTCAGCTCCTCTACACGGTGGGTTTTCAGCGGAATCAGGTTCGAACTCATGACACGCCGGCCATGCGTTCTTAATCTTGACCACCTATCCATTTTATTTTTAAGCCTACTAGCTACGGTAACCAAGGGGTCAATCAATTAATGGATTCTACTAATGACCCTTATTGTAGAGGAGCTGAGTGACGTAAATCTATCAGGGCTCGAAGTTTTCTCGTTGGCATGGTGAGTGAAGTGTCAACTCGGGTGTCGACCTCGTCTTCTGATCACAGGTCTCGCGTTGCTTCAAATGAGACGCCATAAATAAATGGTAATTGACTCTCCATGATTTCTGTAGAATCTTGGTTGTGACCTCCAGTTTTAGAACAAATTTTTGTACCGCCTTAAATTCAAAAAATTCATGTACGAACTTCAGATTAATTTTCTTTTTTAGCTTTCCTGAAACCAATAATGTGTTAAATTAGATCTGGCATACCGGAAGTGATTATAATAATTGGAGAAGTGTCATAAGAACTGAATAACTTAAACCCCCCGTGGATTCCCGTACTCACCTTCTTTAGGTGAGAACGGGTTTCACACAATCTCGAGGTGATTTTTCCCAAGGGGTTTACTGTCTTTAGTAAACACGAGCTTCACGAACCCTGGCTACCCTAGGGATCCTTCTCTATTTTCGGCCCTCCTTCTTGCCATTCAAATTTCCCTTTTCACGTCGAGATCACAGACCAATGTTTATTAAGATGTACATGATTAAATCGTTGTACTATTTATTATTAACATATTTTGTTTTACGTTTTCTATTACGTTAATTTAGTTTCTTTTTCGTATATTTCTTTACATTTTTTAATTATGTTGCTTTATTTGTTTTCGACTAACACCGTTGAATTTTCAACCCGCATGTTTGCCGTGTGCGGCATCCCATAAAAAGGAGTAAAATGATCTTCTGGGGTTCCTTTGCGTTTCCTTTGGCCCACGCTTCTCCCGTAAGGAGGAGAAAGGAGGCCTGGGTTCCCTTTGGACTGTGACGACGCCGATCTCTTCCCCTTATTTGCTAACAGATCCCTTGCGCCTTGCCGACAGACGTTGCGAAAATTCCAGGCATTTCCTAATTGCTGGGAAGGAATTTCGTAACTGGGTGGTCAAGTTTCGGAACCTTTTTCCCGGGCTGACCAGACTGTCAAAAAGAGGCGCCTTAACATCGTGTTTTTATTTTCTCGCAATTCGGTGACGACGGCGCGTCTGAAAACGTACAAATGTGCACCCAGCCTCGGCGCCTCTTGGACGAGAGAACAGGAAACGAGACCCATTTGGCGCGGCAGAAGGGTAAGAGATCAAGGGAGCCGAGATCGGAAGGCGGCAAAAGAACAAGAGGGGTTGAGTCCGACAAAGAGATCATCAGAGAAGGATGATTAGGAGAGATAGAGGATATAAAGAGGGCGAGAGAGTCCGGACGGGAGACTGGATTTTGAAGGGAGTCGTTCGGACGTCCCTTGAGCGATAGAAAAAGCGATAAAGAGCCTACGAAGTACAGCGGTCTCCTAACCTGGAAGATCAGGGAACGGAAGAGAGTGCGAAAGAGCATGGCGAATTTGGAGCCAGCAAACTCACTCAGACTCGGTGTGGAAATACCGAGAGTCAACCCTTTCACTCACGATTTGAATAGGACTTTTCTCTAGTGGGCGAAGTTACGCCCTTATTTTATGTGAAAGAGACTCGAAATCATTACGGACCCTTTTGCTATTGAATTGTAAAAGAATATACCATTTTATTTTATTATTTTTTTTTTGTTGATTTTCATACTGAAATAAACAGTTATATAGAGCTGTGTGAAATCATTGCAGAACCACGCTTCACTGTAGACGGGTGGCAGGAGTGAGCCCGCTCCTGTCAATCGGCTGGTGGTACCTCTCTTCGGTATCCCCGAAGAGGCACTGCTGTAGGAGTTAGTGCTGCAGATAAGGGGTGGTGGGTTAAGGGGCGTTGGATCCTCGCCCTGATGCTGTAGCATTATATTCTGGGTGTACTCCAGGTAAGCGCCGTGCCTGGTTTTTGCCAGATGACCGGCACATTGCCTCCCTTGTTGGACTCCATGGTGGGTGGAGGCACGCCAGAACGAAGCTGTGTATGCGTACTTATGGATCCAATGCTGCTGTGCCCGGATAAAGGCCTTGTTTTACCCAACCTAAACATAGACGATATTTCTAAACATTCCTGATTTTTAATTTTATCACTGCCAAACAATGATATGTTGAAAAAGTCACCATTTGCTATTCACAAAGCGCTAACTGGAATAGGTGGTGAACCTAAATCAGTAAAACGTTTACGATCCGGTGATTTATTAATTGAAGCAAGTCTTTTTTACTTGCCAAATATTTTCTCGATTCTCCTCTAACAATAAGTCCTCACAAATCACTTAATACTTGTCGCGGTGTCATTTCTGACTTGTTGAGTACTCCTGAAGCGGAAATCCTTGATGGGTTCTCTGATCAAGGTGTAATTCAGGTCAGAAGAATTACTTTAAAAAAAAGATGCTACAATTATTCCTACAAAACATTTGATACTAACATTCGAATCTACCGAAAACAGTGAAAGCTGGTTACTTAAACTGTTAAGATCCGTTCATACATTCCGAATCCTCTGCGCTGTTTTAAGTGCCAGAGGTTCGTCATTCGCAAACTTCCTGCCGCGGACAACTGACTTGCTCTAGATGTGCGTCTGCTGGGCATGCTTCCACAGATTGCATTCTAGAGCCCAAATATATTAATTGCTCTGAACCCCATTCCGCAGATTCAAAACTGTGCCCGAGGTGAAAAACGAAAAACAAATTTAAGAAATCAAAACAAACAAAAATATATCTTATTTAGAAGCCAGAAAATTAATACCTCCTCAGATATCACAATCATACGCCCAGGCTGCTAAATCTTCAAAACTATCCGCTACTACTCAGACAGATGAAAACATCACAAAAATAAAATGTCCACCCTTAAATTTACTGCAACCGCTCCGGAAACCAAATGTATCCCAATACTCCTGCTGTTGCCACATCATCATCTTCAACCCAAGCACACCTCTTGCCATCCAACTCTTCAATAGCAGTTACTAATGTTCAGATCCTCAGCCACCTATTCCTGTATCTAGTGCAGTACTTTCCACCACCATCAATTTGCTCACCCCTGTGGGGTCTTCTACAACAGTCATGTCCGCTTCCTCATCCGGTTCCGGTATTCAATCCCCCCTCTGAATCTTCTACAATACCTGATTTAAAAAAAATGCAAAAACTCGTGCAAGGAAAAGAAAGAAAGAATTACTAAAAGAAATTAATGAGGCAAAAATAGAAATTAAGATGGCTCCACATAGACCTCAAAAATCGTCACATGTGGAATATACAACGGATGAGGAAGACATGATCGCATACGACATGGGAGAAGAGATAGAATCCCCGAAGAATGGCAGTACTTCAAAAAAGGATAGATATATTACTTGTCCGAAGACTATTGGAAAGATGAGGTTTGGAAACGTGAACAGTATTCATACACATTATCTCCAAGCCGTGTTAGAAACAGCAAGTAGTAATTTTTTTTCTTTTTAAAGTATTTTGTTACGAACCCTTATCATCTGACTTGGTGGGGAAATCCTCACCAAAATTTATTAACTTTTACTTTTAAAACTTTTTAAATTCACTTTCTAGCTTTTTTATAATATAAAAATTTTAAATGAATTTTAAAACAATCTTCATGAATATTTGCTTTTAGATATACCTTGTGCATGTCTTTTTAAAATTTTAACTGATTTCCTAAAATTTTATGTCATTTAAAACAAATGTTTGGCGCAGTATAGCCAAAATCGGCTCTTGCGCCAAAAAACACCACACTCACTCACTCAGAAGCTATTAGATTTGAAACAACTGCATGAGCTACTCCGAAGATGTATGCAAGTGGAACTCCCCCCTCCCTTTACTAAAATAGATCTTTCCCCGTAATATTTCCGCAACTGCTGTGCATCTCATGTAAGCGGAGATAACACCCCCATCGATGTTATGGGAGTGTGTGTGTCCTCTGTGATTTGCAAACTGCATAAAACAGTTTTAATAAACACTTTTGATTTAGTTATCAGCTGATAAGCAGGAACGTCTTAAGGCATGGGCCAACAGGGCCTCAGTCGCAATGGGGTTGTCTCGTTCTCAACTCAACCTTAATAAGATCACAATATTCGAATAATTTCAACGGTCAAATGTTATTTCTGTTTGTATTCTTCAAAAGATTCGGGATTTTAGACGATATATCAACTAGCTACATGGGATGACCTTCATCCACGTACAGGCCTAGGTCTACCACCATTTACCGTCATTACTCATTCAGTCAAAAGGCGGCAGTCGGTTTGTGCGATTGTAAGTCATGCACTTTTATTTGTTTAGGGTCCTTGTTTGTAAAAGTATTTCACAACGTATGCTATGTACTCTCTACTTTAATGAGTTGTAGGTAAAGGCCTGCATTTGTGTAGGGGTCACAGGGCCACAAGAAGTCTTAAGACATCCCTGAGGGTTTGTTTAAAACGGAGTCCAACTCTCTATTTACTATTTGTTTTCGGCTGTCCAAGTATGATAGAGGAAGGAATCCTTGATTTGTACAGTTCCACTTTGCATATTCCAAGAAAAACGGGACTTTAAGAGGACTTGGTACTTCAAAAATGACCGAACTGTCATTTTTTAAAAATATTTATTTAGTCATATTCATTGCATTATTATCTTTCGATTGATGTATCACTTGTGCATGTCTGAAAGTTAGAAGTTGGATAAAACTTTATTTGAAAACAAATTAGGCAATTCGGCCACGCCTCCTTTTTAGAAAAAAAAAAGCTAAAAAGCGTTTTGATTAAAAAAATCTATTTCTTAAAGAGAAATAATAACTATAAAAAACAATGTGTAGTATATAAAGCAGGATATTACCGAGGTAATACAATAATATAATTCTTTTTCTCTTTGTGAAATGTGTGCATGTAACATTTTTGAAATAAGGCATTTTATATTAATAATTTCATAATTTCAATTCTTATTCCTCATATGTTTTTCATACAAATGTAATACTTCAATATTATGTGGAAAGAAAAAAAAAACTAAAATTTTTGTCGTGATAGAAAAAAAAGTTTTTAACATTTTGCTTGAATTTTTTTGTGCAATTAATACTTTCTAAAAATTGATCATTTATAAGAAATGTATCGAATGAAAAAAATACGAAAATGCAATTATTTCAAAGAAAAACATATAACTAATGTCTTAAAGTGGTACTTTAAGTTTATTTAAGCTTATATTATAATTATTTTTTTAGAATTATAAACTTTATACACAGTGGTTTTTCTGTTTGTGCTTTTCCAAACATTAGTTCATTCAAAATGCTACTCCTTCCACAATTATTTACCAATCACTTCCAATTTTTTCCTTCGTGTTATATACAAAGCATGTAACAAAATTATTGACCCATTTTGCTGTAAACCGAATACTTTTTTTAAAAATATTAAAATGTAAGAGATATTGGCTTTTTCGTTGATTTTTAGCATGCTTATCACACACACACACACAACATCCTTTTTTTCTCCCAAATTAATTAAGTTATTCTAGAATAGATTCCTGTGTGTGTGAAGTCTTGTTTAGAACATCCTTAAAAATATTACAAAAAAAAATTAATAATTATAAAAGGAGTAAAATTTTAAAAACTTCCGAATTTTCTTTAAAATAAAATTTTTAAAATTGTGTGAGTAATACGTGACAAATTTCATCACGTATCATTTTTTTGAATAGAAGCATTATATGAAATGCTAAAATATAATTTTTAAATAGATAAATAAAAAAATTGATTCAGTGTTGGGAAACGTTTTAAAAAATAAATGCCGCAATAATCAATTACTACCTTTTGGAAGTAATTTGGTTTGATTTCAGTAGCCCGCGTAGCCAAAGAAAGTGGGTTTTGCCAAAAGACTAGAACACTAAATATATTTTTATTAATTTGAAATATTTCTATTTTATATGAAGAGAATCCTGTACCGTTTGCCTTACTCGAGTTTATAATGAAGATTTTTTTTTTTTTTGAAGAATTCAGAATATTATATGGAATTTCAAAATTCCTGTGTGGACTTCATATGAGTATTTAAAATATTAATAATTAATTACTCTTTTTTTTGTATTTCTGTAGTGATTCTTTCCAGGTATGGATTCTGCTTTAACGTTTGGGATAATAGATGAGTATCCTGAGACTTAAGAAATTAAATTATATTGGTTTATTATGAGGGTAAGTTGAAAAATGTTTCCCTGTCGACTGTGGTCAGAGTTGTGTATGAAAGTCAAAAAATAGAATGAGACATTAAAGATATGACATACCTTTATTTTTCCACATAGGTACCAAGTACATTGAGACATTTGTCATATCGCTTAATAAACTTCAAAAAGCCCTCCAGGAAAAAAAATCGGGGCTTTGCATATAGAAAAAGCGTTGAACGGCTTGTTTCACTTCAGTATTGCTTCCAAAGCGCCTTCCCCCGAGATTTTTCTTCAAAGCCGGAAACAGAAGGAAGTCGCTTGGTGCGAGATCAGGACTGTATGGCGGATGGTGTAGGCGTTCCCAACCAAGAGTTGCAATATGGTTTTGCGTTGCCGTCGCCGAATGTGGTCTGGCATTGTCATCCAACAGCAGAACGCCAGATGCGAGAAGGCCAGGCCGCTTTTTCCGAATCGCCTCTTTCAATTTCGACAGGTTGACACAGTAGCGCGTAGCATTGATGGTTCCAACCTCCAAAAAGTCCAGCAACAAAACTCCTTGGGCGTCCCAGAAAACTGAGGAGCACTTTACTTGCAGAGGGAGTTGTCTTGAACTTCAATCGGACAGGTGATGACGGATGTTTCCACTCCATAGATGCGGCCTTCGATTCTGGCGTGAAATGTTGGACCCACGTTTCATCCCCCGTCACAATCCGAAACAGAAAGTCATTGCCATCTTCATGGTAACGCACGAGATGTTCCAGGCTGACCGCCATGCGTTGTTCCTGGTGTGTCGAGGTCAATTGTCGGGGCACCCATCGTGCTGACACTTTTCTGTTCCGAAGAATGTCGTGGATGATGTTTTGAGCTCGCTCATGTGAGATTCCAAGTTCTTCCGCTACTTCATCGATGGTGATACGCCGGTTCGCTCTAATCATGTCATCCACCTTCCCGACATTTGCATCTGTAGTGGCCGTGCGCGTCCGTCCAGCTCTTGGTATGTCCTCCACTTGCTGACGTAAATCACTGAATGTGCAACACCATCTCCGCACCATTTGCTTCGACATCACACCTGGCCCATAGACTTCCACGAGGTGGTTATGAATTTCTGTTCCTGATACTCCACGTGCCCATCCATAGCGGATAACCGCTCTCACTTCCTCCTTTGACCACAAATTCAAAACGCACCTTCTCTCCATACCTACCGGGGCTCAAATGAGAGGCTGGTCTCCACTTTGCGCAGGCACTGCAACAGCGCCTCTGCTTGATTTACAGCGACCTCTACCCAATGGTGTATCGGTGACTTGCGCGTTTTCCTGCTGTGTCGCCTTTCACCCATAGCCGTTCAACGCTTCTTCCATATGCAAAGCCCTGGTTTTTTCTTGGAGGACTTTTTGAAGCTTATCAAGCGATATGACAAATGTCTCAACGTACTCGTACGAGAATAATAAAATAAAGGTATGTCATATCTTTAATGTCTCATTCTACTTTTTGACTTTCTTACACAACTCTGACCACAGTCGACAGGGGAAACTTATTTTTCAACTTATCCTCGTACGTCTACAGCTATAAACTACAATGTTTACATTTGGTTACAAGTTATTTAAATTATTGACTATTTCTGTTCTATAGAAAATGTTATTTGTGAAGGAGGAGGCAACCAGTGGTGTGTAACGTACACCCCGTAACCCAAAGCCTGACTGCCAACAAGTACATACCTTTTGTAAAATCCAACTTTGGGGTCCCAAATGTTCTCAGTTACGCCACTGTGGAGGAAACACAATCTTTTTTTTTTGAAATCTTCCTTTCTTTCACCGACACAATCTTTCTTTCTTTGTTTCAAAACGGGCTGTCTCTCCACTCTCTTGGGGTGGGGGTGGTCGCTTTTTACACCACGAATTACATTTGAGATTTCGACTCTCTGGTGGAATCCAGCGTTGGTTTTCTTACGGCCATCGGTTGTTGGCGTAATGTCAGATGAAATATTTTAGGGATGCACATGTGTGAATGTGATTTGCGTAAGGCAATCTGCATAGGGAGCTGATCTTGCAACTGCGAGGAGGGAAAACTGCTCGATACAGAATTTTTTCAATCTCTCGTCTCTAATATTTATACTCAATTTGATCGACAATCAGATGACGAGATCGGCAACAAAGCTGATACCCCCCCCTCTCTCTTTTATCCATAGCATATTAATGACAGGTGGGTGACTGCGGTAGTGGTGTGGCTGGCGTTTTCGAGTTGCAGGTTTCAAATCTAGTACCACTGAAGATCCGCCGCGTACACGTTCAATCCGTCGATGATCCGTGTATTCCCGATGTGAATCGGGGTGCCGACTCGGTTGTCGCTCTTGCCACTTCACCGAGGTTCAAGATAATGATGTCCGTCGACAATAGCGCTTCAGAGTGCACGTAAACTAAGAGGAGTCGGAAACCTCTATACCGACAATGTTAAATTTTCTGTTTTCGATATACTTTTTCTCAAATTCTGTTATACCTACATGCTTGTAATTTTTCATGCAATTATAGTACACTTTTGTCATTATACAGAAGTGAGTTTTTAGATAATTTTAATTTTTTTTAATCATTCATAAAATATTTTATCAAACTTAGTGAAATTTGACCCATTTTTCACATAAAAAAATTTGTAAAAAATTTTCGAGTTTTTTACAAAAAGCTCATTTTAGTATATATTAGCTATCATTATAAATATATCATAAAAAATTTTACATAGCTGTGAAAACCTTATTTTTCCAGAAAAGGTACATTGAACATCAAACATTTACATTTTGAGATAAATGAACTTTAGTGTTTAATTACTTTTTTTATTAAAATATTCTTCCCCATACTCCAAATGATCTACATTTTTTTTTTTTGAAACTCATCATCCCCTCTCTTCCTTCTAAGTCTTTTTTTTCTTTCCTAACTTCCTCTGTTTTTTTGTAAAGATGAGTATTTAGCCTTTAACAGCCTCTGTTTGTCGAGGCGCTCCATTGCTTGTACCGAGTAATCACCAGGCTCAATATCAAGCTTTTTTAAAATTTCTGGTTTTGATACAATTCTCATATTAAATGATGAAATTGCATCCTATGTACCCAATGATAATACTTCTATTTATACAAATATTTTCTTCGGTACACGAGACAATATTACACTGTTTACACTTTCATTGGGTTGGTTTCATTGGTTGTTACGTTGTTTACCTCCATGTAAACACTTTTTCAGCAATTCTGCATTAAATGTTTTGATTTCCATCCGTCATTGAACTTTTAGGCAAAAAGAAAATACTTCGTTTACATTGTTCGCCATTTAAATGGGCGTGGCCCAGTTTCAATGATTATTTAAAAATAGGTTTTAAGGGTTTCTAAGTACCTTAGAGGTTAAAGTACGGTCTTTTTAGAAAGGTTAAAATCTATACAATTGGAAAATGTAAAAATATTAAAATCAATTTGCGTCACTCAATTCATACACACAAACTCGAGGCTGGTATTGTTTCCGTCGAGTCCTGGTACCACTAACAGATCCATGGTGTTGAGAGGGTCGATGCACGTTAAACTTTTCCGAGACTTGAATTTGATATTGAGAAAAAAATCAAAGAGAATGGAGGGCCGATTCGGGTGTCGTTTTCTTCAATTAACCGCGGTTCAGAAGAACGAGATCGGTCACCAGTGGTCCTTGGGTAGCTTCGAAGTGTGACATTAACTAATAAATGAATCAATCGCGTGTACTTATAGCCCCGGTATGACTCTGAACGGAATGACTAACGAACATCAATTCTTGATGCAAAGCTGTTCTTTAATGAACTCAAATAACCTTTATTATTTTTTAAAACGTAGTCTTATAACGTAGTGAATGACTCGTAACTGTGGTAGCCTAGCAGTTATGGCCACTGATTCATGACAGTCGTCTCATGAGTTCGAGCAGGGGGGGGGGGGTCGAGGGCTAGACAAACCGGCCCCCTGCCCGCGGCGGCAAATTTTAAGGACGGCATTTGGATCAAATTTGGAAAATATTTTTTTATGTTACAAAAAATTGATATATTTTTAGACATTATTGGGTGTGAATTTGGTATTTCATTTAACATATCTTATTTCCTAAGTTTGTACTCTGTATGTTTAATACCAGTTCTTTTACATTGAAACTTGAAGGTTCAAGTCGGGGAATACATGTAAAATCAAGAAATTTGATATGTTTACACAACTTTCACTAGTAACTTTCTCCCCATCCAGGAGTGAGGTCACAACGGACATTCCTTTAACCCAACGTTTCTCAAACTATGGGGCGCGCCCCCCAGGGGGGCGTGATAACCCTACGAGGGGGCCGCGAGCATGTTGAAAAGTCGAAAACAAAAGATTTAACGAAATTATTAACTTACTGAAAGTAAACAAATAAAATACATTCTGACATAAAAAATCAAATACGCATTTACACTGATATAATACATTTATAAATATATCAGCACTGTGCAATGTATTTTACTCTATTGACTAAACAATACTAAGTTAAGAACGTTTAATAATTGCAAGTAATCCCATCGGCTTTTCTTATAAAAAATTATATACAAAAATAAACACTTATTTTGGTAATTTGTACGATATATATTTAATTCCTTAAATACCGATTAAAAGTTACGCGATTCGCTCCCTAATGCCACCGTATTACACGTAGGCAAGCATATGTTTTGCATTGGGGAGGGAAGTAAAGAAAGAACAAATAAGCAAATCTTCTGAAATAAGCAAATCCTCTGAAATAAGTAAATCCTTAGCAGACACTGTCAAGATCCTTTTATTGCAATCCAAAGCCTCCTGAATAATTGTATAGATAACAGTGCGCAGAAAAGATCGTATTTCGGGAAGACGTATATATACGTCCGGGGCAATTAATGTTTTGGCTGAGTGAGACATTTATATACGCCGGTGGCACTTAAAACGTCGAATTGTAGCTTTAGTTTCAAAGTATAGTATACATACATAGAATAACAATGTATTGAAGTCAATACATTGTTATTGTATGGGGGGGGGGAATTATGAAAATTATGATTGAAAAGTGGGTCGCAAATATTGAAAGTTTGAGAAGCACTGCTTTAACCCATACGATGTCCGGTGCCAGCTTTTCAAAAGGGGACAAGGGTAATAGGAGTTTTTAGTCGATAAAGAGCAACAGGAGATGTTTTTTTAAAAATCTTGAGTGTAGCTACTCTAAGTTAAAATAAAAACATATGTGATCCTCACCATCAGTAGATTTTTCTTGAAGAAATTGACCTGGTGAAATGAGCTATTTCTTCTCTTACATTTTACTCTTTTGAAATCTTAACAAGGCCGTAGCTATCGCCTTATCAATGATACGGGGCTCCAAAGTTTCAGGGGCCCAAAAACGTGTAAGCAGAACCTCGTAAAACGTAACGCCCCCCCCCCCGCAAAAAAAAAGTCCCCAAGGAATTTGGATACAAGGCCCACTCAGAACTATCTATGCTACTGAATCATAACGGGTAATTATGTGCTTAATTTCAAATTTTTTCAAATTTTTTAGGACAGTATATGTATAATAATTTTTTGTTTTGGAGTGAGAGGCGGCATATTCTCCATTTCTGTCCGAGTCGGCAAAACTGCTGGGGCCGGCTCTGGTTCGAGCTCTAATGCCAATGAAGACTAACAAGTAATATAAAAAAATTTTTTTTTAAGTCAATTTCTACTTCGATCAACAAAGAAAAATTATATTTTAGCAACTTTTTAGTAAATATTTACAATTAATATATATATATAAATATACATAGGACAGAATCACAACATTAAGTGGTAATTAATTTTTATTCATTATTATTAAAGTATAGTAATGTGTCAACCAAAACAATCGTTCAAATGAATGCTTTAAAACGTGTGAAAAAAAATCTTTTAAAGTTTTGACCCAACTCGCTAAAAATGAAACCAACGTGGCTGTATCTATAATTCTATAAATAATTAGTTTCGGTCAATTAATTTTAATTAATTTTCATTAAATTATCATATTTTTACCCAAAACAATAGTGTATAAAAAAATTTCAGCTCAAATGAGGGCTTTAATGTGAGAAAAAAACCTTTTCAAGTTTCGACACAGGTCGCCAAAAGGTTCGCTAAGTAGTCAAAAATGATGTAAACGTGGCTGTATTTCTAATTCTTTGAAAAAGTTTTAATCAATTAATTTTTATTAATTATAATTAAATTATTGTATTGTCATCCAAAATAATCGTGTATATAAAATTTCAGCTCAATGGAGCGCTTTAAAATGTTTTTTATTAACGATTGAAAATACCACCGAGATAAATAAATATATAGAGTGTGCTAATAGTAGGAATTGAAAAAGAAAGACACAGAAGAATAAAAACTGTACTTTTCCAATTTCTCCCATATTTTCGTTTCAATCTTTTTTGGACAACCCTCGCCTTAAAAATTATGAAAACAGTCCGAAGAATCTTAGTAATCAATCCTCTACTCGAGGGAAAAAAAGGCGACATAGAGATAATTTTTTGTCGCCAATCCGTCGTCCTGCTGGGGCCTTATCCTCTCGATCGTCGTAAATTGGAGAGGCTCTCTTCTTGTATCTGTTTGTGTTGGAGGACAAGGGCCGTCCTTGTTTGCCGCCCGTCCAAAGGTCGGCGCGAACATCTGAGCATTCCGCGAGGCACGTCACTTGTCCCAGAAACGTTCCTACTACTCCCCAACCCCGGTCGTTATTTTTAGGGGTTTATTTGCAATAAAACTGATGAATTAGAATTTCTGGATATATCTCCAGAAAAGAATTAATAGTTTAAAAAAAATGAATTTTGGTTTAAATATTATTACGATTGCTTATCATTGTTCAAACGAGACAACTATGTATATCAGTGGTTCTCAGTAGCGGACACAGAAATTTTTCTAGGGAGGGGTCCAGGGTTGAAAATTCACCATTGTCCTATTGTGCTCTAATAGGCCGCCCAACATATTCTTTTGATTTTGTCGTTTTTCGGGAACAAAAAACTGTAAAAAATTAATTATTGAATAAATAAATAGCAATAATTAATAAAATTAATTATTAACATACATGTGAAAATAATAAAAGAGTATTTAAAAATACGATTATACACAAAAACGAAAATATCAGTTATTGTATTCCGCAATTAAAGGCAATTGCAGCATCTTCAAAATTAACCCAGAATCTTTTAAATGGGTTTTATTTAACACTGACAACTGAATTGATACGAAAGCAGCATTTTAATGACGACGAGAAACATCAGATGTGAAACTGGAAAGCATTTTCATGTCGAGTGAAGGGAGAGGTGAAGGGGTGTGAAGAGTCATTGAAAAGTGAATTCCCCATCCATCTGCGCTCATTAAGTTTTGAAAAGATGATGAGGGCATTCGGAAATCTTCGTCATCTGCTCTCTCATTAAGTGCTTAGGGCCTCGTCATTACGACTTCCCTCTAGGGCAATACACCTCCCCCCTTTTTCTGTTTTGTTTTTGTATCTAATTTTTCTTTAGGGAAAGAAAGAGTATCTCGGTTTATTTATAGCAAGCCAAGTCTCATTTTATTACTAGTTGAGAACTTATAAACAAACAAACAAACAAATGTTGGTGAACGCTTAAAATCATTAAAAAATGTAAAAGTCAGAAGTTATGATTTATATTTTTCATGCAGAGTCACTTTTCCTATTAGACACACTAGGCACGTGCCTAGGGCGCAAAAGATTTGGGAGTGCGAAAAAATAGAGGATGAAAAACGAGAAAAAATTTAAATTACAGCGAACCTGCCACCACTTAACGAATTATGTATATTGAGTGTATGTGCGTAGAACTATAGAAAACATCTACTATGGAAAACGAAAAGCTTAACAGTTTGATGTTGCTATGCACTCAAAATGATATTACAATGGAAATTGATTACAATGATGTCCTTAACGATTTTGCAATGATCAAAACTCGAAGAAAACATTTATTTTGTACAACTACAATGACAGTGACTCAACAAAGAATAAAGATGTCTAAAAGTAATAGAGTAAAGCGATAAGATAATTAATAGGTTGATAGCAGTTCACATATTAATGTATACTCTATACTATAATGGCATAAACTGACTGTCCTAATTTACACAAGGGTGTGTGGTCCGTGATGCCGTAAGGTAAGAAATGAGCAAGAGTGGCCACTGTCCTTTCCTTAGGCTGCCTGTCTGAGACATGACGGGTTCATAGTTGGTGGATAATAGAAAAAATGTGTACACACAAAGAGCAAAAAGGGAAAATTTTTTTCCAACCCAAATTGGCAAGTTCAAACAAAAGAATGGTCTCTCAGGAAATAGTGGGCTGGCGTAATAATTTGAAATCCCTAGGGTGGTTAAAAACGGCCCCGTTTTCTTGTTAAAGCTATCAGTTATCTTTTTAAAAATTATATGTGAAAATTTTATTTTTTCTACCTTGAAATGTTTTAAAAGCCTGTTAGCTTCAGAAAGTTTTTACCTTTCAGTTTTTTGATTTATTTTTAATTATGTACTAATTGAAGAAATACGAGTTGTAAAAATGATGCATTGAACAAATTAGTGTATACGTTTTTATAGATAACATAGAAGTAAATAAATTTTGTAGTTATGCATTACTTTGAATGGAATCCTCAAAATTATGTGTTATGACTTTTAAAGGATAATAATTTATAATTCTGAATGTGAAATCCATGAATCACATTTGTTTCAGACATATGGGTTTATTAAGCGAAAATAAAATGGGTGACTAATACGTTAAGAGTCTAAATCAATGTTTAAAAAAAATCATCAGTCACAAATGTTTTAAAAGCATTGAAAACGAATAAGAATTCAACTAATAAATATAGCAATCATTATCCTTTTTGCCTGCTTAATTTCAGTTAGTCAATTTTTTTTTATTTATCAATTTTAATATTTAATCGTTCTTTTAAATCCAAAGCTTTTATACATTTGGCATGATAGTAATACAATTTACAAGTGATTATCTTGAATTGTCCAGATCATGTATAAAAGTACATTTATCCCATAAGAATACCCCTAATCCATAAAATTAACTCTTCTACCCCCTCCCCCACTTTTTTCCCTCTATAATAGGGTGTTTCATAGTTTGAGATTTAAAAGAGAAAACGTAATATGAGCTTTAATCCATCAAAGAACATCGTTAAATTTAATATTTATTCCATTAATTTCAAGACTAATAAATAAATTTCGTCTAATAGAGGTTTTTGCAACAGCATTCATAATTGGGTATGTGGACAAAAAAACATTTTAATTTACGAATATTTTTTGTTCAACGGGTAGACGAAGGAAAAAGTGCCCTTTATTTATTTTTTCTTTTGTTGTTGGAAATATCGAGTAGAAAACATTTGAAAATTCTTCCAAAAATAACAGCACAGACTGATAAATAATAAATATTTTTAAATGGGGGGAAAATTTTTTTTTTTCCTAAAGAAATTGTTAGTTGATTTTTTTAGATACAGAAAAAGTTTGCAAATTTCTTTCTAGACTTCTTGAATACATTTTGTTTTAAATAATGAAGTTTACACTTTTTTGTGTAGATTTTATTGTATAAGAATGTGTTTAAATTTGTTCATTGAATCAAAGAACGCAAAAGGTAAAAGTAATTCAGGGGAAATTTGTGGTGGGAGATTATTATTTTTCGTTTATTAAAATAAGTAATTGATACATTTCATATTTTGCTATCCTTCTTTCATTTATTCTTTTATGAATTAAAACTCAAAGTATGTTAGCTTTTCTTTTTTTTTTTTTATGCCAATTTTTTTTTTTTAAAATTTTTTTTTGGGGTTTTTTGGGACCAATTTAATTTGTCTGTTTTTCCGGGGTGCTTTTAAAAAGACTTTTGGGGGGTCCATAGCCCCCCCCCCCTCCCCTTAACAGCTTTTGCAGTTCTTATCCCAGCTGGATAAAATATTCAAAGGAGCTGAGTTATGGAGCTATTGAATTAACTCATTCTATTAGTAAAGTTATTGAACTTTTTTTTTGAAAAAATAGGTAGGGAAGGGGGTCTTACTAGCTTGCTTTCATTTCACTCGAATTCAATTCTTAGCTCAGAAGGTATTCGAGAAAAATTTCGTGACTTTATATACTAGAATTCTCCTGTGAAAATAATTCAAACTCCCGGTCCTCCAATTTATTAATGCCACGTTATCAAACTGAAAATTAAAATTTTTAGACTGATATATGACCTTTCAAGTTTCTAGGGTGTCGAACTAACATTTTTAAATTGAATATTTCCTGAATCATTGCGGGCAGGGGGAGAGAGAATAGCAGCAAATTATGGTTTTAATGGTTTTAGACATGAGGAATCCAATTGTTTACACATTTTGTTAAATTACAATCCATCTTTTTTACTTAACTATTTAATAATTTATAATTTTTATAATATGATTTCTTTTTAAACTTTTCTAAGGTTCTCTTAGAATTAAAAATTATATATATGTATAATTTGATGCAAAAAGAGATAACTTGATTTTACACCCGAAAAAATTTTAATTTGTATGATTCCCAAGTAGGCAGTGCGTTACATACACTTATGCAAACCCCGCATCGCAGGATTCTAGGGGTTCCAAAGAATATGGCTTGCAATCCTTTTAAGATTCCGCTTGGAGCCCAAAACCTGACTTCACGGGGAGGGGGAAGACTAATATTCTTCGTTAAACCACTGTAAATAAAGTAAACCTCTAACTCGCCCAAATACTTTCCAGGAGCGATATGTTAATGTGTGAATGGGTATTGTGAATGATAGGCTTGTGACGGGCTCATCGCGTTTTCTACTAAAATCTCCTCTTGGGTTCTTTGGGGCCGAAAAAGGCAAATTCTTTCCAACCAAATCCAGAAGCGAAACGTGAATATGCAAATTAGAAACCTTTAAATAGCAGAACTATTGGGAAGTGATTATGCTAGTCTGGTTTAAGCGCGTGAATTGAAGGAAGAGAAGAAAGCCATCGTTGATTGTGAAACTATCCGTGACAGAGCGATCGAGTCAAGGTGGATCCAATTCCACACGAGTTATTCCAGAGATATTGAGGATCCGAGCGGATTGTGATTAAGCAAGAAATATTAAGGCAGGATAATTCTAGTATCCATTAGTACCAGTGATATAAAAAGAGATTAGGAATAGAAGGGGAAAGTTAAATATATCGTGGTTAAGATCGCGCTTATTTGGTAATACCATATTGTGTGTTTTTTCACCTCAGATCCGCTAAGTTATAATATAAATATCATCATTGTTAGTGTTTAAGTTAAGATCTTAATGAAGAGACATTTTAAGATCATGAGAGAGACAATGCCTGGTTCTTCATTCAATGTCACACCCCAAGATCACGAAGTTAACTTAGGAGTGAGGTATCACCCACGGGAAAATACTTCACAGGCTAACTGGTCCATACTTAGCAACACGATATATCGTATCTCTGTAGAAGAGATATTGCCAGAATGGCTTTGTTTCCAGCTTCCATGTTGAGTGGTTTCAGTACGATGGGGTTTTTACATCAGGAGTCCTTTCACATGAGTCGACTTGAGCCGCACCTAGCAGAAGAAAATCTCCAGAGTTCCTTTACACGTGATCTCTAATGGTATTCTCTGCTGTGCAACCTCCTTAATCTCTCGTTAACCTCGATATTAATAGACTTAACTAAAAGGGTAGAGTGGAAGTCAGACCCTTAACACGGGGCTACATGTTTTTTGTTGCATGTTATTATTTTCGGGCTCAATCATCGTATTGATGAGTACGGTCTACCTTTTACCCAAAAGCTCTCTGGAGCATCGTCAGTCAGATGGCAGTTTGTTACAAACCTTTTCATGCGTTACACAAGTTTTTACACAAGAAGTGCCAGTTTTTGTAAGGTAGAAATGCCAAGGAGTATATTCTCAATGTCGCGAAGTGACAGGTCTATTTAAAGACCTTTCATATGGTTTACGATATAGGACGACAAGGTGGTCAGAGTCCAGACAGAATTTTGTGCCGGAAAAACCAATATTGGTTGGCACTAAGACACAAAGGGTGCCGGGTACAAATTCGTGTTCCTTCCGATCACAAATTGTAGGGGGCGAGGAGAGAAGCCCACCCAGGGAGTTTAAAGAGGACCGATCGGAAGGTGACCGGGAAATTTTGGCGATTCCAGAGACAAGGTTGCGGGGCAGCCGGATCAGCAATCGGTAAGGGACTAGACCTGTGAAAGGCTGCTAGGCAGAAGGGATATCAGGGATGGGTGTTCTGAAAAGTCAGCGAAAGGACCTACGAGGTGGTAGGAGGAGGCGAAGCCCAACAGTCGACGACACAAGTAGCCGAAAGCTTGAGTAGTAAATGTTCGAACCTATTAAAGGTGTCAATTTCTACTGAAGTTTGTAAATAAAAAAAAAAAAAGTGATTTTACTACAGCTGTGTGATCCCTCTCGCTACCCAGAAATGACGTCACGACTCTCTTTTCAGTCAACTTTGTTTCCGCGAGTGAAAGGAATTCTCTCTTCCTTCTTCACACTCGAGTAAAACCGATCGATCCAATGTGCGTACTTACCTCAATCTCACGTTGGAGTCTCGAGGGATTGTATGAGAGGTTTTTTCAACTCCTACTATTAGTTCATACTCTCCCTATATATATCTTGTTAAAATTTTTAATCGTTAATAAAATTCTTTTATTCATCCATTCAAGTACAAATACATTTTTTAAACTTGCAGTGGGATGACACTTGATGTTAATACAGTTTTTTAAGATATTAATTAATTAAATTTAATTAACAAAAACAAATTTCTTGGTTGACCTAAGTAGGAATTCAGTTATTTATTTTATTTTATTTTTTTTTTTATGTTACTTGGTTCTTGTGGGGATAAGCTAATAGATTTCCACTAATGAGATCTCATTGCAAAACTTTTAGTCGCAATTATTGTCTTCGAAAGGGTACAGAAGTCATTTATTAGATGACTGTCAGACCTGTACCATAAGAGGTGGTGGTATATTTGTATACTTAGTGTAATTATTATTGTAAATAAAAATAATTTTTTAATTTTCACAGAAAATTTTGTTATTACTTTTGTAAAATCCCATGTTGCTGTAGAAAACTTGTGTACTTTACTTTTCTTTACAGTTTGACTAATACTAAGAGCTTCTTTGTGTATAGCAATCTGTTTTTCCACATTCTACGCAAATTATTTATATCTCTGACAGTTAAATATTTTATTAATTACAAATGTGCAAAATATTCGATCGCGGATTAAATGTGAGTGTTGTTTGTTTTCAAGTGTTACTGCTTTCGGTTCACGTTGACTGCAATGCATTACGCTTGGGAAACCATTTAAGCAAAAACAAAGAATTTAAAAAAGGTTTTGTTTATTGCAAAGGGGGATTGGCAGAGATAGACTTTAAATCTTATCTGTGTTCAGAGCCGTATCTCTCGGATATCGCTTCTTTAATTTGGCACCTGTTTTTCAGCGAATGGGCTTCAAATGATGCAAAAAATAGACTTCAAAGAATGATTTCTGGTCGTCGCGAGAGCTAATGTGCCTGTCGAAGAAGTGAACGTCCATTGTACGTCTCGTGAAGAGGGCACACATCCAAGACGCAGCCATTGGCGAGGAATTAAAGCTGCATTTAATTCTTGGCGGTTGTAAAATGTTTCGCTAATGCCGGGAGGTTCTGGGAAAAGATGTGAGGTTCTTCGCTCTTTGTTTTAGATATCGCTTTCTTTTTTGTGCGTGTTTATGTTAGCTTTTCTCACTTCGGTATCGGCATTAGCGATGGGTGGTCGTTGATTCGGGGAAATTAAATTTGGGGATTTTTTTTTTAAAGTTGGAATGATTTCAAAGAACTTTTTGAATAGTTTTTTTTCCGAATGCAATTCAAACCGAAAACAGGTTTTAGTTTAGGTTGAACTTAGTTTCTGTAAAAACAGATATTCGATCTGAGATGTTATGCACTCCAAGAATATACGAATGCTTTTGAGTATTTTCATTGAATAAAATTGCCCTTTAAAATAATATCCGAAATATTTGCGGAAAAATTAAAGCAGTTACTCTGTTACACAATCCGGAACATTGATAGTAGAACAGGGGTGATCAACCCAAATGACCTCACGGGCCACTTCGGAAAAACATTATGATCCCGCGGGCTTCATATAAAATATATATATCTGTATATTGAATTTGAACCTATTACAAACATGTATTGGAGTGGAAATTTAAAACAGAATGACATATTATTGTTTTTTCAAACATATAGTATAATCATAATAATGCAATGATTACTTAATGTTTAACTTATTTAATGAGTGAGATGTTTGTGTGTGTTTCTCAACTCTTTCACTTAGTTTTTGCAAGTCGATCTTAATGCGTGTATTTAATCATCGTAATTGATGTTGCAGGTTTTCGTCAAGTTTGAGAGTGATTTATGTTTGATAAATTTCATTTTCGAATTAAAAAAAAAAGATTCACAGTAACAAAAGTACCGTGAAAAAATTAAAATAGCTATGGGGTTTATTTTATAAAAAGAAAATTAAAAAAAACAAAACAAGTAACATAAAAAAAAAATTTGTAAGTCAATTCCTACTTAGATCAACAAAGAAAAATTTTATTTTAGCTACTCTTTATTAAATAGTTACAATTAATATAAATTTGGATATACATAGGACAGAATCACAACATTAAGTGGTAATTAATTTTTATTAATTATCATTAAAGTATCGTATTGTCATCCAAAACAATCGTGTGTGTAAAATTTCAGTTCAACTGAATGCTTTAAAATGTGAGAAAAAAAATCTTAAGGTTTTGACCCAAATCGCTAAAAATGAAACCAACGTGGCTGTAATTCTTTAAATAATTAGTTTCAGTGAATCAATTTTAATTAATTATAATTATCGTATTTTTACCCAAAACAATAGTGTATAGGAAATTGCAGCTCAAACGAGCGCTTTAAAATGTTTGGAAAAAACCTTTTCATGTTTTGATACAAGTCGCCAAAAATGTGAGGCCAACGTAGCTGTATTTGTAATTCTTTAAATAATTAGCTTTAATCCATTAATTTTTATTAATTATAATTAAATTACTTTATAGTGTCATGCAAAATTATCATGTATATAAAATTTCAGCTCAATTGAGTGCTTTAAAATGTATTTTATTCACGATTGAAAATTCCACGAAGATTAAATATAGAGTATGAGCTAATAGTAAGAATTGTTAAAAACATGGCAGAAAATAGTTGTATTTTGTAAAGTTGTAAGGAATCTTGCGGGCAGCAAAACTGTTCAAGGCGGACCGTGAGTTGGCCACCCCTGTATTAGAAAGACGTTCGAACAACAGATATTTATTAGAAAAGCAGCATTGTATTATATTTTACACTTTGGAGACCATGAAGTGTCAAAAAAAAAAACATGCCAAATTCTAGCTTATGGATGTTCATGATATTAATAATAGGTGACGCAAATTTTAAGTATCGTCAATTTGTTAATTGGAATTTAGTGTTGTTTTCTTAATACTGTGCAGGGTGTCTCGAAACTTAACGTCAAGAGGGCACGGGGTAAAAGGGGAGGGGTCATATCAGTACTGGGTAAAATAAAATAAAAATTTTCTACCACTTGGTTAAGTGATGAACAGTATCTGTGGAAAATTAACACCCTCCATCACATCATTAGGCATTGTGATGACAAATTTCCTAATTTTACAGTAATTTTTAAACTAACGTGATCTTAGATAGTCGAATTATTAATCACTGTCACAAATCCAGTAAAAACCTTTTCTGGTTTAGTTAAAATTAACTTAGTTTTTGAGTCGGGGTTTGAGAGAAATGTCACACCTTTCGACTTTCCATAAAAAAACATATTACCCTAGGCAAGTTATTCCAAAAGTAGCCATTTTGTTAAGATTTTAAAATAGTATTATACTTGATACTTTTCTATCCAAGACAATTATTGCCATTATTTTTTTCTTTACAAAATGACTTCATTAAAAAAAAAGTCTTAAGGGTGTGTATGTAACTCAATAAATTAAAAAAAAAAAACCAAAAAAAAAACCCGGAGAATATTTTTGTGAAGGTAACGAATTAAATGTCCGAAATGCTTGCCTTCTAACTTAAAAAAAATGTAACCGAACATCGCCTAAGGATTGCTGAAGCAATGGAAGAAGTAAATTTAGCTAGCTACTCACAACCCATAAAGTGATCTTTTTTAAAAACACGTAAAAAAGAGTGCATTCGTGTAGAAGGCAAATATTTCGATTTTGTTTTATTCTTTAAAGGGTTTTTAGTATAACCATTTGTGATCATACCAGATCCAATGAAATGCGAGATTTTGATCTTATATTTTTATTCCACTTTCTCTTCAGATAATGCTGTGTGTTATATTTCCAATCGCATTGCAAGAACAGTAAGAGACGCATTTAATGCTTCTATATTAAGATTTATAAATTACTATGTCATACATTCGTCCCTGACTATCTTCGGGTCTATAGTTCCCTGAATGATGATGACCTGACCCTCTTCATCCCTAAAAGATGCAAGTCTTTTTCTAAAGAAGAAATTTTATTTCTTCTATTTTGAAATACGAAAAATATCCTAGCTGACACATTGCGTAGCCATCCACTCCATTCCTCATTATAACAAGTAATATAAAAAAATAAATAAATAAAATTAAGTCAATTTCTACTTTGAATGGATGAATAGAAAGTATTTTATAAGCGATTGAAAATTTTAATTAGATACATAAATATATGTATAGGGAGAGAGTGAACTAATAGTAGGAATTGGGAAAAAAAGAGCATGATTTGTCTGCATTGTTGTAACAATGCGCACCCGGTTTGGCTGAAAAACTGGTTTTCGACTCCAGCTTTTCTTTGTTTTAACAGTTACATTGTTACAACAATAGAGACGAATCTAAGTTCAATCAAAAACCGGTAGTAAATGTAATTAAATTTAATTAATATTTGAAACAACTGTTTTAACATCAAGTGTCATCCAATAAATGTTTAAAAAAATTATTTGAATTTGATTGGATGAATAGAAAGTATTTGTGAGTGATTGAAAATTTGAACAAGATAAATTTATAAATAAATAGAGAGAGAGAGTGAGCTAATAGTAGGAATTGAGAAAGGGTGAACTTATATGCATTGTTATAATTATCTAAGCGTGTATAAACTAATCAGAATAAACATTGACTTCAAATTATTTAAACTCACATCACACGAACAGGATGTTTATTTTGCTTTATTGAAAAATCTTATCCAGTTTACGGTTAGTCTTGTTGATTTGTAGTATTTTTGACAGCAAAAACAAACTCTTCAGAAATATGGAAAGTTAATCTAAAACACTAATTAAATTTCTTCTTGGAATTGGACATCTTATAGTTTCATTTAAGAAATATGTGTATATTTCATATTTAATGGAAATATTCTAATATATGTTGAACTAGACGACAGTTTAACATAATTTCGAACAACCACCAAAATCACTGTTGCTCAAGATTTTTGTTACTAAATGCTGTTAACGAATAAAAATTTAAAATTTAAAAAGCTTTAGAAGAAAATGTAAAGAGCGTCTCTAAAAATCCGTATTAAACACAGATTTGTGTAAAGCCGAAATTGAGGATGTTATAAAAAAAGTACTCTTGAACCTAGATGCATGAGGAGGCATTTTTATGTTCAGATTTTTTTGTTGAACAATTTTTGCAGCTGTGTTGTTTTTTGTGACTATTTTCCTGTTATATCACAATGGTTGCATTGAGAACGACAAGAAACTTGTCAGTTATAAATTTTAAAATATTTCATTACTAGACTATTTTTTGAGTGGTTATTTTGAAGCGAAATTTTTTTTTTAAGGCACCCGGAGCTTGACACATGGATTCTGTGAATAGCTTCTTCCGAGTGATCTGGAGGGATTTAAACCCGGTGAGTAAGAGGCAGGACTGAAAGCTTGCACATTCTGTTCACGCCATTGTTGCGTCGATGGCATGCTCCGTAATAAATTTGTTCGTTCATGCAATGCTCCGCTTCATGCTTACGTCTTTTATTCAATTCTGTGAATAACATGCGTTGTTCCTTGGCAAATTGAAATAAAATACCGTTTTATTTTTGGCTACAATGTGTGACAAGAGCGTTATATCTAATTATCTTATTTACAAGTAAAAAAGGAGCATAGTAAGCTGATGAAGGACTCTGATCCAACACGAGGGCTAATGGCAAATTACATGGTCATTTGATTCATGGAGAAGGGGTTGGCATTCCACTCTCCAAGTCAGGGCTCAAAAGGATGAGGTCCGTCGCCTAAAGCCCTCGTGTAGCTGAACAGAGTGACGTTAATATTCACTCACTCACTCATTCATTCACTCACACCCACTCTCTAAGCTTCCACGACATGTCTAGGCCGCGGTAGCCGAGTGGTATATAGGTATCGGATCGTGGCTGGCTTTGTCACGAGTTCGAGCCCAGTACCACTAAAGACTCGCCGTGTAGGGCAGCGATGTACGTTAAATCTGTCGAGATCTCAAACGTTATCCCGTTGGTGTGGTAGTTAGGAGAGGTGGGGTGACAACTCAGGTGACGTCCTCGTCACTTGACCATGGTTCAAAATGACGTGGTCCGTCGCCAAAAGCCCTCGTGTAGCTGAACAGTGCGACGTTAATATTCACTTACTCCACGACAAGTCCACGTGAAGACTTCTAACATATATCAGCTGTTCTACTGGGCCGGTGTTTAGTGGTACCTGAATTCGACAGAAATAACGTCGGACATGTTCGAATAAAATCGTGACCAAGGCCTCTTGGTTACCGTGGCCACTGTAATAAGCTAAAATAATGAAAATAAAACGAAGTTTTTTTTGCAGATTTTAAAAAAAAAATAAAATAATTGTGTAAGACTATTCTTATAAATTTTTAAAAGGGTTCGGAGGATTTTTTTTTCCTTATCGATTTTTTTTCTTATTTTATTCTTTCGCTCAAAATTGCGCTCGCGATTAAGTGTGTGAAAAGATTAACATTATTCGACTTGGGCTATTTCCATCAAATCAAAAATTGTCTTTTTTCACTTATTTCTTTGCTGTTACTCTCCCCAGTCATGACCAACACATTCGTGACGTTTTTGTCGACTCTTGAGTTCGAGTCCTGGTGTGCAACTAAAGAAAGGCCATGCAGAGTAGCTGATGTACGTCATATCTGTCTAAGTTCCACCTACTAACGTTAGTTTGGTAAGGAAATTTAGAGTGGGATGCCAGCTCAGGTGTCGCCCTCGTCACTTTAAAATAACGAAGTCCGTCGCTTGTGAATGTCGGGTTGATAAACAATCAAATCAATCAATTCCCCATTTTTTTTTCCAGAAATGAAGAATGACGTTGCTCTATTTATTTTCAAGTCTGTAGCGATCCATACCATGCAAATTCCAAAAATCAACAAAACAACTCTTATTGAAAATATATAGAAAACAGATGAAATTTGAACATTGGGGCTCCACACGAGACGTACTCGGAAGTTTCACGAGTCACAATGAAAAATTCAAAGAGAAAAATAAATATGTAAAATGGATTCACACTTTCCCTATGAAGTTCACATAATCACAAATATCTTTTGCTAATTTAATCATTAAAGCTGAACATTTCCTTTATACGTAACATCTTTATTTTGTGATACTTTTTAAACTTTTATTGTAATATAATCTTTCATCCCTACTACATTGGGTCGATAAATGAGTACCAAGCTTGCTTGGGGACTTAAACACTGAGTGTCTCGCTTCAGATTGACCACCTGATCGGGACATCTGCTCCTACACCTCAGTGCCCAATAGTCACGTATACTAGGATAGGCCCAGTAGGCCCTGGCCCTCGTGGGCTGTTGCGCCGCTGAGTTTGAATATTAAAACGCGCTCGAGCGTTTTTTCCTTCAATGTACTACCTACTAGATTGTGAATTCTTTGCTATAATAATTTTCTAGTTTTCTGATGGAAAATGCAGCCTTTTACACAATTGTGAGCGAAAAAATCTCTAAAATTAAAGAGAGGGGACAACTTCTCGACACATATTAATTGAAGCAGTTCCTAAATTTTAAGTTGCAAGTTTGTGCAAAATACACAGGATTTATCACACATTTAGAACAATGTATTTAAGTGAATGTTTCGCTTAGGGGCTACAAAGGCAAAATATAAAAAACAAATTCAACGCAGAATATAAAATGCTACTGCAGATAATTTCAATAGACCTGGACTTAGATAGTTAGTGTAAGAAATTGAAAGCACAAATCCCAGTTACTAAATACAATGTATGGGTAGGTGACACTTGTAATACAAGTACTATTAATGAGTTTAATGAGTTAATTAAAATAAAATTTCAGTAAAAATTTTTAATAATACGAGTACAATACCTTTTTTGTCTTTATTTAAACTACCTGTAACATGTTGATATACTTTAAATATTACTTTAATATGTTAAGATTTATTCATCTAAATGTGTGGAATAGGGTTGCACGAAAACATCTTTTGGCTCTAAGGTTTCATGAGTCAAAAACTTTTCAAGATCGCTGCTTTAAATCATTCATATACCCTTTAGAGCATTTCTTAAACTTTTAATATTCGATCATAATTTTGATCTCGCCCCCTTTCCATACACAATAGCAATGAGGAATCCAATAATAATGTATTACGCTAAAGTTGAAATATGGCTTTAATTATAAACTGTACAAATTATCTCTGTTAAGTATTAAATTTTTTTATATAATTTTGCATATGACAAGCTCATGGGGTTACTAATAATTAGTAAACTTGTTTAGTATTGATAAATTAATTATCAATTATCATTGTGTAGTACATGATACATTTATAAGTGAATTATGTCAGCGTAAATGTGTATTTTATTATGTCGGAATGTACTTGGTTTTGCTTCCTTTCAGTAAATAGATGTTTTTAAATTTTTTATTTTCGACTTTTTGATATGCTCGCAACCCCTATGTAAATTTATCACGCCCCCTCAGGTGGACGCATCCCGCAGTTTGAAAAACGCAGCCTTAGAGTTGTGTAGAGCTGTGCGATAATCCCTATACTTATGGCCATCGCTTCACTCGAAACACTTGTTCGAATGTGAGCAGGAAATGTCGTGTTTCTGTTTTGAGATCCTTATCTCCAGCTGACAGATCAGAATCCCATTCATCAATGAGATAAGATTCCAGACAGTAATCAGGAGATAAATAGCAAAGGGAATAGATTGGTGGATTATCTCCAAAGAAGACATCTCGATTCCGTGACACATTAAAATATATCCATGCGATGCACAGACATTTGAAATATAAAACCAGGTAAGGAGGTCAGGTACTTTGAAAAAGAAATTAGATGTGACGGTTCTTTATGGTTTCCTTTGCATGGAATTCAACCACGCGAGTTCTTAAATTTCTGAATTTTTCCTCTACAATATCGCTGGTATTTCGAGATGTTTGTCGTGGTTTGGATCGATTTGTTTTTTAAAACACATTATTCGCAAAATATTTAATCCAGGTATTACAAACCATACATGTACAGATTATTTTTTTTCCTTTAAAAAATATTTTCTTATCACTGAGAAAAAAAATCAACATCGGATCGTACGAATTTTTAACCCCGTTTATGAACATCTCAACTCTCTAAAATTCCAGCTCTAATTCCATCAGATATTAAAAGAGATATCTGATGAATTAGAGCTGGGGGATAGTAGTAATTGATACACTTTAAAATTAAATAAGAAGTCAAAATCTAATATCGCGCGATGTGGAAATATGATGCAAAAGTTCAGATCATGTGTGCTTATCATTTAACTATGGTTC
>BMAV01022425.1:352883-372855 GCA_019973955.1 Trichonephila inaurata madagascariensis
GCAGAAAAAGAGATATTCATAGATTTCACATCCAGTGACGAAATAAAAGGGCAATTTTGTAATAAATCACTTTTTGAATTCTTTATAGAGGTGGATGCTGAATTTTCTGCACTGAAAACAAAAGCATTTCGTATACTATTACCATTTTTAACATCATACCCTTGTAAATCCGGTTTTTCTGCGATGGCTACTTTGAAGACAAAATATAGATCTCAGCTAAATATCAAAAATAACTCTTGAGTGTCAATTTCTAATTTTTAGCCTTCCTTTGAAAAACTTAGCTCTGCAAGACAAGCCAGTGGAAGTCACTAATAATTATTAAACTTGTTCTTATACTGGCTGAAGTACCCACTCTTAACACGAGTTTATTTTTTTTAAAAATGATAATACATTATTCTTGATATAATAGCTTAATTGTAAGGAGAGTAAAACCAAGTGCATGACAATGTATACAAAAATGTAAAATGATTTATTGAAATGAATACTCATATTATAAACGGTTTTGAATGAACTGTAATTTTAAGCCTCGCAGAATTAGCATTTAGAATAAATGTTAAGTAATAAAAAAAAGAATATAAAATTCCAATGAATAACACAATTATGTTATTTTTTTAATATTTAAAGCGAGAAAACTTCAAAATGTTTTAGCCTGGGATCAGGTGTGCAATCGATACTAACGTTAATGATCGCGGGGAGTGATACACCCCAATTCTTTTTTTTTATAATTATTTTCAATATACAAGATGAAAATCACAATTTCAGTGAATAATTTAACTATGAGAAAATATACTTACCTATTTCAAGGATTTTTCAATTTGTCTTTCATAATTTGAGAAAATATCCAATAAAACTGAACTAAATTATTCCAAATGTGCGTGACCTTAATAAAGGACACAAATCACAGACACTTTTCGCTAACATTACAGGAAAGTTATTTGCAAGCAAAACTGTCACATTTTATTCACATTATTGAAGTTTTTATGTCCTTTGATGATCGACAAATATCCTGTTGAACTTTTTCTTGTCTTTTTGAGAGGGTGAAGTGCATTTTGCGGTACACTTATGACTTCATATTTTCTTGATAAAGTTCTTAATGTAGCTATTGATAATTTTCCTTTCGTTTCATGTTTATTGCTTTTCTCAAATTTACTTTCGCTAACATGATTAATATGCATTATTTCAGCAAGTGTTTCCCTTGTTTGATCAGCTTCCATTACCTTATCAGAGAGATCACAGAGGCCCAATTCTTTTTTTATACTCTGCTCGTTTACATTTATAAACCATAATCAGTCGTACAACATCACAATTAAAACCACTAAGTTATTCATTGGGGAAAATGCACCATGTTCAAGAAAATATTTTTGAACAAAAGTGGTCGCACCGGGAACTTTGTCTAAACAAGAGTACCTTAAGATTCTAAAAAAACGTTTACCATTCCCAAAAAAGGAGATATGTGATCAATTCATTTTAGCTCCCATTAAGACTGTCATATTGGAGGAATCTCTGTCAAGGTCATTGGTAACAAATAAACAGTTTTCCCAGAATTAACTATTTTTGTATTATATGTTTCAGTACACTCATAAAAATAAATCTTGGTCAATTAATCCTTCAAAGCTTAATATGCTTATCCATGTATCATAAAACTCTTTCACATTGTGAAAAAAAGCGCAACAGAATTATATAATTTACAACTTCCCTAAAAAAAGGGATGCAGATAAACATAACAGTAAGTTCGGAAGTAAGCAAAAGTAATATTTTAGGTTAAGAAAAAGAAACGTAATAAAAAAATCTCTCATCGTAAGATTACAGCAAAGCAAACAAAATACTTTTTTTATTTGGTTATAGGATCAAAGATAGCTAATGAGCGTTCAAAGTAGAATCTTTTATTTTTGATGACCTTTTTTCACCAAATGATATATATAAATCATATTAATGTAAATCTGTATTTTTTTATTATATCAAAAAGTATTTTGTTTTGCTTCATTCCATTAAATTAATTTTTTTTAACCTTTTATTTTCGATATGCTCGCGCCCCCCTATGAAGGGCTATCGCGCCCCCCAGAGGGGCGCGCCCCACAGTTTGAGAAACACTGATGTAGGTAAAGTAAAATTTGACTTATATGCTTGAAATGACTTGAGGTTTTATTGATTGCAAAAAATGGTCAACAGATGGTTCTTTAAATGATAACAAAGAATAAATGATGTTTTTTATAACAAATGGCGGCCGTCATCCATCAGCAATACCTTTAGTCGAAGGACCATGTCGTAAACAGCTCTGTACATATCTGTAGGTGTGATGAAAAATTGTCATCAGATGTTGTCTTTTAGCATTCTTAATTATGTCGGACTATCACGGCAGACTTGCGACTTGAGGTACTTCAAACCACACACACACAATGTTGTCTTGTCCAAGCAGTGCTGAGAAATCAAATGGCGCCTAAAACGACCCTTCATATGTTGACGATCTGTGGTGAATAAAGCAGTTGATGGTACGTGGGATTTAGCCAATATAGAATGACAATTAAAAATATGATTAGAAGAAAGTTGAATTTCAGGGCAGTGAGGTCAAGTATTTTTAACTTTTTTGACCATCAGGGGATATTTTCATCCCTTTAAAGTCTGGCTATGGTGGTAGAAATTACACCCCAAACCAATAATCACTGGGATTGACTTCTGGAGACATGGAAGACTAAGAATGATGGAAGTGGTGACTCAGTATGCAATTCTTACCTAACGATGTGCACTAGGAATCTTTCACACGCGCGTGTAGCAATATGGAGTGGAGCCAGTGGCGTAACGGAGAATATTATGGCCACATTACAAAGTCTGGTTTTGGGCCCCAAGCTGTATCTTACTAAGTATTGCAAAGCCATAACTTAACATAGGCTTTGGGCCTCCTTCTCTAGAACCTTCGCCTTCCCCCTCGCGATGTGGAGATTGCGAGGGTGTACGTTGCGCTACTAGGTGGAGCCCCATCCATTGTAAGAGTCATACGTTCCAGTATGTGTTTATCAGTCAGGCTATGGATGATGTGATTCTGTAATATATATCTGCTTACTTTACACCCTTCATGCTGACAGATTACAAAGCAAAACCATGTATTTCCTCGAAGAAAAAGGGACCAATTACGACTGATGTGGGCTACCATTTTTTGCACTGTTCTTGGTTTCAATAAAACTCCATATTATTTCAAGCATGTGCGTCAATTTGTATCTCTCTACCTGCATTATTATTCCGTAAATTATTGAATTTTCAATTGTTAATGGAATTTTGGATCACTTGGTATATTGTGGTTCAAAGCACAAAATAGTTTGTCAGCTCAGTTGCCAACCTCGTGATATGATTGTCTTTTACTTCATTGTGCTAAATGTGTTTTTAAAAATAATTATATTCCAAATTATCAAAAAATTTTTTGTAATAAAATTTGCAATTGCATTGTCTTTTCATTTTTCTTCGTAGAAGAAAAACATTTGAAAAATTTCTTCACTGTCTAATCTTACTTATTTTTTCTGAGAACTCAAATGTGTCTCGTAGTTGCCTTTTTAGAAATTTTCTTTCCACTAAATGTGGAAATGGAATTGAGAACCTGGTGCAGATGTACTTTTTGCAACAAAATCCAGTGGATATATAAGCAATAAGAAATTTATTTCCTTTTATTCTAAATATTATATATATTATGAAACGATTGCAGAGATTTATCCCCAAACATATTTTATTATGGTTTTAGTTTTAAAATATGTGAAAAAAGGAATAAACAAGAAAGAGGAAGTCATTGTTTAGGCTGATTCTAAACCTAATTATTTAACTACAACTAACCATACAGCCATAAAATAACCAGATGTATCTACTTTAGTAACTTTGATGTTAATTAAACGTGCTCATATCTGAGATTCCCATATAAAGGAAACAATTTTTTTCGCGAGTATTTTAACCATTCATCAGCCTGGGTTTGAAACTTCGCTCCACGTGCTGTGTACAGAGGATAAAGCATGCTTGGGGCTCGTGGTTGCCTAGTAGTTATGGCCACAAACTCATGAGCAGAGGATCGTGGGCTCGAATTCTAGTGCCTCTGAAGACCCGCCACGATAGAGGGGTTCAATGCACATTAATCTGTCTCGCTCACCTTTGATGTGGTGTGGTAGTTTGGGGGAAAGGATGCCAGTTCCGGTGTCGTCATCGTCACTTGTCTGAGATTCAATATTACGAGCTTCGTGTAGGGGTGAATAGTGCGATGTTAATAAAACTCTCTCTCGCATGTAAAATCTGTCGAAGCTGAAAGCACTACCATTGACGTAATGTGGAAGTTTGGAGGGAGAGAAACTCGGGCGTCGTCCTCGTCACTTGACAAAGCTCAAAACATTTCTAAATACTTTCTAAATATCTGGAAAAAAAAAACCACAAACAAATCTTTAAAATAAATGTAAAATATTTAAGATATCGGAGAAAAAATGGTAATTTCCTTTATTTTTTGTTCTCTCTTGTTATCGATGCACTGTTCCAGGTTTGAGGAGGAAGCTAGAAGTTCTACGAAATATGTTCACGGATAAAGGGAGACTTAATGAACATTATTTAAGTATGCTCTTCAGTAATTTTGAGCACACAAGCGCAATCCATATTATGGGAGGGGTTTCTCCAAAACTGTTTTAGTTGCATTTTAGTTTTCGATGAGGTGATTATGACACGTAATTACTGAATTCTTTAAACTATTCACCTTTTTTTTTTCTTTTCTGTATCGTTGATTAATTCTGAATGAAAGAATTGTTTGGTAGAATTTGTACAACTGAGTAATTCAAACTAATGAGTCGATACTTTAGATAAAAAAAATGCATGTCTCATCGCAGTCTGAAATCTCGAAGGCGTCTGTAATCCATAAGGCAAAGTATTGTTCGTGTAGTTTCGATAGGTCTCACTGGTTTGGTGTGATACAAGGAAAGCATTTGGCGTCCGACATTATTCTAGTCACTGGATTATGGTTTCCATGATAAATTCCTATGAATATTTTTCATGAATAACATTCTTATGAACATTCTTCTTTTTGGACGGGTGGGTGGAGTAGTTAGTTTGTCGCTGGCCTTCTGCACCCAAGGTTGCGGATTCGACCCTGGCCTGAGTCGGTGGATTTTCATGATGCAGAGAATCGACAGTAGCCATGTCGTAGGATTATACGGCATGTAAAAGATCATTAGTGTCCATTTGGCTTGGGTGCTCTCGGTAAAATTAAATCCTAGTACAGGTTTGCAGAGCTCAAGTGCCTCCCTCTGGGGAGGAAACTGGGGGTCAAAATTACTTGCGGCGATTGGTATCCGCCTCCCCTAAAAAGAGAGATCAGTTTCCGGGGAATGTAGTAGGTCTGTAATGGTAAAACACTAATGGCAGCCCATTAGAAATTCATTCTTCATGAATTCTTTGTAGAATCCTGTTGTTTCTTAGGTTGACTACGAGATCTCTGGAATTTAACTAACCCAACTCTTCAAAGTATTTTAATAACTAAATGGTTCGCGTTTTGTTTGGAGAATTCGTATTTCAAACTCTTAAGACAGTGATTCTCAACTACTGTGCCGTGGCCCTTTTGTGTGCCTCCCAAATTTTTTTCAAATTATTAATAAGAATATAATCTATAAAATTCTTATTGTTATTAACTATGTTTTCTTAAAATTATTAATATATACCATTTGACAACACTAGAGGAGTTATTCATTACTTATCAAATTTAGGTAGAAAAATAATTGATTGGTTTCGTAATCCATTTCTGATAATGGATACATATGCACATGAGTTAATTTTGAATGAAGAGGAACTAATTTTGTTCTGTAATAATGAAGATTTAATTTCAAAACATTTGGACGAGTCAATTCATTTTAGATTAAAATGAGAGGCGATTATATGATAAAAGCTAAAACCTTTTAAAATATTATTACAGTTTTCTACATCTTATTTGAGTGAATCCTGATTTTCAGCAGTAATATATATCCAAGTGAAATTCTTTTAAGATTATTTTATTGTAAGTGTACTTCCACATTTTGGGATAGTTAAAAGTGTTCCTCGAAAGAAAAAAAAAGGTTGAGAACCTCTGCTCTAAGAGATCAAAAATAAAAAGAAAGTTTGACAGTTTTACAAATAATTTTAATTACCAAGTGGATTATTTTTTATACATAATGAAATATTTATAATACGAAAAGCAAATTAAAATTTTAAAGGAGAAGCAGTATATACTTAGTATGTTAAATGATGTAGAATTTATTTTTCACCTTTCGATGACACTAGAAGCGGAGTTAGTCTAGCTAGCGGTCATGAGTTCGAGTCCCAATGCCAACGAAGACACCTCGTGTAGAGGGACTGGTGCACTCTCTGCCGAGGCTCAAAATTCTCTCGTTGGCAAGGTGTGGTAGTTTGGAGAGAGGGTGAGGGCTAGTTCACACAGGTGTCTTGTTCGTGATAGGCCTCGTGTTGCTTGATGTTGCGGCGAAAATAAATACTCACGCACTGCGCACTCAGTTTCTTATATTGAGAATATTAACAATGGTCTAAATTCATGTGGCGTCATTACTCACATGATAACGCCATCCACGTGTTTCTAGCAAATCAGTTCAAAAACTCATGTGACGTCATAGTTGCACGGTAAAAGCAAACCTGCGGTTTCATCTAATGGGCTCAATTCATGTGATTATGACGTCACATGATAGTGAAAGTCATGTGATTCTAGCCAATCAATGAGGTTGATTCATGTGACGTCATAGTCACATGATAGTGAAAGCCACGTGATTCTAGCCAATCTTGCGACGTCATAGTCACACGATAAAAACTATCTTGTGTTTCCAACTAATCAGTTCGCGCGCTCCGGTGTTGCAAAGTTTTGCTCTTTGCAGAAACTTTCTCTTAAAAAGTACATACGTATACAAAATGTATTTTATTTAAAAGTATAAGCATAAAATACGACGTTTTTTTAATTTTAAAAAATCTTTTTGAAGAAATTTTTTCCCTAACATTTAAACATTTTTATCCAAATATGAAATTTGAAATTTTACCTGAGCTTTACAAATAGAACAAGTAGAATTAGTTTAATGTTTGTTTTGAATTCAATGGAAAACACGTGTTTGATTTTATCATGTGACCGTCATGAATTGAGCCCATTAGTTCATTTGCTCCGTTGTTGCCAACCTTTGCTCTTGGTAGAAATTTTCTCTTAAAAAGTACATATTTGTCAACAATAATAATGCACGTTGGTATATAAAATGCATTTTATTTAAAAAGGTACATGCATAAAATAAGTTTCTTTTTAAATTTTGAAATCTTTTAGATGAATTTTTTTTTCATAATATTTGAACATATTTACCCAAATATGAAATTTGAAATTTTATCTCATAAATAAAACAACACGTGCAATTAGTTTAATGTCAGTTTTAAATTCAATGGAGAACACGTGTTTTACTTTATCACGTGACCGTCATGAATTGAGCCCATTACGTATCACTAGCTGTCGACAAGCTGAAGGAACACTGAAAGTTCTAGCACAGGGGTACTCAATCTCTTATCCTGCAGGGGCGCATACAAATGGCAGATATTTCTTGCGGGCCCAACATGAAGATTGATTGGGAAAGCACCGTAAGATCAAGGCAATATTGGACACTTAAAATGTGGAAAATTGATCAAAATATTAACTCATTTTTGGCTTTTAATACTATACTAATATTTATCAAACATGTATACAATTTTCTTTTCATTTTTGTATTTTTTAATGAGTTATGGGGTAGTTTCAGTTCGCTTTCATTCTTGACCATACAAATAAACTTGCGAAGCCGTTTGATATTTAATTTTTTTTTTCTTTTGACAAAGCTTCTCTTATTTTTATTTTAAACATTAATTTATCAAATGCAGAATGGCAGCAAGGAGGAGTTTTGATTGAATTCCAGACTGAAATCAGTATTATTTGTTTATAATTAAAAATCAGTTTCACCCATAAAATGGTCACTATCTCAGTTTATTCTCCATTTCACTATTATTTAATATTACTAACCGCGCGTTATAGTTTCAAATAGAAAAAAAAATCTTGTAATTTGCACCCGTACGACATCGACAGCAAAATTGATCCATTTGATTACTTGATTGAGAGGATTTCCCGCTAAATTTTTAATATATTGTTCTTAAATAGAACTTTTTAGGGCAATGGCCATGAGCGGGCCCTAGGATGCCGCAGGTTGAGTAGAGGGCTGCGTATAAAAGAAATACCCAATTGCTGAACTCTGTATCTAGAAGTATGGGAGTAGAATCCAGGGTATTCGCTTGGAGTGTATTATTTATTTTGGTTTAGAAGTATCAGAGTTGTATACTTAAGCATTTATGCCTAGACATATTAATTACACCGGTTAATCCACTGCGGCAAGTGAAGTAAAAATGTGTTAAATAAAATTTTGAGTTCTATTCATCTTAAAATTAGGATCTCTGCTCACACGCACTATCGAGTGCTGCGCGTGTCATTGAGTGTTGGCAGCAGACGGCGGGTTATTTAAAATGGTGTGTGTGGCCTTGAGGGGGTAGGTCACAGGGAAGAGTCGCTATTGTTAGAGTCTGTGTTTGGCTCGCTAACGAGAGAGTGTCATCAACAGTTTCGTTATCGAAACATGGGATCGGAATCCTCAGGTAAATCCAGAGAACAATTTATTACCCACTCTCTTCCATGTAGGTCACGGCATTTCGCTTTTTAATTCGTTCGAAATTCCTGTTGATGTGCGAGCTGGTAGCTTAGATTGATCATTGCGCCAGAAACGTAGAGTCGTAAACACTAGATGATTTCTTAAGAAAAATTTTAAATGAATAAAAAGAAAAGAAATGCTTCTATTCTTGAATATGTTAGTATTTCTCCAGGAATAGGAAAATACACTGCATGTGTCGTATAGTATTTAGTCCGAATAAATATCCGATTAAGTACTGCGTATATAAGCTGAGTTTTTGAATCCTCTTTTACAGGTCGGCTGATACAGAAATCCCGGAAAAAACGTAATTTAGAAAAAAGGGCGCAAGAGCTTTCAGTCTTTTTAAATTTTGGGAGGTGTTTTAAATGGACCTGCTAAGGCACACCACTGTTGGGATAGCTGTCAAGGCCGGATCTCTCCTGTGAAAGGTTATTTGGAACCTTGAATAGGTTCCTCCTTGAAGTGTTGGAGAGTCCAAGCGAATCTGGCAGAGACAGTCCGTTGGAGGGGCGTCGTAGAGAATTAGGGTTTCCCGTTTTGGTGTCTATTAAAGGCAGAGTACGCCACGTCCACGAAAGTGACACGTGAGACAGAATCATTAACTTCTGTTTGGTCTCAGCCAGGATTACTATCCAGCCATGGGTCCTTATCACCCCATACACGGTGGACTGTGAAGCCGGAGTTTGGCTTGGAAACTGCGCTGGTCACCTCCCTGTTGGCTGAATAAAAGGGAGGTCAAAGGTTGACTTAGTTAGAACCTAAGCATCGGAGTTTCCGGTCTTGGATACTTTCCCAAGCGAAACTACGTAATCGTTGAGACGTTATTAGTTCCTCTAACAGGGAATTGGTCTTTTGGTAAAGACCGCAACAGAACTTTTATTCTAAAAAAGTCGCATAAATCCTTCATGTCATTGTCAAAATCCGTAGTTTCGGAACGTTCCTAAAAATAGTGTTTAATAATTGAAATGCCTCAGTGCATGTAAATCTCTCAGTGAGTTTTTCCTCAAAGACATGAAACATGAGTTAGGAATTCGTATACGGCACTTGATCGCTAATTCTGCTAATTTTCCAAAGTATGTCCCGCACACATCTTATTCAAGATAATAAATGAATGAAAAAATGTTAGCTTCAGATAGTATTACTTGAAGTAAAACTATTATGTTTTGCATTATATTTCACAGCAATTTGACTGGAAAATATTTATCAGCGTGGCAACATTTCTGCCCTCAGGAAACCCTGTTTGAAAGTTGCAGAAATTTATCAGTTCGGTTTTATACGGTTTTCGAATTTAAGCTATATTTTTGAAGAAAAACGCACTCTCTCGACTCGCATACGGAACGGCAAGCAACAAAAAATTAAGATTCGAAGATTTTTTTTGTATAAGTTTATGTGCGCGTGCGTTATGGTATCAAAAAGTATAAATTAAGTTTAATACTTTCGTTATTAGAGTGGAATGTGCTGCTATTGCTAGCTTTTTATGCTTACTGTCCACGAACGTGTTTTTCTGACATGGAACGCGAGCTAAATTCAGAACGCTTTTTCAAACTGAAAAAATTTATTTTAATACGAATTCGTGAGGTTATTTAAGAAACAGCTCGATTAACGACCACCCTCGTGCCATAGATGGCCCACCATAGATTTGAGGCAGTAGTACAAAAATTTTCAATTTAAAAGAATTAAAATGAGGCGTATTCCGTTTTGTGTATATATGTAAGTTTCCATACAAATTTTAACTTTTCTGCCTTTGAAAAATATAGTGATAAGAATTTATATAGAAGAAAAAAAAAAAACTTGTATACAAATAATAGATTTTGCCCTTTTAAATAAGAATAAATTTATTAAAATATGCTAATTTACTTTGAATAAATAAGTTTGAAAATTGAAAAATTAAAAATGGTTGTGTGTGTGAGTCATGACTTATTCACCGCCTCAAGTTTAAAGGAATTCTTAAAATATATGATTTTAGTGCTGTGTTTTATAATGAACTATATTTTTTGACCAGGTAAAATAAGCTTTCTTTGACCCACAATTGGCTTAAGATGTGTCTAATTTTATCGTGTATCCCTTATAGAGTCTTGTGAACTGTAAAGAAGCAAATTCTTTTTTATTTTAAAAGATTAAATAATTATCCGCTGAGCGTTATAAATTATGTAATAAAAATTTTTAAAAAAATATTTAAAAAGCCAATAAATTTTAGTAGAAATAAATCAACTTTTAAAATATGCTATTCTTCAGATGGCAATGAAGTCGGAATTTGTTATTCATAATGTTTTTTATTCTGCATTTGAGAAAATGTTTCAAATTAAGAGTGCTATTTTTTTAATGTTCGGCGAACTTTTAAATAGAGTAAATTCTTCATCTAGCTACTCCCAGAGAGATTTTATGTGTATTCATAAAATATTCTCTACAGTAGATAACTTCTATCAAAATAGCTTGCTTTCTCATTAATTTTTAAACTGACGTTTTTAGAGTTTTGTGTTTAAATCAGGAATGCCTAAAACCGTGCGGCCCGCGAGATTCTTTACAAAATACGATTATTTTGTGCAATATTTTTGTTTTTAATGGGGTGTTATGTACCAAATGTGTTGTTGTCGTGTGTGTTTTTTATCCTGGGATACATATGAATTACAAGTGGAAAAACACAAACATACAATACAAACAGAGGAATATCGACATTAATTACAAATGATGTTGTTGTTATAATGCCATCTCTGTCCGACGTAGTCAGGTGGCCGCGGTAGCCGAGTGGTATAGGTATCGGATCGCGGCTTGCCTTGTCACGAGTTCGAGTCCAGTACCACTAAAGACCCGCGTGTAGGGCAGCGATGCACGTTAAATCTGTCGAGAGCTGAAACGTCCTCCCGTTGGTGTGGTGTGGTAGTTAGAAGAGGGGGTGCCAGCTCAGGTGTCGTCCACGTCACTTGACCATGGTTCAAAATTACATGGTCCGTCGCCAAAAGCCCTCGTGTAGCTGAACAGTGCGACGTTAATTTTCAATCAATCAATCAAACCGAAGTATTCGGATCGAGGACCACGAAATTCATCGTGGCCAGGGGCTAGAAGCACGCCTGTCGTTGGCCTTGATCACCATACAGGTGACAATACGAATTAGCTCGGCGAAATTCCCCGAAGGGATGATAGATGGCGACACCACTTATCGTGACCTCCACAATTTAGGCATGGAACTGAAGGGGAGGGAAATATTCTCCAGTCCCCTGCACTTGTGATTCAGCCCACAACACTTTCGGACCCACTGATTTAACGAGTACGTTCTCCGTGTGTACCGTATTTGGTGGCACGGGCATCGAACCCAGGCCTTCCGGTCTGGCGTCCGATGCTCTAACCACTAGGCTAACACAACAGTTACGGGCGTTATAAATTTTAATAAAATCTTTTTTATCAGCTGTTTTATCTACAGATTTAAAATTAAGCAAACATGGTATTTTATTTAGCTGAGATATGCAAAAAAGCTTTTTTTTTTGTTTGTTTAATTTACAATTCCCGTAAAATTTAACTCATTAAAAATTCCTTTATCCTTCAGTCTGTATTGTTTAATTTTTCAATTCACCCGTGCGAAGAACGATACCAGCTAGTCTAATATAAAGATATATATTTTTATATGCGGCCCGCGGGATTATAATGCAAGGTCAATTGGATTGGCTACCTCTGACCGTGGTTCATTTCGAACAAAAAACAAAACTAAGTGGTGAAAACCGTTTGAAAAACCTGCTAACCCACATTTCCCCCCAGTGTCAATGGTGGGAAGTAAGCCATTTACAAAGATATCGTTGTCCCGCTGGAAGAAAAATTTGTCATTCAAGTTCAAGGTCTTGTCTGGTTTCGTGGAAAAAGAAATATCCCAGACGAATTATAAGGTCAAAGAAAAAGTCGCCATGACCAATGCTTAGACAAAAGGATTAAAACCAACGTCATTTTTCAAAAGACCCCCTTTTTTAGTTTTTTTTTCGTTCGGTTGTAATGCGTTTTTTTCTTTTTTGTTTGCCGCCCACACAAAGAACTTCCGTTTTAAGCCTATCTCCGTAATCAGACTTTACTCTCCCTCGTACGCATTGTTTTGTTGGAAGGGTGGGTGAAAAAAGAAACACTGCGAAGATCGATGATCATTTTTTGAGTGTGTGTGCAGCTTTTTTCCAACATCGGTGCTTCTAGAGATACGGCTAGTGCCCCCCCCCTTTTTTTTTGTTGCCTAAATCTTTGCACAGATTGTCTCAATTTAGTACCGCCATGGTATCAATTTCCCATCGGATAGTTTTTTATCCTCTCCAAGAAAACAATAACTGGATTTCGTAACCAGTTACCATAGAATTGAGTTGATTTGGAGGCGGGAAGGGTAGAGAGAGAGAGGAAATAAAATATTTCCGCCCTGATGTCCATTTGAGAGTATTTGATAGTAAACACTCAGGAATAATTTCGATAATTAACGTATTTGTTCGAATCTAAGCCAAATCCCAAATTCTAAATACGCTTTTGTAAAAAAAATAAAGTGTTAAAAGGCTCATCAGTATTCGATATTTACGAAATTAAAATTTTTTTAAATTTAGAACTAATAAAAAGTGAATAATTTATTTTACCATTACCAAAAACCTTGAAAAACGCACATGAACCTGAAAGGGTTCGAACAGTCAGTATCACATGTTACATTTCCCTCACCCAATGAATTTTTTCGCCTTCGGCTCGAAGCCGCATCGATTTTCAATGGTATTGACATTGGAAATAGGATTGCAATATTGGGCCAAAGGTTCAAGACCGGTATTCGGTATTTTTTAGGATTTGATACCAGTTTTAATACCGGTAGTAGAAATTTTAGAAAAAAAAAACACGCATGTTTCTTTGTTTTATTTGCCTGTTTTATTACAGAGTGTAAATATCACTATTTAGTCTGTGGTACTATTACAAATTTTTGAAATGTGATCTAGAAAACATAATGCATCAATTGTACTGTCATTAAGCATAGGCTAATTACCAGCTATCGAAAACGCTCTTTCGGCATCTACGGCAGTTAGTGATACTGTTAGCAATGCGCGATTAAACTTTTAAAATGCACGATATTCTCATATAAATAATGAAACCAAACCGAAGTATTATCAACTGATTTTTTGAGTTCTTTAAAGTTCTTATTCATTAATGTGGGTTATAATTTATGAGTATATATATAATGAATCTGAAAAACATTTTGAACCCTAAAGTATGATATGCAAATACATATGTCAATAACAAACTAGCCAGTTTAAGAAATGTATCGAAGTATTACGCACTTTCTTCACAATTACAACTCATCGATACGAATATCAGACTACGGATCGTGCGCGTGTGCAATATCGCCCTGAGCTGTAATAGGATAGTTTTGACACGCCTCCTTGGATGATTCACATATTTTATCACATCTCTTAAATGTACGATGAAACTCTATGTTCACAGTCTAATTAATTTCTACGGTTAGAGAGGGAGACATAAAAACAAAAACGCGTATAATATTTTACTATATTGATCTCTGAACATATATATATAGTGCAGAAAATTTTAAATCTCTTGTAGATACCGAAAAACCTGTATTTAAACTTGTGAATACCGGTATTACAAAATTGCCCAAATAGCTCAAAATACCGGTATTCGGTATTGCAATCCCTAATTTGAAAAAAATGTGAAGAATACGGTAGAATTCTTCAAATAAATACGGTACTTTAGGGATCATTTTTTTCTATCTGCTTAATATTAAAAGATTAAGTTTGAGGAACATTTTTTAAAAATTGACTGGTCGTAGAATCACTAATTTTTTTAGGTGTATTTGTTGCATTAATATTTTAATGAGAGCATTTTTAGAAATTTTGATTTTTTCTTTTTAAATAATTAATATGTAGAGTAACATGAGAAAAGTTCCAAAGGATGAAAATTCATGGACACCCCATAAATTCTTTTGAATAACTTTTTGACAAAAGATATTTATGTATGTACTATAAATATGTGCAAAGAGTTTCAAAATTATAAAATGAGTAGAATTTTAAAAAATGTTTTTTTTTTCTTTTTTTTTTAATTTACACTTGTGGGAAATGGCGATTTAAAGTAAACATTTCTACCTTTAAGTAATGCATATTTGCAACCTAGTACGGATTGTTGAGATATTTCTAATTTAGTTAGTGAAAGCGCGCTGATTCACTACACATATTTTAACATCTCTAAGAGATTACACCACACATTAAATGGCTAGAACTGAGATAAAAGAAATTTTATTAGAGCGTTCTCCATACGATCTTACTCTTACCTGTTTACACATACACTGCACTACACACACTAGCGCCCTCTCGCGACAAATATTCACTTGTTGTTGTGGGTGTCACAAGAATTATTTGTTCAACACTCAACAGTTAAGTTAAAAACTAAAACTGCATTCAAACTGAAATCCTAGATAATATTGTAGTAAAATCAATTTTTCATTAATATTTTTGAATGATGTGATCCCTAAATGTTAAAAAAGAACATCACACACATACATAATTTTTCATATATCTCTTCACTTGGCCAATGACTGTGGTCGATACTGTGTTTATGTAGAACACCCTGCAGAAAAGCTACTTGAAGTCTGAGAATCCTTACTTGGAGGCTCAGTAATCATGATAGCAAGCTCCTTGACCAATGACAATAGCTGAATTCTGTTGTGTTGTTGTTTTGACTAATGCCACCTGCCTGACGAAGTCAGATCGAGGCCCGCGAAATTCATCGCGGCTAAGGGCTAGAATTTTTACGCCTGTCGTTAGCCTTAACTTTGAGCACCATGCAGGTGACAGTACGATTTTGCTCGGTTCCACCCCAATTTAGAGCGAGAAAACCCTGGGGGTGGTCAGGGGTCTTCCACCTCTCTTGCCCTTCCACACGAGAGGACTTGCAGCTCGACGGCTATTCAGAGTACCCCCATGCCGCAAAGGCACTATACATTTACAAACATCCATGTCTTCTCAGGGATTCGAATCCAGTCCCTACGGCATCACAATCAGCGTCGCTAACCACTATACTTGTTGGGCGACAGCTGAATTCTAATTCAGTGAATAGCATGAAGAATAATTGAAGCGTCTGTTCATTTTAAAATGAAATTATCCTTCGTTTTCATTACAGGAGGGAAGGTCGGATGAGGTGTTCAACAAAACCCCTTCTTGAACAATAGTGCGCCGCTCATCCGGTATAGTGGTTAGTGATGTTGACTGCAGTGTCATTGGGTCTGGGTTCGAGTCCCGGAGAACGCATGAATGTTTTTTATGCAGCAGGGGGGTACTCCAAATAGCCGTCGAGCCACAAGTCCTTTCGTGAGGTTGGCGGAAGGAGAAGAGAGGTGGAAGGCCCCTGACCACCTAAAAATTGGGTAGGAACCAAGCCAAAACGCACTGCCACCGTTTTGGTGCTCAAAGCTACGGATAACGACAGGCGAGCAAATAACCCTATGAAGCGGTGAATTTCGTGGCCCTCGGTCTGGCTACGTCAGACAAGTGGCATTAGCAACAAAAACAGAACGATAGTTTGCTTCATTAGATAAACGTTGCTTTAGAATTCAAATGAATTTTTGGACCACTATTCAAATTGTAGGATAAGTTACTCAAAATTGACTCGTAATTCTAATTCATATTAACAAGTTTGTTTGTCATTCGTTACTCTTGCCGAATCTTCACAGCTTGCCAATTAAGAAACCTCGTTAGCTCGAGCGTCCAACATTCCTCGCTTTTCTTCGCGATGTATGTTTTCGGTTGCATCAAGTTCCAAATGATATCGTTATTTAACCACTACATTACTAACTAATCTATGTTGAACATTAATAAGACTGTTTACATTTAGAAGAAATTAGCTCGGCTCATTAGACGAACACTTCCCGACAATACTTGGTAAGCAGCTGTTGAGCAGAATACCCAGAGATGGGACATTGTAATCTTTCAAAAGAGACCGTGTATTTTCCCCTCATGAATGAGGCAAAACAAGTATGTTGCTGATTTTGAAGAAGGCTTTGTTGAAAGCCCACTTCTTGCAACTCCAACTCTCGGATAACGTTCGGACACCACGACCTATAGAAAGGACACTCCTGTGAACAGTATCCATTGCTGTATCCATGCCAAACTATTTAAATGAAAAGGAATGTTGGCCTGTTGTGATAAAGACTTACCCTGGAGGGTATCCTCAGTGTCATAGTGACAAGTCAATTTATAGACCTTCCATATGGCATACGAGGTACGGTGATGGAGTTTTCTGTCGTGCCACCCGATTGTCTCAAAGAATCAATGGAGTTGGGACAAAGACGAGAAGGGCCGTGTACAGATTCACTCCACTCGCCAATCAGATTATTGGGGGTTTAAGGGGTCGGCTTTGAAGTTGATTAGGATCTCCTTCATTCTTCTGCATTACTTTCCTCTTCGAAGACACGTGGTTGAGGTTACCTCAAATAGTAAGGGAGAGGAACCACGATAGCTTCTTAAAGACACGAGTGCCTGAGTCTGCGGAACAACAGCTTGAGTGACGATTACAGCGAAAGGAGTTGCGAAGATAGCCGCATCTGGGAGCCGATGATTTCAAAATCTTCAAACCTAAAGCCGGATTATAACATTTCTCCAGGGAAAGGCTGTGAAAAGTAAAAATTTATTAATGAATTTAATGTTTTGTTTAATTAATTTGGTATAAAATGCCGTTGGGCAAAAAGCTATGTGTGTCTTCTCGCTACCAAGCAATGGAGTAATCTTACAAGCTCAAAGGGATCTTCCAACTTAGTTATATTTTCCACTATGTAACGATGCCGCGCGTATGATGGAGGTTCAGACCTGACCAGTGAACTTACGGTCATGACTAAAGGACATAAAAAAATTTTGCGAAGCATTGTTCCGAAGACATGACTTGATATATATCTGAAATCCATCCGATTTTCCTGTGATATCTACAAGTATTATCTTCAAGCATTTAAAACTTCATTATAATAAATAAAATAATAATGACGGAGTTTTTATCTATTTAAAATATACCATGTCGCTGATCTTTTTAATAAACGTAACCAATATCAATTTCAGAATCATTATTTTATATGTGAAGAAAGAAGGAAGAAAAAAAAAATGACGTCACACACTTGATGGATATTAGTTTCTATCTCTTCCCTCGAGGGGACGTCGGTGAACGCTTTATGTTTCTCTGAAAGAACTCCAGAAATTGTTTAGAGAGATTATTTAATGGTTAGAATCAATTTCTATGCAAATTTTCATAACATTCCCCTCCGATCGCTATAGATTCATCGAACAATAGCCCATTTTACTGTTCTCTATGCCCATAATAATTAAGCATTGAAAAGAAGTGCCAATTTAAATTTTAATCTACAAATATGAATAATGCAGTGTGATCCACTGTAAACACACAGTCTGGAATTATGCTATTTTTGACGCCTTTCAATTCGTATTGAAATAGTATATGAATAGCATCGTAACCCTGCATTTAGGTCATTTTGGCACTTGTGAATTAATTTCTTCGAATGCCTTATACGCCTCAGGAACATGTCAGAATATCTATTAATTCTTTTTTATTGAATGGCGAAGAACCAGTGATGAGCAAAAATATCTTTAAAATAAGCAAACAAAGAGGAGGAACTGGAGAAGATAACTGCAAACCCAAATCATCTAAAAAGTTAGATTTATTTTTGTTTTAAAAAGAAAAATCGCATTGTCACAATTTTAGATCAATTATACTTAATTATCTTTATTAACAGAAGTTTTTAGAATAGCTTAGGTATTGAGTTTCAAATTTGGAAACGCGGTTTGCATTAAAGTCACTATAGATTCCAGAGCAGTGATACTCAACCTGCAGCTCGTGGGCCCCACGTGGCCCGGTGGCCTTTACTGAGTGGCCCGGTTATGGCCTATCTAATATATATATAAATGGATGTTCGTATATATGAAATCGCATCATTCCAACACCGTTTAACTGATCACTATGGAAATTGGCATGTATATGTATTTTTTGTGGAGAAGATTTTTGTGCTATCCTCTTTTTCTCAGCTCCCCACAAGGTGGCGCTACAGTATATAAACTTCTGCACAGTTCAATTAATCGCCGTCTGGGGAGGAAACTTGGCGTCAAAATTACTTGAAGTAATCGATATCGCCTATATGGTGCCGCGCTAAAAAGTGATACCAGTTCCTGCGGAATGTACTTGGTCTGCAAAAGTTAAATACCAATACGTAACCCCATTAAAAAATTATCAATATATATATATATATAATGTTTGTATTTATGACCTCTTTTCACTCCACAACACCGTTCACCCGATCACTATGAAAATTGGCATGTATATGTATTTTTTTTTGTGTGTGGAAAATATTTTTGTACTATCCTCTTTGTAGAACTTCGCACCAGGTGGCGCTATAGCATATCAACCATTCAATCAATCGCCAAGTTGCCAACTGGGGCACCAAAAAGGATGCCAACTTGGCTCTATCGCCAACATTTCGCTATGTTTCCATTGAATATTCATTATAATGTAAAGAACGACGTTGCTTGCAAACATTACAATTTTAACATAAAATAAATACATCAGAAAATAATATTAACGTATTTACACTTTCAGATATAAATTATTTACACTATTTTAAGTGTTCATTACATAGAATGTGTAACAATGTGTAACTTTTGCTGAACAACTTAGGAAGTTGTTTTCAAAAATTGACCCACAAGAGAGTAATGGAAGGTTATAAATAAGAAAATCCTTTTTATCATCTATTGGATCTACAGACTTAAAATTTAACAAATATGGGTTGTTGTTTTTTTGTTCAGCAGAGATAAGCCAAAAGCTTATTTTTGTTTAACATGCAATGCATGTAAAACTAACTGTTCGGTGTTGAACAAATAATTTTTGCGACGCCCATAGCAACAAGTGAATATTTGTCGTGAAGAGGGCGCTAGTGTGTGTAGTGCAGTGTATGTGTAAACGTGGAGAGAGTAAGAGCGTATGGAGAACGCTCTAATAAAATTCCTTTTTATCTTAGTCCTAGCCATTTAATGTGTGGTGTAATCTATTTTATATTTAATTTAAAATATGTGTAGTGAATCAGTGCAGTGCACGTGCGAGCGAAACATGGTCCGTCAGAGCCTGAAATGGCCAGGACTGGAGAAAAGGAATTTTAGTGTACGCAACAAGCACAAATGAAGCGTCCTTTTAGAGGAGAAACAATTGATATTGTCACTTGGTGAGAGGTCAGTCTTCAATTTTCTTTGATTGTGTTTTGAGATAATTATTTGTGATTCATATGTGTT
>BMAV01022425.1:406792-420288 GCA_019973955.1 Trichonephila inaurata madagascariensis
TCTGGAGAATGCACTAAAATTTTAACGTTTTATTAAAATTCAAAAAAATTAGAGCTGATCGAGTAAATATTATAAGAAATGTGAATGTGTGTGTGTGAAATTCTTTACGAGACCATTATTGAAATAACAGGCCACAACTCAAAAAATATTCATACATTAAGAAATATTTTACTAAATTCTCTAAAAAATTATGTAAATATCCGGTTCAAAAAGTTTTATAGAAATACATTCATAATATTTTGAGTTATCAGACTCGCAACATGATAGATTTTAAACAATTTAAACGCCTACTTCAGGTACATTAAAGACCCACTTCCGATTTTTCTAATTTTATAAAATTGGTTGTAACTTGGCCTCTAGGTAACGCAGAAACAAAAAGAATGCTTTGTAAAGCCAAAATATGGCTCTATTCAATAAAAAAAAGGAGTGTGTGCTTATGACTCCACGAATGTTATTTCAGGGATTAGGTGAATAAAAAACAAGGAGATATTAGTATTGTCATATAAAATTATTTTCATACGTCTGTACTCGTGAAGTAATATTTTTTGAAAACATACAATCATATTTGTGAATTAATTGTATTCTAAGAAAGAAACAATAGGTTTATGGTAGCTGAAATAGGTTATAAATACTTTAGATTCAAAATTATTTAAATATCTAAAAAAAAAAACTCCGTCAAGCGTTGTTCCGTACTTTGTTGTGCTTTCATTTGGAACACTTGACATAATTAAATTGAATTTTGATTTTAAAAAATCTACCAAAGGCTTTGGTTTGTCTTTTGAAAAATCTACATTAAAACCTAGACTTAAAATAGTAGGCAATTTGTTCGCGCGGAGGAGTTGATCCGGCTTCAGTGAAGGCAACTAAAATTTTGTGAAGGAATTCGATAATTTTCTCTACACTTTGATTTGGTGAAATATAAATAGCAACCAATTACAATTATTTGTCCATTTTCTTCTCTACATTCCGCTACACAAATTTCTCCGATACATGACTCATTAAATCCAAATGATTTAGTAGTATTGTTACCATTGTTACGAGCGTTACTAACCCGAGCGTAACAATGCTTGGCTTTTTAAAACGCATCATCCAAGTTCGCTCTCCAACAAAACGCGCCTGAAGAAGTTATTACTTAAAAAAAAATGTGTGTGTTGACCGAATTTGGTCATTTCAACGCCTCCAAATACCTTAAATGCCCATTTACGAGTTTTATTAAACAAGTGAAATCACAGTTAGGAATACTCGTAGGAGTGGCTAACTCAAGAAATTTAAGGAGAGACAGCACACACAATGAAAATAGTTCTCTATTCGAGAAATAAAAACTAAATCATTCGTCCATATCTCTATACTATTCACTAAAGATTCATCGTGTCTAGAGTCGAGTACTGTTGTAACTCAGTGATCCAGGTTCAAAAAATTTTATATAGATCACACAGCGTTAGTAAAATTATTTTTTTTAATTTAAAGTTTTTAGTTGTGAGTTATAACACATATAACTATCATATCTATATACGAGGAGGCAAGTAACTTTACATATGCAGGGTGGCTCCAAAATAATGGGAAAAACTTTGAGGGGAGCTAGAACTCATACTAAAACAATTTTGTATAGGAATATATGGAAGGAAGTGGCGCGCTGTGAGCCACAAACAGAAAAAAATAACACATTAACGGAAACGTAAAACGTTCATTAGCAACATACTTAACGAGTGATTCTGTCGGGAAAATGCTAAAACAGTTTTATATATAGAAATTGCATCCAGCAACTGTCCAACAGTAAATCTCGAGGGCCGCGGTGGCCTAGTGGTCAAGGTATCGCATCATGACAGGCATGTCATGAGTTCGAGCCCAGTACCCCTAAAGACCCGCCGTGTAGGGCAGCGATGCACGTTAAATCTGTCGAGAGCTCAAACGTCCTCCCGTTGGTGTGGAGTTAGGAGAGGGGTGTGCCAGCCCAGGTGTCATCCACGTCACTTGACCATGGTTCAAAATGACGTGGTCCATTGCCAAAAGCCCTCGTGTAGCTGAAAAGTGTGACGTTAATATTCACTTACCCAAGAGTAAATCTCTCCAACTGACATGTAGACGGCATGCTACAGTCCTTGTACTTGTGTCGCAGGGTTCAGGATGACTTCTTCCAGGCGTCTTTCGTATCTTATAGGAGAAACTTTAAGCTTAATGAAGAGTGTTGAAAAAGTGACTTTTGTATGCAAGAACAACCAAAATCAATTGTAATTAATAATGCAAACATAAAATTCTAGAATAAAGCACTTATAGAATTATAGGCGCAGAATTTCTTTCACGAACCTTGAAATTTAAATTCACAAGATTATGAAAATTTCACCAGGGTTGTTGCATTCAGCTGCAAAAATAGAAATATCTTCCGTTGTTCTTAGCCTTTGAAGAAATGTAAAACTTAGTACTTTGGATGAAATTGTATTCAAATGTAATAAATATTGGTTGAGAGAACGAGAGTGATGATCGCGACCTCTACCAGAGCTCCTTACCCCTCCAGCGCATACATATGCATATAAATAGTTTAGGCTCCTTTTTAAGACTCTTTTGATAGTTTAATTGTCTTGTTTCACTTGCAAGTTGGCCGTGTCTCAAAAGTTTGCCAACCCTTGGCTTCAAAGCTTCTGAAACTTTCAATATTTGGGACCCAATTTTCAAACATAATTTTCATCGCCCTCCCCTTCCATACAATAATAATGTATTGAATGCAATAATAATGTACTTTGACGCTAAAGCTGCAATACGGCCTTAATTATAAAAAGTACAAATTATCAAGATAAGTATTAAATTTTGAATATAATTTTGTATATGATAAGAGCCAATTGAAGTCACTAGTAATTATTAAACTGGTTCTTAACTTAGTATTGAAAAGTTAATTGTGTGAAATACTTTTTGCCGTACTGATACATATTATAAGTATGTTATATCGGTGTAAATATGGACTTTATTTTTATTTTGTGAGACTGTATTTTGTTTTGCTTCTATTTTCAGTAAATTGATAATTTTTTTTAAAGTAATATTTTATTTTCATTTTTTGAAATGTTTGCGCCCCCAAGTATAGGATTATCAAGCCAACTTAGGGGGGGGGGGAGAGTGCACCCCGCAGTTTGAGAAACGCGCTGGCGTAGAAAATATTAAAAAACAAGCGAACAACCCCAAAAGATTCTTTAGGAAGGGTATAGTGTGGCAGTACCTTCTCACACTAGTTAAAACTAGCAATAAAATCAGTTTTTTTAAATGCAAGATTTCTTATAACTGTATTTTTTTTAAAAAATTCCCCGTATTTTCTGTGCGGAAACGAAAAACATGAATGATTACTTTCGCTATTAATGTAGGTCAGTAGTGCACACAGGAATTCTTCAAAAAGGGGGGGGGATTCTAGGGTCGAAGGTCCACCATTCTTGTTTCATGCTCCTTTTGATTTTGTCGATTTTCGAGAACAAAAAACAGTAAAAAACTAATTAATGAATAAATAATTAGCATTAATTAGTAAAATTATTCATTAATAGCAAATAATTAAATTTTACGTACTATATGCTTAGAATTATAACCAATCGGAAAAAATCAAGGGCTTCGGGGGTCCTTCCCCCGCCCCCCCCCCTCATTGCATGTGACATTGATGTAGGTAGTTTTAAATTGTGTCGATTGCTGCATGAAAAATTTGCACGAATTTTACACAGATTATTCATGCCTCTGTTAGCAGGCACGGAATCATCAGTTTTACCACATCGTCATTTTACACATATGAACTCGTGTGTAAATTAGTAAGAAAAATGAATGGATTTCAACCAAAGTGTTTGAAATTGAATCAAAAAGCCGAAGGTTTTCACATCACGAGCCATTCCCCTCCCCCCTCATAAACCGTTCGAAAGGACCAAGCAGTGAAAAGAATTATCTATCCTAATTCGAAATCAGCTGATAATTTTTCTTGGAGTAAAAAATTCGTGCCGTACCTGTTCTCCGTGAGAGGTTGTTAGTCCATTGTTTTACGTCTCGACGGGTCCATTAATAATTCGGCGATTTGGTTTACCAAATGAAAAATTGAGTGATCCCCCCCCCTTTCGGTGTTACCTGTTTTGAGTTGAATTAATGAGGCAGACCGGGTATTTAGAACCATTTGGAACATGCACTTTGTTGACAATCTGGGAAGTTATCGAGTTTTAATCGACACTAGAACACGGCGGAAGAGAAAGAAAAGCGTCATAAATTATGATTTTTCCTGACGAATATGTAGGTCTTTCCGACTCCACGCCTCGGCTTCTTGAAAACGAGTATCAGTGTGATCTGTAACTAGTACGTGAATGTCTCTAGATAACTCGTAGTTACTATTTAGAACAATGGATATGTGCAGTAAAAATAAAATCTAAGCATTAATGGTGGCTGTAGTCCCTAGATGCCTTCAAATACATGGTAAAACTATTTATTTTTTCTTTATTATATATTCATATTTAAAAAATAGAGAGGGAAAATTACAATTTTTTTTAAAATTATATTTTTAGTTATTATGATTTAAACGAGAGAATAATATTGATTTTTTATGAACTAGAAACTCGAGTGCAACTATAATTTTCGACAGATGCTTTTTAGACTATATAATTTTTTTTACTCGTATATTCATTAGAAATTTCAGCTTTTATTTGTTTGCGTTGTGCCAAACAATTTTAAAACTAAGAATTTAAATTTTTGAATTTTAATAACTTTTAAGTTTTTGATAATTTAAAAAAAAAACGTTGTTTGATTTATAGTATATTACCACCCTTAATGCATGTTTATCTTATTTATGCTATTTTATTTTTAATCGACGTCATATTTTTGGTTAAAGTTTTGACGCATTATTTTTTCGTGCAAAAAAGTATAACAATATTGTCTAAATTTCAGATACAATTTCCGCCGGAAAAAATTAGTTATTTCAAAAACAATTTGTATAGAGATGTGAAAATTAAAAATAAAATAAAATAATAATACAGGTGTTGAATTTCTTCCGTTATAATACATTTATTTTCTAAAATTAATTTTAAACGTTTAAAATGTGTAAATGTTTAGACAGTATTTTTACAATTTCTTTACATTATACTAATTTTTACTTAACATTTTAAATTCTTGTTTCATGAAAGCTGGTCAGAATTTTAAAATATTTCATGAATAAATGAATTTTATAGCAACAATTTTAAAACTGACGTTTTTTGTTAACCAAAGTTTTATCTTGTAGGGCAATTGTAATTTATTTGTCTTAAAAAATTAATTGAATCGAAAATTTTTTTTCAAATTTAAAAACAACGAATTTTTATTAATATTTTTTGCTTCGTCATTCTGAGTCTATATGCAGTTTTGTTGAAGCCCAGTGACTTAGTGGTAGCACATAGCGCTTCCACGCCAAAGGTCTGGGGTTCAATCCCCGGGCTGCGCCAAAATCAACTCGGGGTCGATAAATGAGTATCAAGCTTGCTTGGGAACTAAAAACTGGGCATTTCGCGTCTGACCATCTGAATAGAACATCTGCTCATGCACCTCAGTGTCATGAAAACCGAGATGGGCACAGTAGGACATAGCCCCGTGGGCTGTTGCGACACTGGTTAGTTTTATAAGTTTGTTACTTGCCTATAAGAGTATAGGAGAGTTTAATTTTTAAATGAAAACATTAAGTTTATCTAGGTTTTAACTTACATTTCGAATCTAGGTGTTGGACTTGCACCTTGTACTAGTTAACGATATTTGGCACAAAAACACACGTTTGAATTATTCCGTGTCACATTGAAGGAATTTTTCCTGGTTTTAGATGATAATTTAAAGGGAAATTAAAATAAATCTTGTTTTACTTGTGTATTATTAAGGTAAACTGGCTGTACAAAGTTCGGCAATCTTTCAGCATTTAAAAATTTATCCGAACACCGGCACCAAACAATTAAGCAAAATCTTGAATTGATCGAATACAACTTTCGAAAGTGTTGCCATTGATGGTTGAATAAAATTTGTCGATGCAACAAATGAACATAAAAAAAGTCCTTTGCATAAAAAATTTCATATAAATAATTTAGAATACTCAAACACACTTTTCGCCTATGAAAATGGATATTTAAAAAATATAATTTTTGCAAATAAATCATTGTAAAATAAGAGAACGTGATATTATTTTTGCTTTTACAGAGAAAATATAACTAGCAAATAACTTAAATGCAACTAGGGACCTTAACGATGACTAGAAACAAGATTTCTTTCACATTGTCTGAAAAATGTTTTGTCTATCACTGTTGTTTATTGAACCTTTGATGTAAAACAGTGGTCTTCAAACTGTGTTCCACAGAAACCTGGCGTTCCACAAGGCATATATAGGGGTTCATCCTATTCATTAGAACTGAGCATTTATTTATATATAATAACTTTATTTTGCGACATTTTTTAAACTTTTATTATAGTATACCGAACAAACATTAAAACGTTTTCTTTTTGTATATACTTTCTACTAGATTGTGAATATTCTATTGTTTACTATCTCGGGTTCCACGAGATAATGTTATACTCGTTATTTAGCACATTGTCTTGCAAAACTAAAAAAATTTCTAATGGAAAAAGCACCTTTTACATTCGTAGAAAACAGCACATATAATGAGGGAAAAGGAACAACATATCAACAGAGTTAATGTTAAAATCTAAATTTAAGCAAGAACAGCTTCTAAATCTTAGGTTGCAAATTCATACAGAATATACGGGATTTCTCACACAGTTATAAACGTTTTAATGCCATTCAGAATATTGTGTGTAAGTGAAATATATTTCTCATCGCAATGGCTAAGAAAAATGAAGTATAAAAACAAATTAAACTCGGAAAATGTAATGCAAGAGATTGCATTTAATCTTAATAGTGTGTGGACTGTTAGTGTGAGCAAAAGCAAGCACATATCGCAGTTAATGAATATAATTCATGGATAGGTGACACTTGAATTACAAATTAATATCATTAATGAGTAAATTATATTAAAAAAATTAGAGCATAAATTTTTTAATAATAAATGCAATACTTTTCTTAATCGCCTTTACATTAAATGCCTATAACATGTTGATCTTCTTTAAATACTGTATTGAAAAATATTCTTCTGAGTATGGGTTCCTTGAGTTGAAAAATTTTGAACACTCTTACTGATGTACTGCCACAAATCCTTTCTCTCTTTAAAAAGAGCTTCTCACTTTTCTAAAACAGACTGACGTTTTTTAAATGTAAAATTTACAAAAATAAAATCCTATTACATTTATTTCAACATTATACTTTTAATACGGAATGAATTCTTATGAAAATGCCTAGTGAAGCATTGTTTTCGTCCGAAGGGAATTTCCTCTTTTGTACTCTTATTGGTAGCCCAATAGGTTTCAGTAACAAAATTGAATTACACTCTCACAGAAAAACAAACACCGACTTCATTTACCACAATTCTAGCTTTTGTGATCTGGGTGTAGGAGACAGTTAGGAAGTCATTCATTCCACAAAGGACCATTTCTCAGGTGGGTTGGGGAAATTGTATTGTTACGAGGAAGCCTTAGGAAATTAATAATGATGTTCTCTTCCATTTCCTCCTTTGTTATTAACGAATCAAAACTGGTTATGACGAGGGGGGGGGATAAACACAAAATATATTCGTATAGTTCTGATTGGACACGATTTAAAAAACTACAAAAATGTTTCTTTGTTTTATTTTAGTGCGCGAGAATATGACAAACGTTTTGAGTTAAATTGCTTTTTAATTTTTTAAGCATTTCATCAATATTGATTTCCTCTACCATTTTTGTTTCCTGATTTATTAATGTGGCACATGATGGATCTCGTCATTTTGAGGTACGGTGAAGTGACGAGGACGACACATTCACTTGTTTTCTGTCTCTGAACTTCCCGTCGCCGATAGTCGTCACATAAGTAGGTAATAAAAGCCGATTCTACGGTCGCAGGCAGCACAGGTGGAGCAGAGTTGAGTTGGTTTTCTCCTGCTATAGTGTGCAGGAGGAGCTGATTGTGCTGAGTTGAATTGATTTTCTTCCCGCTATTAAGTTGAGTTGTTTTTCTCCTACTATGAAGTTGGTTTTCGAGTTTAGTTATTTTCTTCTGTTCCCAAGTTGAATTTTTTTTAAAAAAAAAAATGTGCAAAAAATTGAAGTATCGGAATGTTAAAAGTGCCCGTTGCGCCACCTATTGATTAAAATATACTATAATTATAGATTTTAAAAAGATTGAAGTAAATAACCCTCAAATAAAAAAATAATAATAATAAATCAGATTCAAATTACGGCCTCAGACCAAAATGTCTACAAAGGACAATATTTTTTCAGTTACGCTAACCATTGTCCTAAGAAGGCATACATACCTGAAGAAAACTTATGTTTATAATCTCATGAATTGAATTTTGCAGGCGAAGCAGATGCCGACGTGCTTTAAAATCATTTTCTTAATTAAAATGAAATAAAAATATTCAATTTATATTATTTTAATAATTTGTACATTTTAATTCAGTATAATGATTACACATACACAGTAAAGATACAAAGTAAATTGATTATTCAGAAAAATGTGACGTAGTATACTCGTAATCAACGTGAACGGGTTACGATTTAGGTTGTCTTGGCTTGTCTGATCATGATTCTACAAGACGGCGACTGAATTCTACGTCAGAAATTATCTCATTGCTTACAGCGGATGGTGACACTTTTTAAAATCATTTTCTTCAATGTTTTTATAATAATCGTTTTAGAAAATAAACACTTTTTATTATTAAAACCAGTAAATTATATAATTGAAGAATTTTTTGAAAATCTACCCAAATAACTTCCCAAAGGATTTGGTTTTAAAAATTTTGTTTCTATAAATCTGAATGTGAAGACATGTACAGTAAAGTTGTATGTATAGTACAGTGTTAGTTGCTTATTTACAAAAATAGCATTCTGTGTGTTGTATTCCGTTTTACATTACAAAAATCACATTATTGTGTGAATTTATCATATCATTAGATTTTATGTCAAACTGCTCAATGAATAGGTTTAAATGCATCAACGGCCAATGTCCATGAGCAAGAGTAGTAATACCATTACCATTAATAAACCTTTTGTCGTCTTTATATGACAGAGCAAGTTTGTTTTGCTTTATTGAATGTAGTGAGTGAAATTTAGACCTAATTAAGTTCATGTCAGCATATTTTAATTTTTGATTAAAAAGACATGTTTTGTAGTCCTCAAATGTTCAAATATTAAAAACAATCTTTTTTAGCCTCTTTTCAATCTTATTGTTTGTCTTGTAGGCATACTTTATCCGATTTTAATCCTACATATCCTGTCATAACATTTCCCTTGTTTTCATCTTTCCTTTTTCCGATGACTTTTTTGATAACAACAGGTAAATTATAAATGTTGTTTTTGTCATAGTCTGAAGTGTCATATAAGTTATTGTCGTCTTTCATGTTGCTATAAAATCATCAGTCTTTTTTTACATACATAAAAGAATCGGTATCAGTGTACATGAACCTTACTTTCGAGTCGTAACGATGCTTTATGTACTCAGTGAAAAGAATACATAAGAACTTTTGAGATATCTAAAATTACCATTACTACCTGTATTGGTTTCAAAAGTTTGATTTTGCTTTTTTAAATGAATGGCCATTAAGTTTTCAGAAAATATTGTGTGACGATTAAAATGTGATTTCGCTATTAGGTTTTCCAGTTTGCTCTTCTGTTGAACATAAACGTATATCGACTCTTTTTCTGTCGTTTTCCTTGAAAATCCTATTAATTATTAGTATGTAATAATTCTTTTGAAAGTCATTTACAGCTTTAGTTCTTAATTTAGTATTGTAATCTATGTAATTTTTAAGCCAAGGAGACTGAAAAATTTTTAAAATGCGATGAATTTTTTTCAAGACTTTCCTTCAAGACTTTTCCTAATTTTAAATAAAACTTTAAATTCGAATAATGTAGAATATATTTTGTTTGGGATTCCAAATTAGTTAAAAGTCTAGGTTCTTTACATTCAGTTGTGGGTTTATTTTTAAGGGTACTATTTTTCTTTTTCATGCAAATCGGAAAGCTTTTTCACTTCTATTTTCTTGTTGTGGGATATTGCATAAACAATCAAAAGATAAAAACGAAGCATAAATAATTTTCAAATTAGTGTCTTAAGAGAACAATATTGAAATATTGCTTTTCATTTACAGATATGATTAAAATATGGGAAGATAGATTTCGTAAATAAACCATATTGAAAAACGCGTTTTCTTATGAATCTGCTGGTGATGTCATAAAACTAGTTACATCAGTGTTTTTTCAACCAATCAGTTGTTTCCAAAGTTAAGCGATGAAAATGAACCATCAGCCACCTTGTAATACTCATTTCCCCCCCCCCTTTCTGTGCATCATTTCTTCTCAAGCTCTGACATGGTAGAATACTTTGCTTCACGATAAAGAATTATCACGTTCCAGCCATATCACAAAACTTCATGGTATTTTCTTTCGTGATTAGTGAATTGAAATTTATTTATTTAAACAAGAAACGTGATACACCTCTCGTCTCCTCCAATCCTCGAGCAAAAAGGAGTGTGTTTTGATAAAGACAACGGGAAAGTTTCTTCGTTTAAGGTATGTGACTACCTTCGGAGCACTTTGTTTGAAATACATAAATTTTCAACTAAATAAACACTTTTTTATTTGAAATAGGGCTTAAAGCTGGGAATTCGAGTACAAGTTCTGCAAAATTAAAAATAATTTTTATATATTGGGAATTTTGAGTGCAATTTTAGTGAAAAATTGAGGTTACGGTAAGACTTGTATTGAAAATTTTAATTAATATAGTTGAATAATATCTATATAGGACATAAGTAACATCATTATCTGTGTTTAGAGTTATCAGATTTGTAATACTTTTGAAAGTTTTTGAAATATGTCACTTTTTATGCAAGTTTTTTTACAAAAAACTAACGTTATTTTCTCACAAAAAGTGCAATAAAATACATAAATATATACACAGAGATTAAATTATAGTCTAGATAGGAGATAAAACTAAGTAAAACATTTTCGGGGAAAATTTTAATTCAATATCTTAAAAAGGAATTTTCTTGTGAACTTTACCGTGAAGCAAGAAATTGAAAAACATAGTTTTTCAGAAAATGCATTTAAATATTTTAATACAGTATAAAAATATTCTACCAATTGTATATTTTTTGAACTCACCATATTTATAGGTCAAGATCTTTTTAGATTTATGCTTAACTAATTTGGATTTTTTTTTTGTACCTTTTGATGTTTTCTGGAGAGTTTTATAGACTATAACAATTGTCGTTTTTAGTGAAATTTTGATAAAAAATTGCAGTTGCACAAAATTCTAATTAATGTATTCAAACAGTATTCATACAGTACGTGTATAACATCTTTATATGTGTTAGAAATTAAAAGATTTGTAATACTTTTGAAAGTTTTTAAATATGCCAAATTTTATGCAAAAACATGTTTTAAGAAATTGATTTTTTCATAAAAAAGCAATAAACTAAATAAATATAAACACATAGATTAGATTTTGATTCATAACACAGATAGAACTAAATAAGGCATGTTTTGAAAATTTCAAACCAATAACATGAAAATATTTTGTGTAGAGATCTACTTCCGGTTTTGTAAACTCCATTTCCGAATTACTAATTATACTATAACTTTGATTTTAGATTTCGTAGAAACAAAAATAGAGTGTTTTTGGAATCTTAAATGTATGGGCTATAAAATAAAAACATAAGGGAAATTTTGAAACTTTCCACCAAAACGACGAATTTTGGGTAGTCACATACCTTACTGGATGCTGTGTTCCTGAGAATCATTTCCATCTAGGTGGTTACAACTACGCCGTTGTTTCTGATTTTGCATGTGTTGCTCGAATTCACTTGCGCCGATACAAGCTCGATGCCACTGGATCTCTCCTACCTCCAAAGATGGATTCACTGTAACACCTTCCGTATGGTTAGCCCTCGTAAGAGAATTTGCTGCAATCTCGATCAAGCCTTTGAGTATTTGTTATGAAGGACTGTCTCCTACTTTCCCGAACTGTTATCGAAAATGTGACTTACATCATATGGCAACGTTATTTCCAGCGAAAGGACTTTTATCACAAATTTTTGACTCCAGTTTCCATGCTAAAAGAAACGGAATGGAATGCATTAAAAGATATCCAAAAAGTTCACGTCGAAAAACTGGTAACCTCATGTTCGGCGTGTTTTTCTGAAAACTTTGAGAAAGAAGTGATTAAAACATTCCTTTTCCAAAGTCAGACTTCGATTGTATGAAACAGAAATAGTTTTCACTACATCATTATTTTCCTTTGAAAGTGTATTTTTATTTTAAGAAAGTGTTATAGAATAACAGATACGCAATAATTCGTATAAAATGTTATTATTCTCAAAAATTTTCAAATTTAAACCTAAGATTGTAAAATGAAAAGAAATACTCTCAAAATGTATTATTTTAAAGTTTTTTTTGAGGAAAAAAAAATTTTCTTATTGATTGAAAACATTGTTCCAAGTATACTTTTGCTCAAAGGTTTCGCTCTTAAAGATGTTGCATTTATTACTCTGAAAAGGTGGGAAAAAAACTAGTTGAAAATAGAATAATCACATTTTTACAATTAGGAGAGAAATAAAATTAATGAATATAAAAAATATATTTTGAATAAGTCAACAGTTTGAGAAAAAAGTTGAGTTCGTGTCAATTTTCTATTTTTTAAATGAATATAATATATTTGACATGTGTCAATGGAACAATGTTTTCAATCAATAAGAAAATTCTTGTTTGCCTCAAAAAAAAAAAACTTAGAAATAAATACATTTTGAGAATATTTCTTTTCATTTTTACAATCTTAGGTTTTAAATTTGAAAATTTATTGAGAATAATACATTTATACGAATTGTGCGTATCTGTGTGTGCTATAACACTTTCTTAAAAAAAAAAATACACTTTCAAATGGAAAAATAATGATGTAGTGAAAACTATTTCTGTGTCGATACAATCGAAGTCTGACTTTGGAAAAGGAATGTGTTTAATCACTTCTTTCCTCAGAAGTTTCAGAAAAACACGCCCGAACATGATTGAAACAGTTTTCGACGTGAACTTGTTTTTGGATATCTTTTAATGCATTCCATTCCGTTTCTTTTAGCATGGAAACTGGAGTCAAAAAAATTTGTGATAAAAGTCCTTTTGCTGGAAATAACGTTGCCATATGATGTGTCCATTTTCTTTTAAAAGTTCGGGAAAGTAGGAGACAGTCCTTCATAACAAATACCAAAGGCTTGATCGAGATTGCAGCAAATTCTCTTCAGGGGTAACCATACGGAAGGTGTTACAGTGAATCCATCTTTTTAGGTGGAGATCCAGTGGCACGAGCTTGTATCGGCGCAAGTGAATTCGAGCAACACATGCAAAATCAGAAACAACGGCGTAGGTAAAACCCCCTAGATGGTGATTAAAACAAGACCAGT
>BMAV01022426.1:0-29780 GCA_019973955.1 Trichonephila inaurata madagascariensis
GTTTCTTTAATTTAAAATATTACTTTTGCTGGCTTTCAACTTATGGTAGGGTTACCTGCCCCCCTTTTTTAGGGAAGTTTGTAAATTATAAAATTCTGTTGCCTTTTTTTTCACAATGTGAAAGAGTTTTATGATACATGGATAAGCATATTGAGCATTTTGAAGGATTAATTGGCCAAGATTTATTTTATGAGTATACTGAAACATATAATACAAAATCGTTAATTCTGGGAAAACTGTTTATTTGTTACCAATGACCTTGACAGAGAATCCTCTAATATGACAGTCTTAATGGGAGCTAAAATGAATTGATAACATATCTCCTTTTTTGGGAGTGGCAAACGTTTTTTTAGAATCTTAAGGTACTTGTTTAGACCGAGTTCCCGGCACGACCACTATTTTTAAAAAATATTTTCTTGAACATGCTGCATTTTCCCCTATGAATAACTTAGTGGTTTTAATTGTGATGTTGTACGACTGATTATGGTTTATAAATGTAAATGAGCAGAATATAAAAAAGAATTGGGCATCTGTGATCTCTCTGAAAGGAAATTGAATCTGAACAAACAAGGGAAACACTTGCTGAAATAATGCATATTAATCATGTTAGCGAAAGTAAATTTGAGAAAAGCAATAAACATGAAACGAAAGGAAAATTTTCAATAGCTACATTAAGAACTTTATCAAGAAAATATGAAGCCATAAGTGTACCGCAAAATGCACTTCACCCTGTCAAAAACACAAGCAAGAAAAAGTTCAACAGGATATTTGTCGATCATCAAAGGACATTAAAATTACAATAACGTGAACAAAATGTGACAGTTTTGCTTGCAAATAACTTTCCTGTAATGTTAGCAAAAAGTGTATGTGATTTGTGTCCTTTATTAAGGTCACGCACATTTGGAACAATTTAGTTCAGTTTTATTGGATATTTTCTCAAATTATGAAAGATAAATAGAAAAATCCTTGAAATAGGTAAGTATATTTTCTCTTAGTTAAATTATTCACTGAAATTGTGATTTTTATCTTGTATATTGAAAATAATTATAAAAAAAGAATTGGGGTGCATCACTCCCCGACCATTAACGTTAGTATCGAGTGCACACCTCATCCCGGGCTTTCTCGCTTTAAATATTAAAAAAATAACACAATTGTTATTCATTAGAATTTTATATTCTTTTTTATTACTTAACATTTATTTTAAATGCTAATTCTGAGAGGCTTAAAATTACAGTTCATTCAAAACCGTTTATAATATGAGTATTCATTTCAATAAATCATTTTACATTTTTGTATACATTGTCATGCACTTGGTTTTACTCTCCTTACAATTAAGTTATTATATCAAGAATAATGTATTATCATTTTTTAAAAAATAAACTCGTGTTAAGAGTGGGTACTTCAGCCAGTATAAGAACAAGTTTAATAATTATCAGTGACTTCCATGGGCTTGTTTGCAGAGCAAAGTTTTTCAAAGGAAGGCTAAAATTAGAAATTGACACTCAGTTATTTTTTGATATTTAGCTCAGATCTATATTTTGTCTTCAAAATAGTCATTGCAGAAAATCCGGATTCACAAAGGTATGATGTTAAAAATGGTAATAGTATACGAAATACTTTTGTTTTCAGTGCAGAAAATTCAGCATCCACCTCTATCCAGAATTCAAAGAGTGATTTATTACAAAATTGCCCTTTAATTTCGTCACTGAATGTGAAATCTATGAAGATCTCTTTTTCGGCAGTTGAGAGCCCTTCTGAAGTATTTTTTAAATGGATCCTAACCCATTCGTAACTTGCTATCAATTTGCCCTCGTCTGTGTACTTGTTGATGCTTTATTATCGTCAATCTCCTGTGTTTTAAAAAAATATATCTATGATTTTTTTTTAATCCACTGCCGTAAATATTTAATACCGTAAATTACTTTAAACGTGAATTATGAAATGTACTTAAAGAGAGATTCGGTAGCTAATCGATTCCCCAAGACGACTAAATGTACGGGGGAAACATTTTAACATGTTTTATGCAGACGTCTGTTAGGTTGCCTAGACTCAATGAACGTTCGCGAGAATGCCAGTCAATGGTTTGATAAAAAACACATAGATTAGGTATTTTTTATAATGACATTTGACTTTTAGAAATGGATCTTGAAGGAAATAAATCTTTAATTAAATATTATTTCTCAATCTGTTTCAATTTAAAATTAGAGAAAAAAAAATAACATAATTAACCTATTACTTAAAGTAATTTACTTAAAAAATATTTACTTAAAAGTAACATATGTAAAAAAATTTTAAAACTTATTTTATTAATACTGAAATTAAGAACAAGTTTAATAAGTATTTGCGACTTCCCTGAGCTTTTTTGCAACAAAAATTTTTAATTTACCCTCTGAGTTCTTTTTTTTATATTTAGCTGATATCTATATTTTGTCTTCTAAGCAACCGCATTTTTAATATGTTCCAATTTAAAAAAATTTGAGAAAGGAAAAATAACATCATAATTATCCTATTACTTAATTTTTTTTTTTTTCGCTTAAAAGTAACATATAAAAAATTTAATACTTATGTTATTAATTTGTGTACGGTTTATAATTAAGATCGTGTATTGTAGCTTTAGCGTCAAAGTGCATTATTATTGCATTCAGTAATTTATTAATGTATAAGGGGTGGCACGATAAAAATTGTGATTGAAAAGGGGGGCGCCAGTATTGAAAGTTTGAGCACTGCAGTAGGTATTTGAGAGACTGTACATGATTGACTTTTGCCCTTTGTTAAGTTTAAATGCTTTAAATATAAAATAAAAATAGTGGGGATTTTGTGAAAATAAAAATTTAAAATAGTAAAATGCATTAAAATTGAGAAAAGAAGCTTCAAATTCGGCACAAAGCACCAAAAAAAAAAGTTGAAATTTCGATCATGGGTGGGCGGGACTAAACCGACCAATGGGAATGCAGCTAGGATCACGAAAAAGTAGTTGAAATTAAAACAGAAAACAGCTTTTTTAAAAGCTATTAAAAATATACTATCATGAATAGAAATAGTAGAGGAACATTTAAATAAAAAGAGATGAGTCGGAATAATTTTCCCTAAGAAAATTAAAGAGTAAAAAGTAAAAATTGAAGAATCTGAGGATCGAACCTGATACAAAGCCTTAGGAGCGAATGACTCTGACCACTAGAACACGGGAGACTCCTGTAAGGAGGTGAAATAAGCATTTTGATGGAGGAAGCAAAATTTGAAATGAAAAAATAATTACATGAAGAGGGGATCTGAGAGAATATATCGTGACTGGGCTTAGAGTTAAGCGCTCGAGAGCTTGATGGCTACTAGAGTTGGACCCCCATGTGAGGGTTGCAAAAAGATACAGCCACGCCCTCTCATTGGACAAATCAAGTAGCGCATGCTTACGTCACATCCTGTTACATACATCCGTCCCTTTTCATGAAATCACTCCCACAAATATCCAGCAACCGAGAGGAAAGATGTTACACATCAAAAATACACAAGCTTAGTTGAATATACTACAACGGTACTCTACTTACCGACATTTGGAACGGAATGGCATTCTTTGACTGCTGCACTTTTCAGGTTTTACTTTTAACTGCATATTATGTTTCAATGGCTCACATTTGATTTCTAAAACAAATGATTAAAATACTTTACAAAATATCTTACAATAAATAAGAGTTATTTTTATGATGAACTTAAATTATGTAATAATTAGAGCAAGCAAAATTTAAATTATTATGGAAGTATATTTCATCAGTAAATTTTTTAAATGATCAGCAGGAAATACGTAGAATTCAAAATAATAATTGCTGACATTAAGACTTCTGTATCTTTGTGTGTCCAGAGATATAGAGCAATATTTTGCATATCTTCTCTATCTTCTTTTTAATTTTTTTTTTAGAAATGTGCTTCGAAAATAAAAATTGCTGATTGGCATTTAGAAGGTGGGGAAAATAAGCGAATTGCATAGAGGGGTGAAAAGTATTAAACCAAGATAATTTGATAAAAAAAAACTGAAATTTATTAATTTTTTTAAATATTTTTGAACAATCATGAATGAATAGGGCCATATATGTTTATATGAAAAGATAATTTTTATAGTATTTCATCATAAATATTTTATTCCAGTTTAACCTAATGTTTCTTTTTAAAATTTGCAAAGCGTTATTTATAATTGCAATTAATAACTTATCTAATGTAACATATATAATTACTAATGTAATAACTTTCATATATTTTATTTAGAAACATTTAGTAACACCCCAAGAGCTATAGAAATTAACAGATTTTACAGATTATAATGATAAAATGAATAAATAATAATAATGATATAAATGAAAAAAAAGTGCGCTATTGTATGATAAAAACATACAAAATTTCAGAGTAAAGCTATTCATGATTTAAATATTGATATCATACAAAACAACAATCAATTAAAAAAACTGTGCAGTTAGAAATTTTAGCTTGGTGATTTTTAAATCTCATAAGATGAGGAGAGCAGCACAAGGAATAAGAACAAAAGCCAACAGCTCATTTTTTATAACTGTTACTTTTGTCATTTAAAACAATTCCTTTCTTTCTAAGATTTTTATTTAATAATTTTAAAGAACCAACCCCATTTCTTAATTGTGTTCATTATTCTAACTGAAATCGATATTCTTGCTCCACAGTTTCAAATATTGAATTGAAATGAATATTTAAATCACAGAATTTAACAATGCGAGAAAGGTCTACTTTTTCTTAACATCATATAACTTTTAAGTACTGAAAATATTTTAATTAAGAAAAAATGGAAGTGTGACAGAGAAAAAAAAATATAATGGGATATTTTTCTCAATCCATTTCGGTTAGCATTTATTTCATTGGATCATTCCAAAGTGGACGAAATCACGTTCATAAGGGTGAAACATATGTTCATGTCAATTAATAAGCTCCAAATACTTTTTTTGTACAATAATACAGAGACATTCAGATTGAAACAGGTTCTCATGCACATTTCGTTTAACAAACTCACGGCTCACTAGTGGTGACGTTGTTTTATACCAGAACCTCTCACCTTGGGAAGGAGCAATAATGTATGGAAATGAAAGGGGGACTGCCAAATGTACTGAAATGGTTAGGGTACTTTAGTACAACGAAATCACATTATTCAGGCGTAAAACTTTTTCTGAGAACGTAAATTACTCATATAAATCCTCCTTGAAATGTAGAAATGTCAGAAATAGTCTATATAGAAAATTTTTAAATTACAAAAAATACATATATCCTTACTTCCAGAATTTTTTGACGCCATATTTGGCAAGCTTTATAACAAAGTTAGCAGATGGCGCCACGTGTATGCAATTTACGTATAAAATTTTAAAAAGTTACTTTAGAATAAAATTACTGAGTAAACTGATTAAATACACATTAATACTATATTTTATGAAAAAGTATATTTTGCTACACGAATAATGACTTTAATCACTTCAGAAACACTAATTCTGTTTTTTTTACATGAAAAATGGGGGGGGGGTTTAAAAAATAAAGTAACCCTAAACTATACGTCAAGTAACCACTCCCCCTTTCGAAAAGGTAACGGTCAAGTGACCTTGAGATCAGCTGACTGTTAGTTTTTGCTTGAATTTTAGAATGGCCGGAAGAAGAATTACTTGCACATGTCAGCTGTGGAATGGGGCAGAAGGGGGACTCTATTTTTAGCAATGATAGTGGGGTTATTCCGCAAAAGTGGTCTTCAAAATTTTTCTATTCACAGAACCCCAAGAACACGGGTGGCCAACCTTTTTGGAAGAGTGCCACAATTTGATAAAAAATAATTATGAGAGCCACTTCCAACATTCCCATTAAACAAACATGGAAAAGTAAAAAAAAATGTTAATTATAGGCTTATTGTGGGATTTTTACGCAAATAGCACATTTTTTTTTAATGCAAGAAATTTAAAAATAAGATGAAATGCAAATTTAGGTTTTAGGTTTTATTGTTAATAAACTTTTTACAGGTTAAATTCAGTTAAGTTAGGTACAAAATAAAAATGAGTAACTTGAAACGTTTAATTTTAAATAATTATTAAACAGTTAGTATTTACTTAATGTGGCTTTTGAATTATTCTTTTTTTTCTTCTTTTTTTTTACTAAGTCATCTATATTAGGATTAACTTTTGCAGATGCTAACAAAATTAGGTTATTATAAGTGCACATCAGCTAGTTATATGAGTAATATTTATTTTATTATGTTCATAGCAGAAAACATTTATTCACACAAACATATTTTGATCCAAATTTTGAGACTTTTGTCTGAGACAACCCCACTTCAATAAAATTGTAGAAATTATTTATTATTATGTATTCAAATTTCTTTTAATTTTTCAGTACATCTTCGCGTGCCCCAGTTACAATTCCACCGTGCCACGGGTTGGCCACCACTGCCCTAGAACTAGAAGGTCTTTTTGTGGAACCCCTAGAACAAGAAAGTATTTTTGTCGAACCCTATTCCACACACACTTTTTTGTAAAGGCAATTAAAAAGAGTATTGCATCGATTATTAAAAATTTTAAACTACTTTTAATATAATTTACTAATTAATAATATTAATCTGGGATCCAGGTTTCACCCACCCATGCATTATGTTTAGTAACTAGAATGTGTGCTTGATTTTTTCACACAAACCGTTGGAAGTCTAAGCCCACTGAAATTAACTGCAATCGCATTACATATTCTGAGCTTAATTTATTTCCATTCTTTGTTTTTATAACCACTTATGCCAAGAAATATTTTTCACATATACACATTGTTCTGAATGGCATTAAAATGTTTAGAGGAATAGTAAGTATTTTGTATGAATTTGTAACAAAAAATTTAGGAGTTTTTCTCGCTTAAATTTAGAGTTTGGACATCAAATCTGTTGATAGGTCGATGTCATTACCTCTCCCTTATTGTAGGTGTTTTCCCAACAAATGTGTCAAAAGGTACACTTTCCATTGCAAAACTCGTTAGTATACTATTTAGTGTACTAACGAGTATGCAATTATCTCGTGGAACCCGGAATAGAAAACAATAAAAATTTTACAATCTATTAGGTAATATATATATAAATAAAACACATTTTATAATATCTTTCATTATATTATAATAAAAGTTTAAAAAAAGTATTGCAAAATAAAGTTATTATGTTGAAATAAAATTTTCAGTTTCTTAATGACAGGAATGAGCTTTAAATTCTTGTGAGAATACAAACTTCATGAATCCATTTGGCATAGATATTTATAATTTTTTTTCTATTTATTTATTTTGATTCGTGGAGCCCCTGGGCATGTATCGTAGAACACAGTTTGAAGACCATTGTTGTGGAGTGTGTAATTTCTTAGTGGGTGAAAAATCCGGAATTGTCATTTGATGTTTAACGTTGCTCTACAAAGCAACAAGAGGGCTATTGTGATCCCAAACCTCGTAATTTTGAACCTCAGTCGAGTGACGAGAAGGACACTTGAGCCGGCACCCCTCTTTCCTAACTACGACATCAGCGGGAGGAATGGTTTCACTACACGGCGTGTCTTTAGTGGCAACAGGACTCGAGCCCACGACACTCCAGCCACGTGCTCGTGACCATAACCACTAAGCTACCGCGGCCACCAGGAATAGCAAAAACTCTAGTGAAAAGGTTAAGGGAGTTAAATTAGATTTGAATTGTCGGTATTGTGAAAAAAGGGTAGCAAAAAAACGGAAATAAAAAGGTGCAAGATCTAGAATAATTGCTCTAAACCTATCACCTTGCCATCATTTTTAATTTTTTTAGTTTGGAAAAGTCATTTCCAAATTATGTACTAAAAAAAATTGGGGTAAATATTTCTATGCTTTTTTTCTGCATCTACAAAGGGGGAATTTCCCTAAAAAAGCATTTAAGCATTACTCTAAGACAATTTTTGGATACCGTTGGGAAGCTAAAATAGATTTGGTTAAAGCTTTATATACATTTTTGAACAAACTCGTATATAAAACCCCTAGAAAAATTCATTAAAAAAAATTATTGGATTCAATAAAAAAGAAATCCAAAAATTTTTTTAATAGTAGGGTTAGCAATATTTTTCAAAATTGACGCTGTCAATGAACTATTTCAAGCTAAAACATTTGTTCTCGATATTTGCCCAAAAAAACTTGGGAAAAAAAAAATTAACAGGGTTTAGCCCAAGAAAAAAGTGCAAGAATATAATTTCTATATTTAAGAATTTTTTTCCTGAATTTTTTTTCCCTATTAAAAAATGGTCATTTAAAGCATTTCACCCAAAATACTTGTAATCTCAGATCATCTCAGCTTATTATCCCCAATTTTTTTTTTGGACTGAAAGACCGCCGGCACATTTTCAGTATTATAGATAAGTTCGATCCAACTTTAGGCAAATTTTTTTTTATTCCTTTCCCTTTTCACAAATAGTCATACACCCATTGTAAAGATGTAGTTTTTTTTTATTAATTTTCACCTTAAGTAGGGTAAATTTATCACAGCATCCCCAAAAAAACCTTTTCTTTTTATAAAAAAAAAATATTTATGAGAATAATCGGTTTTTTAAAGGAAATGGCTATTAACCCATACTTTTACTACTGAAGCCTTTAAAAAATTTTTTTTTAGGGGAGCAAAGAAATTTTTTATTTATTTATTTTTTTTTTGTTATCCCAAACAACAGTTTCGGTCACTTCATTTTTTTTTAATTTCCCAATAATTTGAATTGATTTATAAAGAGAGAGAGGGGTTAGATGTTAATTAAATAATTTTTTTAAAGACCCCCTTATTAAAAAATTTTGCACAAATTTTTAATAAAAAAAATACAACTTTTAAAAAGGGGTTGAATGAGTGTATTAACGTCGCACTTTTCGTTAATCGAGGATTTTTTCTACCCTTTCCCCAATTATGAACCATAATAAAGCAGAGAATGATACCTGAGCTGCCCCCCCTTACTAACTTCCACCACACCAACGGGAGGGGGTTTTTGAACATAGACATGTGGCAGCGGTAGCCGAGGGGTTAAGTTATCGGTTCGGGGATGGCCTTCTAAAGAGTTCGACCAAATTACCACTAAAGACCCGCCTTTATGGGAGCGATGCACGTTATATTTGTCGAAGCTCAAACATCCTCCCGTTGGTGTAATTAAAGAGGGGGTAAAATTTGGGTGTCATCCACGTCACTTGACCATGGTTCAAAATTACGTGATCCGTTCCCAAAAAGCCCTTTTTGTAGCTGAAAAAGGCGGACGTTTATATTCACTCACTATTAAATCGTTCTTTTGGCCGAGATTCGAATAATTATGCATTCCTCGAATTCTGAATTACATCGTTGAAAAAAGCGTCCATAACAATACACCTGAAATTTTCTATGTTGTACATATAAATGAAAATTCAATTTTTTAAGCCACATACTGTCATTGATTTTAGTAACAATAATAATAATTTGATTTAATGTCATTAGATAACAATAAGAGATTTTAAACTTCTATATAATAAAATTTGGGGGGGGTTAAAACGATTTTTGTCTTAAAAAAAATTTTTGAAAATTTCCCTTTTTCCTAATTCTTTTCCCAAAACATATTTTTTATTTTTTACGCATGTGTGTGTGTGTTTCGGAAACCCAAATAACAGTTTCCCATTTAATGTAGAAAACAAAAAAATATACTGCATTATGTGGTATCCTGTTTAAAAAAAATTAAAATGGTAGAAACAAATTGTACTTAAATTTGAATTTCTGAATTGCCTTATAAGAAACTCTCATTAAGAACATAATAAGTTTTGATACAAGTCTTTAAAAAGAAAACGTCATTTTTTTTTTCTGTGAAAATGGTCATTAGAGCACTTTTAATAAATTTTAAATTTTTTTAACCACTTTTCCCCCATTTCTTTTTTTTTTTTTATAAATTAATGTTATTATTTCTGGTATTTATGAAAATACGACAAAACGTGTACTAAAATTTCCCATTTGGACGACATAAACGGGTTAGGGAAGCAACTGAAAAAAAAAAAGTATCTCGTGTCCCCCTCTTGGCCCCTCCACTATGGAGGGGGGAAAAAAAGAAAGCTTGACCCTTTTTACCCTTTCTTCACTGTTAAAAAACAATATTGCTCATCGTACTTCCCAAGAAAAACTTGTGCATTCTAGCTGTTACTGTGTTTCCTTTAGCTTTTTTGAAAGTTTTTTCTTTCCAAAATTTTTTTTTCTTTCTTTTTTTTCATCCCCCAAAAAACAGCTTTGTTGGTTTTTTCCCTATTTCTTAAATCGAATAATTTGTATTGATTTATAAAGAGTTACTCTATGTTAATTACATATCTTCAATGAACGCACAATTCAAAAATTATTAGTAACATAAAAATACATATACTTATAAAGGCTGAAATCTGCTTATAACAAAGTGTTGTTTTATACATCAGTAAATAATTTCATTAATTCAAGTGATTAATATACATTTTTATTGAACGTATGTAATGTATATATATATACTACGTTATTTTATTTAAAAGACCAATTTTTAAAAAGAAACTTTTTAAATAATTAATTTAAAAACCCCTTTTTTTAGACATGATCCCTAAAAGAAAAATTTCATACTTATCAAAAAAAATTTAAAACCTTTAAACACAGAACAGCTTCCCAATTTCAGTACCAATAGTGACAAAAATGATGTATGACAATTAGACTTATTCTTTCCCTATGTAAAGAAAAAATTCAAGTTTTGATTCATACAGTTATTGATTTTTGTAACAACAATAATAATGATTTATTTTATTAAAACCCTTACATTGCAGTCAGAGATTAGCTCCCATATGAAAAATAATTTTAGGTTAAAAAGATTTTTTTCTCATAGCAAATTACAAGCTATTTTACAACCTTCTTCAGTTGGAAAAAAAAGGATTAAAAATTAGAGATTTACAGACATTATTAATTTCGTTTTTTGCCTTTACAAATTTTAAATGTTTTTTCTCAGATTTTTTTTTTTGGAAGATTTGAAAGGGTTTTTTATTCAATAAAATTTTTTTTTGTTCAAATAAACTTGAAATTTTTTTAAGATACTTAATTTTTATATCTGTTCTTAAAAATTTTATATAAATTTAAATCTGAGAACTCTGAAATTTTTTTAAAAAATTTAAGTTAATATTTTTTTAAAAAGTTCATATTTCTTCCAGGTTTTCCCAAAATTTCAATATTCATGCTTTTTCTCGGGTTATCTATAAGAACAAATTAAAAATTTAACAAGGAAACAGGTTTTCAATTCCATACCAACTTAAGGAAGTGTAAAAAAAAAGGGAAACAATTAGGGAAAATTTAAATTTGATGAATATAATATGGGCGGCCATCCATTTTGGGAACCCCATCTTGAGAATTTCTCTTTTCTCGCGAACTTTTTCCTGGGACCAAGAACATTTTAAAAGATTTTCTTCGTCAAATAACCTCCAAAAAATCTAAGTGCATTTTCCATTTTTTCGAACTTTTTTCTTGGGGTTCGATTTTTTTTTTCTGTTTTTTAAATATTTCTGGGCCACCCTGTAATTTTAAAAGAGCAAGTAAAAAAATTTGAAACGATTAGACTTGAATTGTGTGAAAAAAAAAAACGCCTGATGAGGGATTTTCGACACTGCAAAAAATGCGAGGAATGAGAGAAAACTTTTTTTTTTAAAAGAAAAAAATCCAAACAAAATTTAAAAGACTTTTAAACCCGTAGTTAAATTGAAGGACACGCATTCTTAAAATTACTTTCATTAAAAAATGCATGTTTTTAAAAATTTCTCGTAGGCTTAAAATTGAAAAATGTTATTAAAAATTTTGTTAATCCTTTAAAACAAAAGTACTTTTTTAAAGTTGGGAAAAATACTGAGTATTTCTTTTTACAAAGTTGTTTTTCCCCCGTTTTCCCAGCCGAATTTTTTTTGATGGGGAAGTATGTAAAATAAATAATATTTAAACCCACAAAAAGAAGGCGTGTGAACAATTAATTTTATAATAATGTATGGGTTTTTGAATTTCAAATTTGTTTTTAAATGGTTTTTTAAAAATTTTACGAAATTTTTCCAAATAAAAAACTTTTTTTTCAGGGTTTAAAAGGGCGACTTTTAATTTTGTGAAATTTTTTTTCATATTTTTTTGCTATCGGAAAAAATAACATTAATTTGTAAAACAAGAAATAGATGTGTTTGAAAAAAAAATTATACAAACTATTTTTGAAAAAAATTTTTTAGGTTATTTTTTTTAGAAAAATAACATTTTCGGGAAAAACTCAAATTGAAAATGATTATTTCCCCCGATGAGTTTTTTTTACAAAAAATTTTAAAAAACAATTTTTTATTTAAAATTTAGCAGAAATAAATTTATTACATACCTATCAAACAAAAAAAAAAATTGAATTAAATACCTTAAGACAAATAAAAAGATATGTCTACAAAAAAAAAACTGAGGGCCCATCAAATCCTTCCTCCAAAAAATTTAAAAAATTTCCTTTTTTAAAATTCCCTCTTTATTTTAACCCTATGGGCAATGTTTATATTTCCCAAGAAAATGTAAAGACTTGTTCATTCACTCGTGGATATCCCAAAATATTTGCAGGTTTAAATACAAAAAAAAAAAACTGTACTCCCATTTCCCCGGCAATTCTAAAAAAAACAGCACTTTTTTCAAAACTTTCTTTTTTCCCCTTTTCCACCCATTCAACCAACACTGCACCCCGTTGTCCTCACCATTTTTATTATGGTTTTTAATAGTTTGTTTATTTTACGGGAACTGCGCAGTTCTTTAAAACCCACCATATTGTCAATCATTTCTAACCACACCCTTCCTTCTATAGTAACGAAGGGGGTTTTCTTTTCCCAAAAATTATCGCTTTGACGTTTTATCCCAGGGTTTCAAACAATGCCATCTGTTGGATAAAGGCAGTTTTTGAAAATATGGCCGTTGGCCTTAAGTAGAAGTCTAATGAATAGAAGGGGAAGATATAATAAGAGGTTAAGTAGTGAGGCGGCTAAGTAGAGAATTACTGAAGAAAAACGTAGAAGCAGAGTAGATTCCGAAATGAGATCAAGAAAATGAGCCTCTATTAATTAGGAGACTTTAATTTAGAGATAAGTACATAATTATTATAGTATTGATCCCAGAGATTAGATAAACTTCTCCAGAATTATTTTGATGCTCCTTTAAAACTCTGAATAAACAAAACTATATTGAAAAGGTATCATTAAATCAGACATCACATGATGGTTCAATGCCGTTGCAGTAAAATTTGCTTAGAGTACAAACTAACAGACTAATAATTCCATTAGCAACAATTTATTTCTTTGTCGCGATGTTAAGTTTGTATATTTTATCCGTTTATCCACGAACGAAGAACCAATAGCGTTAATTTTAAAGTTTTTTAAACATTTTCTCTTTTTTTAGAGCACAAGGTAATTCTAAAAGAAATCTGTGCTGTGGCGAGGACAAGATTTTCAATGGGTAAAAAAAATCTTATCAATCCACATTAGATGCACAATTCACAACGAATGTCTGAATTGTGTGTCCTATACGGCCCAAACATTATAAGTGAAGGAGCAGTGGGTCAAATTTTTCAGAGAAATATGAACAAACAAGAAGAAGAAGGCGGTCTTTACACGGCGGAATTGATTCTTCCTGATAATCGTTTGTTCACTCTCATGAAGTAGCATTTCGCTGGCGAAAAAGAACTTGAAAACGATGTTCAAATCGCAGGTGGAGGGAGAAGGGATTTATAAGTTGATAAAACACTATGAGAAGGGCTTAAATGTACACGGTGACCATGTAGAAACATGTAAGACAGCTGCAGCTTTAAAATCCAAATAAAAAAAATTGTTACGTTTATGTATAAGTTCTTTTCATTTTTTAAAAGTGTGTCATATCTTTCCTCTCGGTTGCTGGATATTTGTTGGGAGTGATTTCGTGAAAAGGGACGGATGTGCGTAACAGGATGTGACGTAAGAGCGTGCTACTTGATTTGACCAATGAGAGTGCGTGGTTGTGTCTTTTCACTACCCTCGCATGGGGGTCCAACTCTAGTAGCCACTCGAGCGCTTGACTCTAAATCCGTTAGTCACGATATTGGGGGACATTCCTGGAAGAATGGTATAATGACTGGAAAATTGCTATAAGCGCATCCAAAACTGAAGCGATCTGCTTCTCAAACATTAAAAAGCTCCCCAAAATCTATGTAAACAATCTACTATAATACCCGGGTCTCAACACACTAAGTACCTAGGTGTTATACTAGATAATCACCTCACTTTCAAACAACACATAACATATATATAAAATAAATTTAAACAATCGGTCTGTAAAATTTACCCTTTGATCGCAAGAAACTCTGCTTTGAGCAGAGAAAATAAACTGCTTATCTACAAACTCATCCTCCAACCAATTCTGACATTATCTCCAACCAATTCAATTCTCTAAAATCTGGGCCTATGGAGCTAAATCCCATATTAATCAAATTGAAGCTTCTCTCAAAGCATCATCCTTCATCAAATCTTAAATGTTCGATGGTTCAAGAGGAACACTGACCTCAGGACCGCAAGTAAAATGCTGTCAATTTATTAAAAAGATTGCAACAAACTTCTTTCAAAATATTGATAATTCTAGTAATCTCTCTATCTTGGATATTGAAAAATATATCCCTGATCCAAATTTCAACAGACCTAGAAATATTCTTTCAGACCCCTCTTCATGTAATTATTTTTCTTCTTTCAAATTTCACTTCCTCCATCTTAAAAGCTTATTTAACCTCATGCCACGAGTCCCCAGTGGTTTAGAGGTCAGAGACATTCGCTCCCAATGCTTGTCAACGGGTTCGATTCCCAGATTCTTCCTTTTTCAATTTTACTATTTACTCTTTAATTTTCCTTGGAAAATTATTCCGACAGATTTCTTTTTTATTTAAATGTTCCTCTACTATTTTTATTCATGATAGTATTTTAATAGCTTTTAAAAAAGCTGTTTTCTGTTTTTATTTTCAACTATTTTTCGTGATCTTAGCTGCATTCACATTGGTCGGTTTCGCCCACCCAAAATCGAAATTCTAACTTCATTTTCGGTGCTTTCTGCCGAATTTGAAGCTTCTTTTCTCAATTTTAATGCATTTTAATATTTTAAATTTTTATTTTCCCAAAATCTCTAGTATTTTCATTTTTTATTTAAAGCATTTAATCTTAACAAAGGGCAAAAGTCAATCATTTACAGTCGCTCAAATACCTACTGATATGAGGTTGTAGCTCGAAAGAGCTGGGTACTCAAGTCATCCACCGAACGATATTTTGGGGGGCATAAGTGCGGCAGAATGCTTATTTGAAAATGGACAAACAGTGATTTCGGTGGTCGTATACATTTCTTCGAACCAAACGGTTAAAAAAAATTAAAGATTTCCTGCATTTTGTACTTTTATGATATAACGAAGGTGGTTCTGCTCTTTTAAGAAAATTATCACTCGCTTCCCCTGATTTTGAGTGGTGATTTTAACTTTAACTTCAGTTTGCCAAAAGCTGAGCCGCTCATAGCTTTTATGAATGATGAACTCAAGCTTAAAATGAACACAAATTAGTATGTTTCGACTGCTAACAGTGGTACTGTTATTGACGCTGTTGTTCAACGGTTTTTAAATACTTTGAAATCACAAGTATATCTGTCATATTTTAGTTATCATAAGTCTATCGTCTCCACCAGTTGCACACACAAAAATTTTTCAAGGGGGGGGGTCTAGGGTTGAAAGTCCACCCTTTTGGTATCATGCTCCAATACGCCACCCAACATATTCTTTTGATTTTGTCGATTTTCGGGAACAAAAGCAATACAAGATTAATTATTGAATAAATAATTAGCATCAATTAATAAAATTAATTATTAATAACAAATACATAATTAAATTTTGCGTAATATATACATAGGATTATAACTAATCGAAAAAAAATCAAGGGCTATGGGGGGTGTCCGGACCCCTAGGACACCCCCACCTAGTGTGCGCCACTGGTTTCCGCTCTTCCCCAAATTGAACAAGAATAATTATTTTTGATAAAATATTGCATTAATCCTTTTGTTATTATAATTAAATACAATTTTCATTAAAGATATAATTAGTCGATAGAAAATTATTTCCAATCATACCCGCGCGAGATTTTTTTTTTTCAGGAAAAAAGTTAATATTGCGTATTTACCACGATAACATGTCAGATGTTACACTTCATATGCGACTACTGTAAGACTCGTTTTGTTTATTTATAGCGAAGTGGAGGTTGCCCTCATAACCTCATAACACAGCAACTGCTCATTAGTATCAAATGTTATTTGGGGAAAACACTGGCATTTTTTTTTATAAAATGTGTACAAATAGGAAAAAATAAATAAAGAATACATTCACAATTTTTTTTCAGAAATTATTTGTTTTTTCGTATGACAGATAATGTAGTTCTAAATTACAATAATTATTTAAAAAATAGTTTTGTAATCAGAATAGAAATAATTTAAATTCTAAAAGAATACCTTCACAATGTGTCTGTGAACCAGTCCATGTACCATCCACAAGGCATGTTCGCAACCTGGAACCCTTCAATTCATAACCTGCTTCACAATCAAATTGGCATGTTGTAGCAAAGACAAAGTGGAGACCAGAACAATTGTCTTTCCCGTGCAAAGGAGAATCCAAGACGGGACATCTCATTTCTGTATAAAAGAAAAAAAAATCAAAGTCATTTTAGGCAATAAAAAAAGTCAACATATTTCTGAAGTGATTTATAAAATATTTAAGAGTACGCACAAAGAAAGAAATGCGTATTGATAATCAATATTTTATAATACCCCTCTTTTTTGTGCTTCAGTTTTACATACTAAGCAACTATTTATATCTTCTGTTACGATCATTTGTTCAACAGATTTAGACGAAATCAATGTAGGAGAATTTCAGAGATAGTTGGACGTAACGCATCTCGCCATTCTTGAAAGCTCGCAGTAGGTAATAAGAATTATGCGTTCGTTTAGTATCTAAGTCAGGCATGCCCAACTCGCGGCCCACTTAAAGTCTTTTTGAAGACCAGGTGAAGTTTCCAACTGTCTGTATTATTTTAGACTATAGACGGTTGAATAGAAAAAAGCGTGTTTTGACCCACCACTTCCTCTCCCAGTGCAATTTTTTCAAAATTAATTTTTTTTCTTCATTTGATTTCCAAGCAATAAGAAAATAAACCATCGGGCAGAAATTTTTTTTTGTTGAACAGTGTAATAATTACACCACTGTTCTTTGCTTACAATGCTGTTCTTTGCTTAATTGTCTTTTTGCGTTTGAAATAAAAATTTTGAAAATCTAAATCAATTTTATGTAGACATTCTGTAGCACAAGTATGAAATCTGAAGATGCTGCGCAGATAGTTATTATACTACGTAACGTCAGATGGTAGCACAAATCTACTGTAGATAAGAACCTTGTAGGTTAGGAGATATATTCTTCCGCCAACAAGTGCAATTTGGTCGACTTTCAACTTTGTTGTGATTATAATCTGTGATTGTGATCCAGTTGAAAGGTAAATTTATTGCTTTCTTCATCATATCAATAATTATTGGATTTAATTCTATGAGACATTTATTCGTCATGGCTGAGTGAAAAATTGAAAAGATGAAAAGAAAACTTAAAGATGAAAATAGACAGTTTCAGAGTGAATGGGAAAATTCGTACTTTTTTATTCGTGTAATAGACAATGCTGAATGTTTGATTTGTCGTCATTCAATTTCAATTTTAAAATCATACAACCTAAAAAGACACTATGAACAAAAATTGATAAACTTACTGTTCGCGAACGGAAAGCTAATTTACAATCTTTGAAGAACAATTTGACATCTCAACACAACACATATTTCATAAGTAAACTGCCCAATTAAATGGTATTGTCAGTGCTAGCTTTCGAGTATCCCACCTTATTGCTAAAAATATGAAGTCTTTTACAGACGGTAACTATATTAAAGACTGTCTAATTGCCGCAGTTTTGAAGAAATCTGCTCAGAAAAACTATAAATCTCTTTACTCAAATGAGTCTGTCACGTCTCAAACTGTAGAAAGAAGAATAGAAAACCTTTCGAGTGAGATTTCTATGCATCACTCAAAACAATTACAACAATCTTGGTTTATTTCTCACAGGTTTGGGATGAAACATGAGATATAAATAATCTTCTTATAAGAGGTGTCGATAGTCCAATGAATATTACCGAAGAACTTGTCAGTTTGACCACCGGAAGAGATAAATTGCGCGCAAATTCATCAGATCGATTTGAAAAATCTCTTAGCCTTCGGTGGTTGGAAAAATCATTTTCGATCGCTTTAGGAAACAGTTCAAATGATTTGAAAATGTTCATTTGCACTTCGAAGATCTATGTGCACAAGTGTTAAATATGTCTCATGTGAAGAAAGTTGTTGTCAAGGTAATTAATTCAATTAAAAACAATCCATTGAAGCATCGTCAATTTCAACAATATCTTATGGAACTGGTATCTGAATACGGCAATCTCATTTATTTCACCAGAATTCAGCGGTTAAGTGGAGGAAACTGCTTATTGCGATTTTGAAAATTATGGAAAGAAATTCAAACTCTCATCAACAATAATGGTCATAATATAAGTGAATTTTCAGATGATCAATGACTTCTAAATTTATGTTTTCTAAAAAATATAACAATGAAACTGAATGATCTAAACCAAAACTTACAAGGTGAAAATAAGTTGATTACCGATTGTTATCAAGATATAAAAGCCTTTGCAGCAAGGCTTTAGTTTTATGAAAATCGCGGTCAAACAATTTGATTCATTTCCCATTGTATAATCACTGTAAAAGTGACCATAAAAACATTTTCCAATATTCTACGGAAATCGGAAAATTATTTCAAGAATTCAACACCATATTCTCCTACGCACAAAATTTTGAGGAAATGTTTACAATATTTTTAGCTCCATTTAATGTAGAGGTGGGAATCAGCGCCTCCAAATTTACTAATGGAGCTAATAGAATTACAATCAAGTATTGAGCTAAAAAGCCTGTGCGAAGAGAATAAGATTGAATACTATCAAAATATATCCTGGAGGATAAATTTTCCAATTTAAAACGATTGGCTATGCGTATTATTACAGCATTTGAAACTACTTATCACTGCGAGTGATTTTTTTCCAAATTAAACCTGATAAAAACAAAGTATCGCAGCAGGTTGCTCAATGAAAACATGACCAATCAACTACGATGTGCGTTGACTAAATTATCTGTTGATATTAAAAAAATCTCAAATAAAACACAATAACAAGTGTCACATTAATTGTAAGGTAATAAAATCTTTTGAATGTTGTACGTTTACTGAACATTCTGAATAATTTGTTATTTTATTTTGAAATGCGCGGCCCATCTCAATTTAGTCAATTTTTACTAAGCCTTTCACTTACAAAGTGCTCTCATTATCGCACTACGAGCCGTCAAGTCTTTTACTAGATTAGGATTACCAAACAAAATTAATAAAACTACATTATCAAAAACAATTGAGATCCAGAAATGGTCACTTCTAATCAACAATTTTCTCTCCGCACAAAAACAGAGAGAAAAACAAAGTTACGTTCAAGTTATTGAAATTATAGCTAAGTTATCTAAATCATACATAATTTTTTTAAGTATTTTTTCATGACTATGTGGTTTTGTAATTTATTTGCTGAGGCTTGAAATTTTAATAATCACAGCAACAGCATATTGCTTACTTCTATGGTGATATTCATCGAACCAACGACAATGTTGTGCATTAAGAGAAATTTAACGCAAAAAAAAATTCAAAGACATATTTCTAAAATGGTATATCCACTGAAATCAATTTATTCATGAAATACCTTAAGTCTAACATTTTCTTGTCCAACGTTTGTTATAAAACCAAGTACTCTCAGTAAACGCTCTAAAAATGTCATTTTAGAAGGTTTTATGTTGGGAAAATTACCTTAGCAAATGAATCATGAATAAAAAGTAGGAAGAAACCATATTTTTCAGCAATAGAAAAAAAACTAGCACTTTATAGCTTTGGTTTGTAACATAGTTTTTATTCCATTATTTGACGCTTTTTTTAAAGATAAGATTAGTCTAATGATAAAGAAATGCCCTTTATACTTCACTAATATATATATATATATATATATATATATAGGCTAATTCTCTACAAACAAGAGATAACATCCAAACAATCCCATTCGAAAAACACATAAACAGTAGGAAAATCACACAATGAAGGACATATGAGTAATCGAGATTAAAAATTATAAAATGGATGCTGCAGTGTTGTAAACATTACTGACTTAGGAAAGCTATTATATAAAATAATTTATATAAAAGTGGGGTTGAACATGTTATATATAACATTTGAGCATCCATTTACTTTCACAAAAGAAATCTTCTCCAGTCCATTTTCCAGTCTCAAGACATTGTCTGGTTGGCAAAGGCGAACGATTCCACGGCAAAATCAATGGATTTGCAGAAGCCAAGTGACAGGAAAATGGACAGAAACCCTCTTTACATCTTAATGAACATTTGGATCCAAAAGTATCGCTGCAATTAGTTGGGATGAGAAGACCCCCGTCCGGTGATTCGAGATGAGCACATTTAATGGCTGAAAAAAGAATTAATCAAGTGAGAAGAAATATTCGAGAAGAGAATTTTCAAATGGAGTTATTATAATGAAAGAAATGGCAATACATTTGAAACAAAACACCTTCTAGTTATTTATTGGTATCAGAAGTCAATTTTTTAAAACACAGAAACAACTCATTTTATTTGATATCCGTAAAGTTCCAATTAAAAAAGGTGTAAATAGTTGTTTTCTGAGAACCATCTAAAAAAATACGGAACATTTTACTTTTAATAAAAAAAGTTGTGAAAAAATTAGAATATACTTTCAAAAAATTCGTTTAACACAAATAAAGATTAATTAATAATCAATATATACATAGAGCTCCTGTTAGAATTGGGTGAGTTGAGAACTCTTTTAATTCGTTCATGTTATTTACAAATATATTGATCTATAGAGAAAGTTAAGTTTTGAAATTTCATACCCATATAACTTTAAAATTGTGTGCGTGAGTGTGTGTGAAAGTGCACTCTTCCCCATAAATTACAATACCATACAGGAATGATGATACAATCGTCAATTCTCAAGTAAGGAAGACAATTCTAAAAAATATTAGTATTTAATCGCAATCTAACGATCTCCAACTCGGTATAATAGGAAAGATATGCTGCAGTGTTCTCATTTGGAAATCCCATTTCAATGTGGAATGTTAGATCGTATTATGCTTCAAGTTAGGAGAAACGGGGCTACCAACATGTGTCGGAATTCAATAGCGGAAGGATATAGATAATGCAGTTTATTTTATTTCATTAGTACGACGGCTCAATCCAGCAACTGTCTTGCAAATTGGAATCGATGGGCACACAGGACACACAAACGTTACACAGGATTTCAATGAACTCACTACTAGGTCCACCTTGACTACTAGTAGTATCGACACAACGACTAGGTCCGCCTTGCAGGATCGTACAGCCACATCACGGACCTTGAGTCTGGAAGTGGACTTGCTTACATCCCGACAAGTATCCGCACGAACGACATCTGAAGCATCATGGACTGCCTTCACGTCGACCATTATTGCGCTTTTCCTTTAAGATCCAGATGACAGTGGTGAGCCCAGGGACGAAAATGGACGAAAGAGTCGTCTATTTAGAAGAGTCTGGGTTCTGTGTACAGTAGAGTTTCTGATTTCCCGGTTTTTCCATCCCGGGAACGCTAGAGTCATTTTCAAGTTTCCAGAAATGCATAAAATTTCGAAAAATTTAAAAACAAGTTATTTTTAATTGATATCAAAAAGAATTATATAAAATAAGAGAATACATATAAATTTCTAAATCTATACTTATTTATACATTCAAATAAAAATACAAAAAAAACATAAAATATGTTAATTATTCTTTTTTAAAATTAAATTTGAGAAAACATAAGCAATCTATGTTCTTATCATAATTTTAATAATAAATTAATAATTTTAATAATAAATTAATAATTTTAATAATAAATTAATAATTTTAATAATAAATTAATAATTTTAACTATAAATTAATTTTAATTATAAATTAATAATTTTAATTATAAATTAATAATTTTAATTATAAATTAATAATTTTAATTATAAATTAATATTTTTAATTATAAATTAATATTTCTTATTAATACTAATGCTTGATAATAATTAATTATAATAAATAGAAATTGATTAATTATAATAAATATTAATTAATTAGTATAAATAGTGATTAGTTAATTAATTTTAATAAATAATAATTAATTTACTAATTTTAATTATTAATAATTTTCATTAATAATTATTTTAAATATTTTATTTAATAACTATTTTAATATTTTAATTAATAAAATTTAAACTTTTTTAATTAATAATAATTTTTAATAATTTTACTAGTAAAAAATTTAAATTATATATTTTAAATTTTTTTTATTTTGTAAAATTCAAAATAATTACAAAAAATATTTAATATTTAATAAACCTTTCATAAATAAATTAATTTAATTTTAAAAAAATAATTAAATGAATTGAAGAAAAAAAAATTGATCGCGTGGAATCGAACCCTAACCTCCAGCATAGAAAGCAGACGATTTACCAGTCAAGCTACGATCTCGTCGCGGAAAAATAAATTTAATTGTATAAAAGCTAAGCATGAATTTCGAAGGCTGATTTCTCCGAATTGACTGGCCATTCGACGGAATTACATTGAGGGGTTAACACCCTAAAAGAGTACTACTATTACACCTAGTCTCGATCCCAAATGAATTTTCTTAGTCGTGCCCTCCCCTTGTAAGTAATTTTTTCTTTTGTCCATCGTATCTGTGAAGTGTAAATACGATTCAACATACATTTTAATTTTCAGATTAGTTTTCTATAACAAAGTTCTAAACGTACGTTGGCAGGATTTTCCTATCTTTTCGTAACCAATTTCACATTTACAGTCATCGAAACTGATGCTCCCTTCACCTGGTGTTGTGGAATGTTCAGGACATTTTTCGCAAGGCTGTTTTCCGATTGAACTTTTATACGTTCCTTTAGAACACACTAAAAGGAGAGAAAAAGATATTAGAAAAAGGGGGAAGCATTTTTTTTTCTGATAGAGAAATCTGGCGAGAAGATTGACCTCTTGTCCATTAGGACTTTTTTATGAAAAAGTTTTAATAGATTTCTTTCAATTTACGTTATAAAATTACTTTCTGCTGCAATTTAATAGTTTTAATAGATTTCTTTCAAGTTTTCGTTCTAAAATTACTTTCTGTTGTAATTAAGGGGATCCGTATCTTTTGTATTTCATGCGACCATTACCAAAAGTATTTTTTATATCTATATTTTATTAAAAAAATATAGGGTTTCTCCTCCTTAATTTAAGATGTTTCGCCCTTTTTGAAAGCAATAAGTGTTTTGAAATTCTACGATAATTGATGATGTAAATACGAATGACATGTTTAAGAGGATTTTAACTTATTTTTATTCAAATCAGTAAACAAATACGTTGAAATTCGATGAAAAATTTGTTTCAAATACTCGCATAAGCTTTGTATTATATAAGCTCCATTCGTATTAATGTATCAATTATTCATTTCTAAATTTTATAAAATATTTTTTGTACTTTTCCTCACATGGTTTCTTACCAAAGCTTTTAACTCTGAAATATTTCAAAATGAAATTTTTCTTCTTAAATTATAAAATAATCATTCATTCTAAGCTTCCGAATGATCATTAAAATAAAAGCAGGGAGCTACCTTTTTAAAAATTGCCAAATCTGCAAAACACAATACAATTAACTTCTAACGCCAATTTTCATTTGTGCTCATAAACTTAAGGTTAAAATGTACATATCGCGTATAGAGTATATATAAGCATTTTACAAACATTATGAAATGTTGTTGTGCTCTTGCCACCTGTCCGACATAGTCAGATCGAGGCCCACGAAATTCATCGTGGCAATGGGCTAGAAGTACGCCTGTCGTTGGCTTTTAGCCTTGAGCACCATACAGTTGACAGTACGATTTAGCTCGGAGAAATTCCCGAAGGAACGATAGATGGTGACACCACCTATCTCCACCTCCACAATTTAGGCATGGAACTGAATTGGAGGGAAATTTTCTCCAGTTCCCTGCACTCGTGATTCAGCCCACAAGACTTTCGGACCCACTCATTTAACGAGCACGTGTTCCGCGTGTACTCGGAGGGTATTTGGCGGTACGAGCATCGAACCCAGGCCTTTCGGTCCGGAGTCCGATGCTCTAACCACTAGGCTACCCACGGCCTACATTATGAAATAAATGTAAGATAACATAATATTACATTTTTCAGGGTAATACATATCTTTCGAGTTTAAAATGAGTTAGACGTATGATCCTAATAAAGAAATTAAAACACAATTTCAAAACAAATTCTTTGTAATACATATATCAAATTTTTTGGTTATTTTTCTGAAAAAATACTTATTCTTAAGTTTTACAGATAATTGTATATCTAAAGTTGTAAGAAAATAAAAACAACTAAAATTTTTACTTTTACACTGGTGACGATGTCCTGTTCCTTGATAACCAGCATCACATACACATTCATAATCTCCTCCCCGAGTACCACAATAGCATTTGGCATGGAAATCGCAACAGTTGGTTTTGTTCTCGCAAAAACTGTCACACATAAAATGGTCTGGCGTATAGTCCCAGCTCACTTCATTTGTTTCTGAAGGACAAAAATTTGAGAATTAAACGGGATTTTCCTAAAACGAAAGTTTTTATTTTTTTTAATCTGATCTTTTAATCTATTCAAAAGTTTAACTATAACCTCATAGATTAGTATCATATAAATACGATTCGCACCATAATACGAATCAACCCTTTATTATTTTCGCAACGCAGATGGACAAAAATAATTGTGAAGTGAATGGATTAACTGAAAAATGCAGTTTGTGAAAATGCATCCCTAGGGTGACCTTCTTTTTGAATATCTGCGTGAGCTAGAGGTATAGGTTCACTTAAAGAATTAGAAGTTTGCATATTCTTAAAATATCTTTATTAAGAACTTGAACACTTAAGCGTTTAACAGATAATAATATATATGATAGAATCTACACGATAAACAAACACACAATACAAGTAATACCGAAATAACTTAACTCGGACCACTATCAATATCTAACCCGCCTAATCTCAATTCCAATAATATCGCAAGTCCTAATATTAAATAGTCAATCCTACCTTAATCCAATCGTTGATCCGATACTAAGAAAGTTGTGTCTTTACTCGAGTGCAATGGTATGTACCTTGACCTAATGGCTCTATCTTCGGGATAACCTCAGTTGGCTGTCACTTCACGATTGTATCAATCTCTAACATGACATTCCCCAAATTTCCACTCCACTTACTGAAACTTCTGATATTTAAAAGCTATCTAATTTGCATCTTCACTTCACGTTTCACTTCTTGGGTTTTGGTTGGAAAAGAGTTGCCATTAACAAAGGACATGTTAATGAAAAGACGCGTGAGACAAGTTAACTTCTAAAAAGAATTTTTTTTTTTTTGAAACCGACTTTTTTTGCAAAATTATGTAGAGAATGATCTAAGTAGTCCGATTTTCCTTCGAATTTAACTAGTTGCAAAGATATTCGGAAGAAAAAAATCGTTTCAAGAAATGTTACTACGAGCAAACGATTTATAATATTTTCTATGTTTTATAACAACGCATCCTATTTAAGCTAATAAGCGACCTTTTTCGCCAGTCAAGTCTGGCTTTGCCTTTAATATTTTTTAAATTGGTTAAATACGTACTTGGCGTCAGTCAGATTTTGAGCCTCCTAGAATCCCACGACGTTATGCCACTGCTTGGGACGGAAATGAATCTGGGAGTTTTTGATATGTTGTACCGAAACAACAACAATTTACTTTTTTTTGTAATTGTATTTAATTTATATTTTTCATATTACATTTTCATACTTTTTTAGATTGCTTTTAGGATTGAGGGAATTTATCTTTTGTTCCAAAAAAGTCCCTGAAAAGTGTTTGTTAGAAAATATCACTTATATTTAAGAAAATTATTTTACATATTTTTCAATACACAACACTCGGAAATGTTTCAGGAGAATTTTATGTTATTAAGTGATTGTTGAAAAATGAGAAACGCCAAAAAAGGCAAAGATTTTGAGTGAGCTCTTCGAGGGCTTTTGGACCTCGTTTCTTTGATTTGGAAGAAATTCTTTTTAGAACTTCATTTACTGTGTTAATTATTCAATGTGTGTGTGTGTGTGTGTGTGTGTGTGTGTGTGTGTGTGTGTGTGTGTGTGTGTGTGTGGTGTGTGTGTGTGTGTGTGTGTGTGTGTGTGTGTGTGTGTGTGTGTGTGTGTGTGTGTGTGTGTGTGTGTGAACAGCATGATACAGTTGCATTCATAGTGATGTTCATTTGATCCAGCGGCGATATATTTGAACTGTGAAGAAGTACCGTTACAGATGGGTTCCAGTCCTACATGCGTGGCTAATCGGGGTGGAAGAGAAATTCTATTCTTTCTTTTCTATTATTTCTATTCTTTTTCAGTCCGTTGACGTGAGAATTTGCTTCACGTGACGAAACAGTAGAACCATGGAAACACCCAGAATGTTGAATCGTCCAGAATCTTCACTATTGCCTTATTCAGAAGCCATGTGGCTTCACATATTTTTTATTTGTTTGTTTTGTTTTTTGAAATGGATGACCAGACAAAATTAATAATTTACAATTAGATCCTGGACTCACAAATATGTATTTTTTTCTATTGTGCTAAAAAATGCAGAGAAGTAAAAAATTTGATAATAAATTTTCAAAGTTATGATTTTATTTATTTATAATAATTAACTATTATAGCGTTAAAAATTGTAAATTCAATGTTTCTCTAAAATTTGTTTGTGTGTAAATTTAAGATTTAATACATTGGAATGTTTTTATACAAGCTTTTTTATTACAAACAAATTTTGAAATTAGATATTATCAACAAAAGAAATTTATTTATTTCGCATTCTAGTTTTTTTACTTTGGTTACGCAAAGAGATGTACATTCAAAACTTATGACAGTAAAACTTTAAAAAATTTGTAATTTATTTATCATAAAGATAAAAATTATAACTTAAACTTAACACAAACTAATGCCGCCCAGCCAGTCGGGTGGGTATGACCCTCGGCTTGTAATCGAGTGGGTTCGAATCCCGAGTAAGGTATGGTTGTATTTTCTTAGGGAAAGAAGTCGGGCTTTCGCCTGTAATGGATTCCAGTCTCGAAAGGAAAGTAGCGCACCCCTTCTGTTATATGCTGGGATCATCATGTGTAATAAATGTCTATATTCTTCTGCTTGTGTATTGTATGCTTTCTGTTCTTCACTTGTATTTCATATGTATCCCAGGATAACAACACGAACTAATTATACAGTAATATTGAAACTTTAATTCATTGGAATATTTTTATATAAAGTTACAAATATTTTCAATTTATCAGATATTGTTAAAGATAAATATAAAATCTCTACATTTATTCTGCATTCATGTGTGTTTATTACTTTTCTTATATACAAACACATGCAGGCATAAAACTTTTGATGATGAAATTTTAAATGCATGATTTATTATGAAGTTAAAAATGGTTATTTTAGTGTTACTGTTTAATTTGAGTGTAAATTTTTCATCCTTTGGAATACTTTTATGTACTATTAAAGATACTTTCATCACTTAATATATATCGTCAAATTATGTAAATAAATAAAATCACTTAATTTTTTTCGCATTCTTCCTTTTTTTTTTAACTTTACATTTTATTTTAAAATATTTCACATTTAAAATACCTGTTTTTTTTATTTCTTTTGCCGTCGTCCAACGTGCAGATTCTACAAATGTACTTGAACAAATGAATCTCGGTCGCAATGTATCATGAGAAAATTAGAATGCACTCGCTTTTTACTTCCATTTGCGAAAATCCAACCCGCTCTTCAAACCGGTATAATACCGGCTCGTAATGTAAAGGGGTCTAGAGAGGATCAATGCCGGTATTTTGCCGGCAATCTTCGTCTATGTAAACGGGACTCCTCCTTCAGAGGGGTTAAAGCACGCTAAAGCTGTTAAGGTTCAAAGTCCTCCCGTTGCTATAGTGTGGAGAATGGCCAGCTCAGATGTTGTCATTTGATCACGATTTCAACTTACAAGGTTCGTTACCAGTCGCTCTAGTGAATCTTCAGAGTACGGCATTAAAAAACAATCAATCAAACAATTGGGTACAGTTACGTGGGTTTTTTTTCTTTTCACGTAGGAATAATTTTACTCAAAATCTCTTCAATCAGTATTCCATTTATTTTATCATTTTGTCTGTAACTATACTGAGATATGTTAAAATATTTTTTTTTAACTAGAGAACCTTTATAATCGAACCTAAATTGGATTTTCATATAGAGTGACTGAAACCAAACAGTTATGGTCTCCAATTCATGGTCGGAATTTTTTCTGTCGAGTCATTGGTTTGAGTCCTGAAGACCCGCTATGTACAAGGGCTGAAGAACGTTAAATCTGTCGAGGCTCAAAATCCTCCGTTTGGTGTGGTGTGGAAATTTGGACAGGGAGTGTCAGCTCAGATGCACGTTAAATTTGTCACATTGGCATAGTTTGGAGTGTAGGGTCAAGCATTCTCTTCGTCATTTGACCTGGGTTCGTAATCAGTTGGTCCGTAGACACCATCTCCCGATAATAAGCAATCGAGAACTACAAAAGTGAACATTATTCTAGACTGAAAGGAGATATTTACGATAAAGAAAAAGAAGTGGGATTCTTTGAAATAGTCATTGGCCACAAAGGAGATTATTTTGTAAAGGAAACCAACTTGCCTTTTTTTAAGTACCCATTAATACTCTTTATGTAATCAAAATCTTTTAAGATATAAATATGATCCTTAGAAGATGCTACAGCTTCCACTTCATCCGTATTCACTTGGGCCACTCCAACTGCGAATATAATAACACCATTTGCTTTTAATTGTCTCGATATTTCCACTGGACTGTAGCCAGATGTGCTGGCACCATCAGTTATAAGAATAATTATCCTGTTAAGAAAAAAAAAAGAAATCACTTAATGGTCGAACAAATGATTACCTTTCATAATTGAGCACTGCGAAAAACCGGTATTCTGAACTGAGTACAAAATACTCACTTTTAAATACGTCACATACTCAAAATAGCTCCGATGCAAACATACTCAAATTTGAGAATAGCCCATTCTTATCTTTGGCAACGACTACGTACTCAAAATTGTAAACATCACATACTCATTTTTGAACCTGTTACTGGATCAAATTTGAGAATATAACAGCAAAATGAGTGCGTAATGTACTCATGTATGAGTTTTTATGGGTCAAATATGAGTATGTATCGTTTTTATTTTATGGTTTGTGTATCCAATACGAATTTTGGTTAATTCCCAGTGAACGGTACGCTCCCCGTAGGCCATCTTGTTTTTGGCGATTATTGGCGAAACGCGACTCCGCGAAGCACACGCCAAGTATGTAGGTCGATGTATCTTCGTGCTAGATCTAGAAACTCAGCGTGAACTTTTATGGAGTCGTGCTCCGGAAATAGTCACCAAAACAAAAAAAATCTAACAAACAACAAAAAATTTCAAAAATTTTTTGAAAGACAAAAAAACTTTAAAAATCAAAAAGG
>BMAV01022428.1:0-111985 GCA_019973955.1 Trichonephila inaurata madagascariensis
CAAGCCAGGAGACCGCTGTTTTCCCGCGGGCTCGTTACCCTCTCCCTATCGCTCAAGGGACGGCCGAACCGCTCCCTTCAAAGATCCAGTCTTTTTTCTTCTCTTTTTATATCATCTCTTTCTCCTAGTCCGCCACCGATCATCTCTTTGTCGGCCTCAGTCCCTCTGGGTCTGCTGCCGCCTTCCGGTCTCGGCTTCCCTTGATGTCATACATCTCTGCTGCGCCACATCCTGTCTCGTTTCCGCTAGTCCCAAAGAGACGCCAAGGCGGGGTGTACAGTTGTATGTTCTCCGACGCGGCGGCGCCACCGAGTTCTGGGAAAATGAACACACAATGATAAGGCGCCTCTTTTTAACAGTCCGGTCAGCTGGGCAAAAAAGGTGTCGAAACTCGACCACCCAGCTACGAAATTCCTTCCAGCAATTAGGGAACTTCCCGGAATTTTCGCAGCTTCTGTCGGCAAGGGATCTGTTGGAAAATAGGGGAAAGAGGTATGCTTCGTCACACTACGATGGCGCCAGAGTAGATTTTTATACAAAATTAGTATTTTAATATTTGTATGATACCATGTATTTTTATATCTACTATCTTATTGTTTGATATGATATTATTTTCCAATATAAAATTTTTTTGAAAACATTATCTGCTAGCTATAATACGAATCTATTATTATGAAGGAATAGGAGGAAACACGAGCTCTTATTCTGGATGTCGAATATATTTGAACAAGCTAATTTTCAGTCTTATGTACGGAAATTCATTTTTATCAATTAATATTTTGGAAGTGTCATTACTGTGTTTGTTGTCATAGTTTCATTTATTTTAGTGCATTTTGATTTTAGTATTCCTATTGCTTAAATATTTCTACTATGTGTAATATGCGTTTCCAAATGATGTTATGTATTGTTTTGTATATGTTGAAAATTGATTAAGTTTGTAAAGAGAGAAAAACCACGCCATGACTCTTTTTTTAAAATTGGGGGCAAATGTAAGGATAATTAAATTAGATTAAAAATTAAATTCCCTATCTAGCACTTAACTTTTATTATTTTTTTAATTACCTCTTCAAGTATCAAACTAATCACCCATTTATTTCTTCGGAACATATGGCCTAGCCACAATAAACATGTCTAATTCCAGATCGTTATATTTAATAGCTCTATATGTTAGCATTAACTTTCAAGTGCACTCATGAAATCCGGGATACTTACCGCATCTATGTTTTAAGTGTTAACCCACTTTAGATTTTCACGGTGGCGTGCTTTTTGCTCTCTTCTCTTAGCTTCAGATGAAATCTAGAAATGATTGAATGAAGTTCCTTTTAAAAACTAAGTCTGATTCTGACTCAAAACACCATCTATATTATATATATATATATATATATATATATATATATATATATATATAATGTTTCAAGTCAACATCAGGCTTTTGCTTAAAGAACAGTTTTATTCAGCGAGCAATCTACACTTCTGTCGCTGAGAGAAAAAGAACGTCAAATGAGATTTTAATTGGGCTGACTACTTATGCCCAGACCTGTTAAATAACTCTTTTAATTTGGCGGCAACTGGATTACCACTTATATAGGGATTCTCCGAGCTACCAAGTGGTACATGTTGCATTTTACTGAGGTAAATAGTCTTATCAAAAAATTTAACTGCACTTATCCGAACAAACATATCTCTAATTGTAATAGTTTGAGCATAGTAAATATTTGTAATCAGGCTAGACTTAGGGTTCACGCCCTATAAATGTATATTGCACTTGTTTCCATTTTAAACTGAAATTATTAGATATTAGAAAATGTTTTTAAAGGTTAAGAACAGTATTCGATGAAAGTTTGGATGTCGTAGGAAATATTAAAACGGAAAATTAATAGGTTCCAAGTAAATACAGGAAAATAATAATATTTTGATTACTTTAATCTGCATATCATAAACAGAAAATAAAATTTATTGGATTTTTTTTGGTTAAAAATCTGCCCAAGCTTTCGTTTTCTCAGCATACTTGCGTGGTCAAGGTAACGGACTCGTGGCTAGCGTGTCTTGAGTTCGAGCTCCGTACCTCTGAAGACCTTTAAATCTGTCGAGAGCCCAAACGTCCTCCCGTTAGTGTGATGCAGTAGTTAGGAGAGGGGATGTGTCACCTCGTCACTTGACCATGGTTCAAAATGACGAGATCCGTAGCCAAGGCCCCTCGTGTAGCTTGTGACGGGCTTTCATCGCGATTTCCATTAATGTTCTCTTGGGGCTCTTTGGGGCCAGAATGGCAATTCTTTTCAACCAACTCCAGAAGAAGAATGTGAGAATGCAAATTAGAAATCTTATAAATAGTAGAAGTTTAGCGTTCGTGGGGTGGCTATGTGAAGTTGCTATATGTGGTCAATTTTTACGATTAAACGCAATTAAGTTAAAGTTAGAGGAAATTACTAGTTTAAGGATTAACCTACCCGTACCTGTGTATTCAAGATAAAGGAGGATACCATTCCCCAAGGATTAAAGCCACGTCAGTACGACCAAGAGAGTAGCTATTACCTAGGATTTAGTGGTAAGTGTCTTCAATTTAGATATAAGGAACTACGTGTATTAAGTAGATTAGCCATAATCTGTAAAGTTAGATATAGTGGTCAGTTACGCGATTATTTGGTAATACGAATTGTGTCTTCTCACTCCAGATCCGCTTTCTATAATTATTATTATCATTGTGTGTAGCGAATAAGTTAAGATCTTAATAAATAGATATTTTTTTAAGATGAATGATATGTCTTTTTCTTCGTTATTTCCTACAGAAACAGTTTGCGTAGATAACATAGAGATGGGGCACCCACGGGCGCATGCCTCACAAGCTGAACAGTGCGATGTTAATATTCACTCACGCTCAGCATAGTTGCCATTTGGAGAATGTGAAATGAATGTAGAATCGGGACATTTTCTTAAGAGTAGTCGGTACCCCCTATACCGACAATGTTAAATTGAGCTTTTTTAAGAACCTGTTTCTCAGAAACTGTTAAATATAAAAACTTCAAATTTTGTCTGAATATTAATTAGGCTTTTTTATTTATACTGAAGTTAAAATTTTTCAAATATATTGTTTAGTTTTTTCAAAAAAATCCAACGTAAAAGTATCTTTATGAATTTTTTGAAAATTGTCCTTTTTTTTACGACAACAGTTCTTTAGCAGAATATTTTCGGAAAATTCCCAAAAAACAAACTTCATTATGTATAGTGGCATAGCAGTTATATGCAGTAAAATTGCCTCTGCATTTATTCAGTAGGTTCTGAGAAAAAGGTACACGCAGTTTGAAAACAATCATTTTGAGAAAATTGAATTTTTAATGTAAATAGTCACTTTATCACAAAAATAATGAATTACAACATGTATTTGTAATTCATTAACTCTCTCTCTATTTCACTAAACATTATTATCTTCGAAAAAAATTTTTCGCATGAAATAGGAAACAAAAAAGTCTTAAGTTGCCCAGAAAATACATTTATAGCATTTTTCAGTTTTTGTTCAACGAGATATTTTGTAGTATTTATATCAATTTTTTCAAATTCTGTATCAATTTTTGAAGAATTTTTAGCTTTCATGCATTACAAATATCAAAGTTGACCATAAAGAATCATAAATATAATGTGAAAATGTATCAATATGGTTTTGGTATGAATTTGTGATGGTATTTAAAATCCCTAATTCAACGACACTGAAAGTTTTCGTTAGGTTTTTTTTTTTGTTGCAGACAGTTTCTTAGTTATAAACTTCAAAAGTTACTCTAAACTAGACAAATGATTTCTAAAATAGCCAAAATAAAACTGTTTTTATGTTTTTAAACATAAAATTTATGTATTTTTGAGTGCGTAGCAAGATTCTCGCAACAACAATAAACATTACATTTGATGTATCATCCTATGCCTTTTTCTCAGAAAAAAAACGAAAAGACTCAAGATTTTGATTGTATATTAATTAGACTTTTTATATTTTAAAATTAAATTTTTTTTTGAATGAATTAATTAGTTTTTTAAAAAATATACTTTTGTAAAACCCACTATAAATGTTTTTGAAAATTTTTTTTTTTTTGTTACAATATCTGCTTTCTAGCTGTATATTTTAAGAATATTTTAAAAATGTCACTTTAGTATACACAATTACATTTAAGAAGCATAGAGTACATGCATACTGTCTATTTACACAAATTTAAAAATAAAATTTTTAGAAAACAGTAAGTATTTTGAAATACTTATTAATCCTAGTTTTGACTTTATTATGCATAATTAACATAGGCTATCTTCATTATGTAATAGATGATATGAAATTTCATATATGATTATCTTATGAAAATGCTTATGTTATATTTATTAGTTATATAATTACTTATGGCATGTTATCGGCAACTATGATAAATTTTAAACATTCAAATTTGTTTCTTGAAGACAAACAAAAATTTTCTATTTCGTAAATAGTTCTACCTCAAAATAGTTCAACTTTTTTTTTAACTTTTTTTTAAAACCTTGGAGTTTAAATTTAGTAATAATAACAAATTTTTAAAACAAAATTTAAAGTAAAGAATATCCCAAATTTCAAAAAAATCATTAAATTTGTAACATTCAAATTACTAAAACCACATGAAACCACACCCCAAAATTTTGGCCCCCAAATTTTTTTAGCATATCAAACACTGTGAAACTTCGGTTTTTAACTTTTATCTAAATTTAAATTGCTTTGAATAAATGAAAAAAGGGGGGGAGGTTTTGGGTTTTCCCCCCGGGTTTTAAAAAAGACAATTTTTTAAAACATTTTAAAAAAGGGATTTTGGTACATAAATAAATATTTTTTTAAAAATCATTTTAAAATCTTCAAAATCAAAAGGTGGGAATTTTTACATCTTTGGGAAAATTTAGAATTTAAAAAATATAAAAAATTTTCAAAATCTTTTAAAGGGTTTTTTAACCTACTGATTTCGCTTACGATCCCTTAAAACCAAAAGTAATGTATATAGGAAGAAAAAAAAAGGGGAATAATGCAGCCGGGTTGAACAATTAAGTGCAGAACTCAATTTGGAAGCAGTTTATGTAGGCATAAAAAATGATATACATTTGTTCATAAAAAAACTTTTGAATGGGGGGTTTGATTTTTTTTTACTGTCTCATGTTTACTATTGTAATCGCATTAGAATTTTAAAATTGGGGGGAATATATATACATATAAAAAAGCAAATGTTAATAAAAATAATAGTTAACTTTTTTTTAAATTTTTTGTTTCGGACAAAATTTAAGGCTAAAATTTTAAAATGGGAACTACTCCCATTTTTAAAAATTCATTGGGGTTTCCCTATGGACTGTTTACATAAAAAAGTCTGATTCCTCAATTCTGCTTTACGAATCTGCATTTCTCAGAAAAAGAAAAGAAAAGGAATCCACTGTCTTAATATGGTATTATTTACTAAAACAAAACTAAAATAACACTCGAGTTTGCACTGATTACATTTTAGAGATCCAAATTAGCGATTAACGTTATCATACTTGTGATAACATACTTACTTGTAACAAATAGAAAGGACTCCAGGGGCCCCTTTTTTTAAATTTTCTTTAAATAATTTCAAATTTAAAATCCCCCAAGGGGGAAATCTAAAAGAAAAAAAACAAAATCATTTAATTTTATTTAATGATGAGGTTTGAAAAAAAAGCACATTGGGCGCCGCTTGGGAAATTTATATACAATGCGGGTTTTTAAAAAGCAACACCATGAAAAAAATCAAAATTAAATGAACTTTGCAGCAAATATCAATTATGGGTGTTAAGCAAAAAAGTAAAGTTTCAGAAAAAACCCCATGCGTGGCGTGTGCGGCAAACCCTGAACTGATGCTGAAAGCGTTTAAAAAGAGGGGGGAAAAGGGACATTTTTGAAAAAAAGTTAAAGGGGTTTTTTTGTTAGTGGGCCTTTAGTGAGACCTTAAGTATGCCCCCCACGCGGAAATAAGGGGGAAAATTTCCCAAAAACTTACGGGGTTCGAAGGGGATGATTATCGGCCTTCGAGAAGGGGGAGGATTTTCCTATCACGGAAAGCTCGGGGCGGGGGAACCAGTTTACAGTTTTATGCGGGGGCTTGGAAGCATTTGGGGCCGACAAAAACCGAACAACCCGAAAAATGGAAATGGATGACTGAAGGTGATGTCAGCGCACGACGGGCTTCCCGCATGGCGGTGGGAAAAAAGTGCAGCTTCTTCCAGGCCCGGTTGGCGGGACGTTGGTCCCCGCTCAAATTTCTAATGTCGGCTTCATCGTTCGTCAACGTCTGCTGCATCGGATTTTCGTGCAAGGGTTTGGCCCCTTCATGACAAACCATCCGGCTGCGGGCTGCAATGGGGGCATGAACCCGGGCCCGGGAAGTTGTCTTTTTTAGATGAATAAGCGCTTCGGGGCCATATTTACCCTTCGTGTTGGGGGCCCATTCCCGGGGAAGCTGACTTCCCGGGGGGCGTTATCGAACAATTTTGGGTCTCACCCCGGGGTTATGGTTTGGGGGGGCGATTTCTTTTCATGGACTATCCCAATTTTCAAATTTGGGGGAATTTAAAAAACCGGTTTCGTTTCCCGAAGTGCTTCGGCCCGGGTTTTCCCCTTCAAGGAAAACCTGAAACTATCTTTTAACGGGGTAAAAAATTTGCAAAAAACTTGTTTTAAAAACCTTTTAGCCCAACACATGCAACTTTCTTCCTTGGGGTGCTTTTTCGCCGGATTGTCGCCTACTGAGCACGTGTGGGTTTTGGGTTTGGGCGGGGGTCTCGTTCCCGGGTCCGCGTCCTGCAAAACCAAAAACAACTTTTGCTGCCATTTTTAAAAGCAAATATAAAAATTTCTCTTCCACAAGCGAATTCAAAATCTGTTTGACTCCATGCCTTGTCGTATAAACACTTTCCAAAACCCTGGTGGCTACACCAAATACTGATTTCCCGGGCATTTATTGTTTTTTTTTCTTTGAGAATTTCGTCATTTTTTTAGTACCAATACCCAAATCGTTTGTGCATTAAAGGGAATTTTTTGATTGAAAAATTTTGATGATTCCTTCATGGGGGTTTTAAATTTTTTACAAACATCCCGTTTTAAGGTGGGAAACCCGGAATTAGAGTTTAAAAAGGGGATTATTGGCAATTTTTAAGGTGGGGAGCGTTCGGGTTTCATTACTCATTTTCGGAGATCGGACAAACACTTCGAGCGAACTGAGAGTGATAATAAACTTGGTGCTTTGTCAACAATCTCGTTTGGTTTTGCTGAGTGAGAAACACATAGGAATCACTCCCTAATATTGTGGTCCGTCGGGCGCGAGCCGGAGACGTGAACTATTGAATTTGCCATGATTAGTGGTCTTTTATGTGTTTTTATTGTCATAATTTGAGGACTGAATTGATTCTAGAAAAATGTTTAATAACTGCCGAAAGGAAGATCTTTGTATCGTAGCCCTTGAGCTTGATAAGACTATTGTTGAAAAAGGAACTATTACTGAGTTATCAAAGAAAATAAATATTTTTAGGAGGAATTTGTGAAGTCTACGATCGAAGACCGTAAGAAAGCAGAGGAAACTAGGTTAAGAGAAATGGTCAGAAAACGAGAGAACAGGTGATGATGAGTTGAAGAGTGTTCGAACCCTAGATGCCTAAGAGTCTTGAAGGTTGTTTTTCGCTTCGTTAGAGAGAGCCTTTGCGTCAAAAAATGGGCCCGAGAAATTTAAGTCGGAAATTTTGTGAAATTTGTTGGGAGACAGAGCCTCAAATATGCTAATGATGACGATCTTAATAATTATGAAAAACTAAAATCAATAATACTAAGAGAATACGAGCCAAGTGCAAATCAATTCCTTGAACAGTTTAAGAAATCTAAGCGTCATCCAAATGAAACGTATACTCAGTATACTTCTCCCTTGATTACAAATTGGCTGTATTACTTAAAATTAAGGGGACACATTACCCTAAAAAGGACGACTTTAACGAATTTTTTATTGCCTTGTTTTAGTTGTATGACTTTTTTAAATATGTTTATAAAATTTGGTAGCTCTAGCTGCATTATTTTGTGAGTTATTTAACTTTTTTTTGACAATATGTCGAAGCTAAAAGACGACGTCTGCTTCTTATGCAGAAGCTATCATTCACAACCTAAATTTCATTGATTTACTTTTACACGCGATTCACAAAACTTAATACTTTTAGAGTAGAAGAGAAGTGAATTAATTCGTTTGTTTTTGCATAACGTTAAATAAAGAGCACTTTTGGAGTTCCTCACACCTGGGGCATTCCTCTTTGGCACGATCAAAGGAAAAAAGGTTGCTTGTCATTGGTAGATGTGCGATGACGTCATTATTCTGGGTTGCCTGGTTTGGCGTTATAGCATTTTTCTATGCCCTAGTGATTCATTGAAACATAAAAGTTTTGTCCCCATTTAGGAGATTGTTTTTCAAGCAGTTTTTTCTTCTGTCTTGAGTATAATAGTTAAATTCCCTTGCGTATGAAATTTTCACTGTAAAAATAACAATTTGTTCTTTTTTTTCATTCACGTAAATCAAAATATTTTTAATGGATTTAATTTTGTAGAAAAAATATATATTTGAGCTTAGTAAATGAGGAACTTAATTACAAATAAAAAATTGTTATATAAGCTTTTAATAATCCATTTACTGAATTAATAATACTTTGAAAAATGAATTACATGTTTTCGAGTTTATCCTTATTTATGAAAAAAAAGAAGTCAATAAGCAAATAAAAGAAAATTTATGTTTTTTATAATATATATTTATTGGTAATATTAATGTACATTTTAAGGTAAATGAATTCTTTCTTATATCAGATTAGTTGTACAGGCAAGTGATATTTTAAATTATTAGCTTAGTTTCATTTTGTAATTAGTGGTTTTGTTTTTATGTATGTGTGAGGAGCTCATTTATTACATTTTTAAAAAAATTCGTCTAATACTCTATTTCCTTTTAAATTTTAGAATTAAATTTACGGCAAAAGTATAGCTATTATAAACTAAACTATATAAATAAACTCATGCTTAAATTTTTATTTTCTATCTTTAATAAAATACTATAAATAAAGTGATTCGTGGCTTTTGTATAAGAAACACCTCACTCTTCTAACTTCCACATCACATCCATATTATTCGTTCGAGTTTTCATCGACACATTTATTCACATAATTCTTAATGTTTACAATTATTTTAGAGGTTTTCTCTTCTTACATGCTCACCCATATATATATATCTTCATTCAGGGGTTTAAATCAAAAGTCCTGAAATAGGTACTACTTGAATCCTTCATCAGTATTAATGGTTTGTTATAACTATAGAGTATAGTTTGTTTTTATAACAGGCAAGTTTGATGAAGATAGAGTCATTAATGGAATTTGGATTCATCTTAAAATATTTACTGATCGGTGTTATGTCCTCGAAGCACATAAATTTTCTCCTTTCCTAAAGAATATTTCCTCCTGTAAAAGCTGCACAATTTCGAAAGAAGTTTAATACAAAAAGAAATATGACATAAAATTATACGTTTTCCGAGCAAAAATAAAAATTAATAGACGGATTATAATTTCCAAAACTTATTTTAGACTTTTGCATACTATCTTACAGGGTTACTTTTCACACACCTAATTATTCACTTTAATTACAGCTACAAATTGAGAGATAATCAAAAAACATAATACACAGTAGCTTAGAAAACATTTAACGGAATCATTTAAGAAAAATTTCTTTTTTCCAACATTTCCATTCTTAGAATATATATATATATATATATATATATATATAGTAGTCTAGTTTATTTAAAAATAATATCAGAAATGGGCTTCATTTCAAGAAATATATATCTTATTTTCACGTGTGTTCTGGTATCTTTTTTAAAAAATGTATTTAATACTTTCTTTCCATTTATTTCATTATTTATAGGCACAATAGCGTTGTAAGTATATAGAAGTATTGTGCTTAACCCCCACGTTATTTAGACTCTTCCCACGTATTAACAGTAAAAAGAGACTTTCGCGCCCTCTCTAGCCCGAACAGAACAATCTTCAGTGATGGCCAAGTTTTCGGGAACTGTAAGGACGTATGAGCATGCGCTCGATCCCTTTCAATTTATGTGTCAACTGTTGGTTCTCTAGTTATGTATGTAAATGTGTTTGTTTTGTCTAATAAACATTGTTTTAATAACTAGTGGACTTAGTAAAACCCCTTCACGTCTGTCACTTATCATTTGGCGCCCACCACGTCATAATTGTAAATTTTCGAAACACCACTAATATTATACGAAAATGTAAGAATTTTTTAAAAAAAATTATTATGTGTCAGTAAACCCAACAGTCTAAACATATACGTCTGAAATAAAATAACCGTAACAATTATAGGAGCTATTAATTACCGTATAACGCACAATTTGAACACAGAAAATAAGATCGAAATGCATGAGTGCGCATTATACTCTGGGGGAAAAGTGTTACCTTAAAAATAAGAAAAAAGCTCATGGGAAAAAATTAGACTTCTACATATATCGAAATACGTTTAGTTAAAAGAAATCAAATTCCTTATCAACTGTAGATCTGGAAGAGTACATTATTATTTTTTTTTTCTAAATCTTGGAGACCAATACGCTTGAATAAGTGATTTCAAAACATATAGAGCCAAGGGCTTCGAACCGTAATTTTTTTTGCTCGGTTCAACTATAATATATATATATATATATATATATAACTTATATACTCTATATAATATATATATATATATATATATATATATATATATATATATATATATATATATATATATATATATATACCTATATATACTATATATATATATATATATATATATATATATATATATATCGTTTCTACCGGTTTCGTTCATACTTCACAAAATGATGGTTTTCGGTTCAGATCTGAATGAATAATTTTTATTTACGTATATTCTTATTTGTCCTACAAATATAATTCCTCGTAAACAAAAGTGTAATTCTATCAAAATTTGGAAGACTTTTTATTTTTTCTTAAAGTCATCAACAAGATCATTCAACTGAATTAGAGGTTGATTTCTATAAGAAGTAGTTACCTTAAGAACTGAAACAGAAAGTACTAGTGAACACAGTGGCGTAGCTACCAATGGGCTAAGCGGTGCCGTGCACCAGGGCCCTCAACCTCAAGCAGGGCCTCGCACCCTGACCACCAAGCAAGTCGAACTTGCGATAATTTCTCCCACATTTAATATATATATAAATGTAAAGGTTACAACATAACTGTAATCAGGCCAACTTAGTTAAAATAGATTTTGAACTTGTTGAGAATTCCCTAAAATTCTTTCCTTTGTATGGTGTTGCGAACTTTACTTATTGAAAAGTTTATATTATTTTTCAATTGTTTCATTTTTCTGTTACTTGAAAATAAAATTCCCATGTGTGAAAAGTCTTACCATACATCTTAAAAACCTACACAGGAAGTTATTCCTTCTAGGTTATTTTATTTTTAATAACAATATATATGATTTATAATAAGCTATTTTCCTGTTTCAGTATTTCGCAATCTATTCGTGTCCCCTCCCCCCCTCTGTTTTTTCTCAGAAGTGTTTATTTTTAAACTCTTATAATAATATTGTATTATTTTCTTGTTGTTGCATATTTTTTATATCATGTCCTGCCCGTCACTTGTCGAATGAAACTTTGGTATTCACTGGCTACACTGATTAAATCAATAAATTAGAAGCGAGCGCCTGAAAAGCCCAGACAAAACAAAAAGAGGGAGAAGTTTTGCTTCACACACAAAAGAGATATATATATGCTGTCGTGGGCCTTTTTGCAGGTACACGCCACATGTAGATGGTAGAAATTTTCCTACTTACTTGACAATTATCGCTATATTTTGGGCCCTTCACACAATATCTTTATAAATTATAGCCTATGTGTTACTCTGAGTGTATCAGCTATATTGTGTACAGTTTATTGGAAATCCATTCGGTTGCTTTTGCGTTAAGAGTAACAAACATACATACACACATACAGCTTTCGCATTTTGTAATATTATAGTAAGAATATTTATTCCAAATAAATTACCAATTACCAGTTAGTCGTTATTTTTAATAAGAAATCATTTTAAATAAATAAAATAATTATTAATTACCATGTTTTATTAACTCACTGCTTGTCTATCCGGGTAATAATTGATTTGAAACTAACTTCCCGATGAGCTGCAGACTTGAAATTTGGACCACATCTCAGAAGTAGATGATAATGCATAAAAATGCAGAAAAAGAAGTTCTAGTCGTGAACCCGATCCCCCAAAGAGGCTTGTATGTCTGTCCGGGTGGAATTTTGTAATTAGTTTTAAAGCTAATTTCCCCGATCAGCTAGAAATCTGGACCACATAGCTCCAAAAGTGGATTGACGAAGCATGAAAAGTGAAAAAAGAAAAAGAAAGAAAGAAAAAAAAACGGAAGGGGAGAGAGAGAGAGAGATGAAGAAAACGAAACAGACGAAAACAAAAATTACGCTTTTTGGCCTTTTAGTCCGTTATAATAACAAGGTACATTAAAATTTTTTTTACATAATATACTTAATTTTTACATGTAAAAAATTGCATACAATGACAAAAGTAAGCACTTGTCAGCTAGAGAGATTATGTGATAAAAATCTTCTGATTAAATCCTTTTTGAAAGGTTTTGACATAGATTCAGTGGCGTAACGTACACCCTCGCATATTGCGATTAAGCATTCAATAGCCCCTTAAAGCATGGTAAGCTTGGGGTCCAAAAGCTGACTCTGTAGGGGGCCCTAATATTCTCCAGGCAGTGGGACACGCCACTGTCTAGATTCCTTTTTTTCCAATCAACTACTTGTCTTACCATCCCTTTACTTAAATTAATACATCGATAGAATTAAATATTGTTAAATTACAGCTTTAATTTCTTCAAACGTGTTCTTGCGCTGCAATTTTTCTTTAAGATTCAATGTTTTTAGCGAATAAAATTAATAAATCAGGAACTGCAATTTTTGCAATATCTGCTACTTGTTTCTTATTAGGGGATGGCTGTAATCAATTTTTCGCTTCAGCATAACTGTTATTTAAAAAGGTAATAATAAAAAATTGTTGAAAAGTTAGGCCACAAAGTCTTCGTATACTTAAAAAATCTCAATATGATTTCAAATATTGTACTTTTCACACATAGTATAAATACTTGGTAAAATATGCTTTTGGTAATCCACAGCTTTTATAGACTTAGTACGGAACATAATTTTTTTTTTTTTTTTGTAATTTCTGAATCGATATTTTATATTCTTCTATGATTAATGTTTTTAGTTACAATTTATTTTATGAATCAGGTCTTCTTACTCTACTCGGCACCGAAATGAGACATTACGCAACCTTACTGCCCTTATTGACTTCACAGTATTAAAAAAAATGTTGTTCATTTGTCTGTTGTTTTGTGTTGCCAAAATTTTGATTTTTCTTTTCTGAATCATCAATCATGAATCCTTTTCTGAATCATCAATCCTTGATCCTTTTTTTCTGGGAATCATCATGATTAAGTCAATATAAAAAACGTATTTTTAGATTATTTTTCTCTCTTTTTTTTATAGATTAAGAGATAAATTCAGAAATTACATTTTTTATAAGTATATTTTGGTATTAGAAGTGTTATTGCTCATTGATTCATAAATTGTTACTCGCTCACAAAAGTATATCTAATAATTTCTTGCCGTACGTATGTAGTGTAGTTATAGTAGGTGATACCCTACAGAATTGTTGAAAACTTTATTAACTTCATTTTTGCGATTTGACATTTGTATTTTGTTTTACTTTCTAGTACATTTTATCAAATAGTCATCATGAGCAAAATGAAATCATGAATGCCTACTAATATGCGGTGATTATTTATTTACTCTTCTTTTTTTTATCCTAATATTGGTATAAAAAAATAATGTATATTCCATCAGAGAAATACGTCATACAATCTGAAAAAAATTGTTTTTACTCTCTTTCCTATTTTAACAATTAAAATCTTTATGATTTCGGTACATGCTTTTCTTCTATAAATTAATCTTTTTAATAGTAACTGTTCAAGTTCCGTTATTTTATTTTTGTGATGCATACGTATTAAGTTTGTCCTTCGAACTCAGTTACTAAGCACTTATTTTTGTAAAATGAAATTTTGAAATGTAAAAATTATAAACATAGCAAGCATATATTTAATTGTAAAAGTAAGAAATAAATTTTAAACAAGCACTCGATGAAATTTCATGAAATTTGTACGGACTCGAAATCTAAAACGGAAGGTAATTGTTTTATTATTACATATATATATATACAGTCAGACCAGTAGTGCACACAAGAAGAATTTTCAAAGGGGTCAGGGGTCCGAGTGCCTTTTGGTATCATGCTCCAATATGCCGCCCAACATATTCTTTTTGATTTTGTCGATTTTCGGGAACAAAACAATACAAAATTTATTGAATAAAAAAATTAGCATTAAATAAACTAAAATTAATTATTAATATAACAAACACATAATTAAATTTTACGTAATATATACATAGGATTATAACCAATCGGAAAAAATCAAAGGAACATGGGGGGCCTACGACACCCCTTGTGCTTCACTGAGTGGGACACTCTCTGTATAGTGAAGTCGATAAATCCCGAAAAAAGTTCGTTACATGGAAATTCGCTTTGTAGAAGTTCATCTTTCAAGCCATGGCACTACCAGGCCACATAAAGCAAATTTTAAAATTCTAAACACCATATATTTAAAAAAAGTAATTACTTACTCCTTTTTTGGCAAATTGTATCCTATTTATTTATATATCTTACCCATCGAAAAAAGGGAAGAAATAAAAAGAGAAAAAGAATGTTGAGGGAATGCACTGCATTTTCAAAAGAAAATCATTTTTATTTCAAAATTAATGAGCTGTAAGGACAATTTCTATTAATTTAAAGCAAACAAGTAATTTTAAGCGTACATTATTTTATAACAAGACTTTTTAAACTTACATCACCACATGCGTCCTTAAATTTAATTACGCATAAAACATGTTAATTTTGTTTGAGTTAATTTTGTTTGCAATGCACCAAAAATTCCTTTAGACGCAATTTTCCGTGTCTTTTCTTAAATTTTACAATGCATCCATTTTGCTACGTAGAAATTGAACTTATCCCAGTACCTTCTCAATACAAATGGAAACTTTCTATATTACGAAAGGTTCAGAGACCGAACATTTTTAACTCGCACATTTGAAAGTATTGTATCCACTTCACAAAACTGCCTCATCGAAATCTTCATAGACTCATGTTCTACGTTTTGAACAAAATTCGATGAATCATAATTTTATCTCGATTTCTTATATGGTTGATAAGCTGTTTGGAAGAATACCAAATTTTAAAGCTATGTCCTTTTTTTTTGTACTATCTATTTCCTGAAGAGAATTAATTTTTTTTTCATGCTCAAGCACTTACGAGCTATCAGAAACAGAAGTTACCAGTACGACTGATCAACACTACAAAATAAACGGAAGTGGTTAAGGACACGGGGACACGATACAATTCCACTGGGGTGAAAGGGGATATCGAAGATGTTTCACAATTGAAAAGTAGTACTTTTTGGATGGAACTCAGGGCTATTGTGCTCTCGGCAGTAGCTAAACACCAAAAAAGCAGGAGAACCATAAAATGCGTTAGAGAATAACTTAAAATGTCAGGAACTACTTTGCTTGAAAGTAAGGAGAAATAATCAACCACAAGAAAAAAGTTTGTTGTATAGAAAATGCACTTCGCTATAGGGAGGGTTATTTTTATGAAAATCGTGAAATGCTTGCTTGGTTTAGAAAAACGCTATGTGAAAATTCACTTATGCCGAGGTTCGTTATATGGAGGTTCGACTGTATATATATTTTTTGATAAACAGTAGAAACTTTTTCCCTGTCTCATTACTTAGAATTATAAATCTCTCCTTCTCTTTAACCCTTTAACCGCTTCCTTTACACATTTTTTTGAAAAAAATTGCAAAAACTCGTCACATTTTTTTTTATTTTATTATTAAATACAATGAAACGAAACAAAACAAAATACGTAGGTTTTAAGTTGAGTTTTTAAATTTTTACAGGAGTAAAAGCATTTAGTTTTAATATTAGTTTACTATCCCGAGTTATCTCTAGCAAATGGAAAAAAAGTTAAATATTATTCTTAATAGGATTGATTTTGAAACAAGGGACAATACAAAGTGATACCTGACATTCTGTCAAATGGTATCTGGTCTCGTTTCTTACTGGCTTATTTCTAGAATCTCTATTGAGGGAGCCCAGTCACGGGAACACTGTCTCGGATTTGATTTTTTTTCAGATGCAGGAATAACATTTGGAAAATGCATTGAGGTTAACCAGAGTGGTGAAGGACTAATGCTGGGTCTTCCTGATGTGGGAAAAAACTCGTCACGATGATTTTCTGACATTAGTTTTTCAGTCAGTTTCATTCTAAATTGCTTAGGTGATAAGCGGAACTCCCTGATTTACAGTACAAAATGAAAATTTCACAAGGTCAAATCAACCAAATGGAAAAAAAATCTTAGTATTTTCCTCTCTTTTTTTCTGGGTGTAGAATAAGAGGGTAAATGCTGGTCAACTTTATCTACACCACCCATTTAGTCATTGATCAGCAACACATTTAGGCCTGGACTTTGTCTCTCCCCGTTCATTTGTTACATCCTGCATTTCGATTGTATGTATTGCGGAAGTGGAACTAACATCCTTCTTATACTTTACATGTCATTACAGTTGCTTTCCTCTCTAATATAATAATTTCTCCTTTTTTAAAATTTCTTTGTCTTTAGATCTCGAGATAAATCTTTCTATTCAATCCCGAAATGTTCCACTCACATCAATCTTCCTTTTCGCAAAGTATCCAGCCTTAAAACCGGGCGGGATAAAAATTGTCCCAACTGCCAACCAAAGCTGAACGTTTCCTTTCATTTCCTTCAGGCCGAGTAAAACCGTGATAAAACAAATCTACTGACAAATTCTGCTTCGCCCGATTTTTCTCGGGATAATAATTAGCTGTATATATACGAACCCGCGGTAACTCGGAATAATCAGGCAAACGGTTAAAGTTCACTACATATTCCCTTTGAAAATTTAACAAAATAATTTAAAAATAATTTTAAATATCACCATTAGACATGATGATGAACATAAATATACAAAGAAAGGAATTTAGCATTTTTCAATTTCGAGAAATTTACGGTTTTACAGTGAAACCAGTAAACCTTAACGGTCCATTTTTCCTATTCGGACTAACTAATCCAAAAGATCATTCAGAAAAAAAATCTATTATTTTAAGGCCATAAAACTTTTATATTTTAACGAAATCAACTAAGGAAAAATAATTTTAAAAGTTTTTTAATTATTTTTAAAAAAGTTTTTTGCACTTTTATAATTTTAATACAAATTTGGACATAAAATTACATACTAAAAAATTTGTATTCTTTAATAAAAAAAATTGCTAGTATACATATAAATTTTCCATCTATAATTTTTGAGAGAATATTTACATATCCATTATGCTTTACACAGGGTCTTATTTAGACAGGGTGTAATTTTAGAGTGCGGACAAGTATTGTTAAATATAAAAATTTCTCACTATAATTTTTAAAGTAAATAAATATATTTTACTAAGATATGAAATAAACAAATAGTGCTTCAGAGAAAGAGAGAATGTCAGATCTGCTTCTATATTCCTAAATTCTCTAAATCCCAAAATTCGCTAAGCTGTTTCAAAATATTGGATTCATTAACAATAACACTCATTGTTAAAAGTTCCTCCCGATCTGACCCAAATAATGTATCTACAGAAACAAGATTTTTGTTTAGACGTGTGTAATTCTACCTGTAACTACTTGATAATAATAGTCCGCGCCAATAAGAATTGATATTTCTTTATCGTTAAATTCATAAAATCAGCTAATTGTACATTTTTTAAATATCTAAATTTTTTATCAGGGGTTGGTAAATGTGTAATCGAAATATGTTCTGTCTCAACCGCTTCTATTGCAATGCACACATTTGGATCATCCTGTTTTCAATTTTATTTTAACTATATTTAAGGTTTTTATTTCAGTTTCTATAGCACCAAATGTGCAAATGGAAAGGTTTTCTTTTCTAAGAATTGGAAAGTTAAATTTCTCAGAAGTACTCTTTAAAACGAAACTTCTTTGTGAACCATTACCTAAGAATAATCTGACAACTTCTTGTTCATTTTTGTCATCTATTAATTCAGCACATGTTTGTAATAATACACTATTTACTTCTGTTTTAAAAACTGCTGAAACTATATTATTTGTGTCACTTTTTGGAGAGAAATCGTCACCATGCCGATTTCGAAACATTCAATGTGAAATGGTGGGAGCCATTACAAATAGGACATGACTCTCTTTTCACACATTCCATTGCTCTATGACCGGCTCAAATAACATCCCCTTTTTTCTAAAAATTTCTTTTCGTTAGCGCTTAAGGAGTGGCAGGCCTCCAGTTCATGACCTTTGTTGCAGTATAAACATTTGCGACTTCTATGCGATTCACAGTGATTTGGTTCGGGGTGTTCTGTCATCGGATTTCTCTTACGATGTCGGGGAAGGAGCTTTTATGTTTGTTCCTGTTTGTGGTGGAGGAATAATGACATGGTTTATGATTGTTTATGGCCATGCCCAGCCCAGGGTTTGAAACTCGCACCTGTGGTGTGGAAGTGTGATGCACTACTGCTCAGCTTCAATATTATTCCTAAAATAATATAATATTTTCTGTGTGAGTGTGTGATCGAAAGCTTATATTTTATCAACATTGTAACATCTTTAAAATGTTTTGCTGAGAGAGATTCAACGAAGTTTGAAAACTAACATTTTATTTCAAAAATCTGTATGTCATCTATAAAATTTATAAAGTTTTTATTACATTTTATAGCATCAAAAAATCAATGTTAATACTTATATAAAAAATTTCTCTTAATTTTACCTTTTTTTCACATTACAAAGTGATAACTGTTTTACACAGTCTTTAAAATCTAGGAATAAGTTAAGTGCATATTATCAGTTATAATTTTCTTTTTTGTCATATAAAGAAATTTTTGTATCTTTAATAAATTTCTCTTAAATCCAACAAATTTTAATTTTTAAAAATCCTGAAACTCAATGTCAGCACATCTATTTTTATTTTCCAATTAGGTTGTATTAAAGATGACTTAATGTCAGAAATAACTTTCGCATTCGAAATAATCAAGCAAAAAGCATGCGTTATCGCATTTTAGAAATCATTAATTCCGTACAAACTCACCGCCCCTCAAAAAAAATTTATTACTACAGTTAATTATAAAACTTGTTGTTTTATTGAAAACTTAAATAGTTTTCAATGTACGTTCCATGATCATACTATAATTTCAAATATTTTTCCTCAGTTCCTTATGTATATAAAAATAAGCTAATTTTTAAAAAGTAGAGCTTAAAATCCCATTTACGTTTGAGCAAAGAAATTGCAACGATTAAAAAAAATGTAAAGGAGGTATATTAGCTGATTTAACTATAATCATAAACAAGTTTTACAGACATGAAAAATTAAAAACAATATTACTTTAGAGTATCACTAATTAGGGTTGATATCTATGAGGGTTTAAAAAGGAAATGTAAGTGCTACCTAAACTAATTCGTAATAAAATAAAGATAAACTAAATTGCCTTTAAGGTCGATTAGCATTATAGTTATTTTTCGATCTTAGGAAATAAAATTTTGGCCTACCTAGTCTAAAGAGGGAAATGGAATTTTGCAGTCAAAAGGCGTCCTCAAGAATGCGTTGGCCGTCTCTTGTTACACGTCCCTTCCCCAAGAAGCAAGAGAAGCAGGTGTCTTATCTCTTTTTATGGCCCTAAATTTCAGGAAGATCAGAGGGGAGGAGGTCTTTGGTTATTAGTACTGTCATTGAATATACGTCACACAGGCTATAAGAGAAAGTCAAGGCTATAAAAGAAAGATTTGTTTTACTTTTTTTTTTTTTTTATAAAGTTTGAACTGATCAAGTTTTCGGATGAGAATTTATTTTTATTATGAGTCAACACCCTGATATACCCCTTACAATTATAACTAATCAAATGGGATCCAGGTTGATCGTAGTCATGCTATATCAAAAGCCATTTCTCTATACGTTTGAAACAAATTTTGTTACATAATGCTGTATTTTTTCTTTCTTAACTAAATTATCACAAAATAAATCTCAGCCAATAATACAGCTGCTTGCAGATATGATCCAACATTAAAATACAGAGAATAGGAATAATGAAAGTTGAAATAAAAAGCAAAATAAACTTGGTTTTCGGTCAAATTATTGAAACTTGTGTTTTATAAATTTAATGCAGTCGCATACTATTGAAGTGAGGCACCACAAATCTAATGTTTCCGTGTTATTTAGCAGCCAATATCACAATTAGTCAACAATATTATATTTATTTTAAACTCTATGTTTTAGATTGTCTCATTTCAAAACTATTTATCAAAATAACAAATGTACTCGTGTATGTGATCAGTTGTATTAAATGTGTGTGTTTTTAAAAAATAATGTAGTTTTTTGCATTAGATTTACCAAATTTGTTCAATGTCATGTGTTTACAAGTCCCATTTTTCATGTAGGTTATCCTCTTTTTGTATGATATTTGGTTATTTGCACGCTTTATATATATATATATATATAACGCAATTATTTATGAAATCAAATGGCCTTTTATTTCAGCAAAAAAATGCTACAATTGCAATTTGATAAAATTATCGTGTCATCACCCATTTTGCGATATTCAATGCTTCTATATTCTCACTCCCTTTGCGTGATTAAATTTTTTATACGTCTCATTATGAACTAGGATTGGCACAATTTACTGTATTTAACATTAAATGAAAAGTAATTGATTTACACTAGAGGACTGTGAATATTATATTTGACTCAACAGTAATTTTTTCCCCACTTTAAATTTATTAAAAAAAGAACACGGAAGAATAACAAATAGAAGTAATACTATTATATGGTTGAATAAATAAACTATTTTCAAAGTATATGCATGTTTTAGAGATTTAAGAAGCAGAAAAATAAGATTATCATCCTTATCCCCCACACACACACTAATCAGTAAGAATCACGCTTTTATGACTGTCTACAAAAGTTTGGGAGGAGGAGGAGGGTTGGAACTCAATAATTAATTAAATTAAACAGGAATTTAAGTATGATGTTCATTATAGGTAAGCTTGTGTCTTAAAATTTTAGGGACATTCTTAGAAATAAAATTTTAGTTTTTATAATTAGAATACATTTCTACGGATAAATTCTATTTAAAATTATTTAAAATTAGCAAGGATATATAAAATTACGGCCAGAAAATCTTGTACAAAATTCTGATCACTTTTCTTAAAAAATTAAAACATGTTTTGTACATACTTAGAATTAATATAAATTTAGAAGTGCTCTTAGTAATTTGTAAATAATTGGCCGTGTGATTTTTAACATAGATGAGAAATGCATCCCTTTTATTTAAAATAATTTACTGTTAAAACAATTAGTAATGAAATTGTAGTTTCTATTGTTGCTAAGGTAAAAATATTTCAATAATTCTTTTTCGTTCATTTATATAGGCATTTAAATAAGAATTTATTTTTTAATTCGGTGTTTAATATATAGTTATTTTAGAAGAGGAAACCATAAGAGTATCCTATGGTTTCTTATGGAATGAAATTCTTGCATTTTAAATTTTTATTTTTCTCTTTATAAGAAAATTTATTGCGTGTAGAATTAGGGGTTTTTATTTCATTTAATTAAAAGCTATAACACAGGCAGTATGTAATTCAATTTTTGTCTTGTTCAAACTCAAATTTCATTAGGAACAAAAAAAAAAATCGCTTCCACAAATATGTATTTATATATGAATAATTACATTTCGCAGTAAACATGTAATTGAAATCCACTTTTTCATTATTTTATTTGGCATAAATTTAGTAACAGATTGAGTCGAGTTTATGCATTATATGCGTAAATATAGGATTATACTATGGAAGGATATATACGAATTTCCGTTTGAAAATGAGTTTAATTTATAATCTGAGCTAGCTTTCAAGTATGAGAAAAAAATTGTTTCTAGTTAATTTTGGAAGTCTGCTCTTTTATTTTTACACAGAGAGAGTTTGATATAAAGTGATAAAATATTAAGCTTTTAAAAATTTTCCGTTTATATTAAACAAAAATATCAGAGAAACTCGATTCATTGTCAGAGTGAAAACCATAGCTTCCGGTCAATCCATCATTCGACTTGTATCATTATGAATATATATACATATTGAATTGTTATTAATAAAAAACAAATATTTACGATTACGTAACGATTAAAATGTAATTTGATGACCCACAGAATGAGCGAAACAAATAACCGATTTAATAAAATCTATCAATGAATATTCAGTGCACAAGATATCTAAAATTATAAATAAACATTGTATCTTGTAGAATAGAAAACTAAATACGAAAATAATCATTTCAAATCACTTTAGTAAACACTTTTTATTCTGTATCAAAAACTTACCCTTTCGATTTATAGTAATAACATTTTTGAAAGATCCGACTAAATCACTTATTGGTTATATTTAAATTACTTATTCGTAACATCTATAAAATGTACAATAGAGGAGCTGCTTCTTTTTTGAATTTCCGTGTCATGAGTAATCGTATTATTTAAATTAATCCAGTATCATTTCGTTAAAAACGCGGAGCTTCAAAAAACAATCATAAAAGCGCTTTCTGCTGGCAATCGTATTACTTACCACTGCAATTACGTATTTCAACTTTTTATTCAAAAAATAATAAACAAATAAATTATTTGATTTCATTTTAAATAAATTTGTTCCATGCATTTAAACTTGTTATTTCGAAAGATGGTTATATATATATATTTTTTTTATGCTTTCCATAAGAATCCAGCTTTCACCATGCGAATAGTTCCACGTCTCGTATTCAAAGCAAGCGCCGATATTGGCGAGAAATTTTCTAAGCTCTGTAACCCTGCAGAATGTCTCTCTCTCTCATCCCCCTGTTTCCTTCCCCTCTCCTCATCTAAAAAAGTGCTCTTTATTTAACGACTTTCTTGTTTTTTTATGCAAGAGAGAAACGTTATTCCATTTTGCGCTTTGGATTCTTTTTTCTTATTCTAAAACCATTAGTATCAAAACAAAAGGCTTTTTTCAAAGCCTATTATATAATCAATTTATTTCTTTATAATTTTAAATATTCGTTTGAATATCTTTTTATAAATAAGTAAACTTCAATTCATCATGCCTAGACAAATGCGATCTAGTCTTGTTAGTAAACAAAAAGCTAACAAGAGATGGTAGTAGTAATAGCAGGTTTAGGGGGAGAACAATAGAAGGGGGCGTGTCACCTGTCAATCAAACCCCGCCAACGGACCATCGTCCAACAGGAGGGCTCTCCCTCCCCGACGGAGCATCGTCCAACAGGAGGGTTTCCTCCTCCCCCCTTCCCCCTCTCAACCTGTTAGATAAGGAGGGAGGGCCAATCCCCTTCTCCTCCTCCCATCGCGCCACGTGTGTAACAAGAGGGGTTTTCTTTTGGAGGAGTTGAGGGGTATACAGCTTTCTCTGATTAGATAAGTGTTGAGGGGTATACAGCTTCTGCAGTTTTCTGATTGATGTCGATATGACGTAGATGCCCCCATTTCTCATCGTGTAAGATGCACGTGGATGCCTTTATGCGTGTCCAATCTTGTCAGAACAGGGGATGACTTGAGTGTGAGTCAGAACGAGTTACACTTCAGCCCTCGCTTCGTAAAAATATTTTCAATGGGAAGTCTATGTTTTTTAAAAAAATATTATCAATTGGTCAATAGTTTTCAACGATTCACCTTTTAAATTGTTATTACTTCAAAATTAAATTAAAAAAAGGCCTTGTTTAAGTCAACTTAATTAAGTTACCGTAAAATATATATATATATATATTTTCAATGGGAAGTCTATGTTTTTTAAAAAAATATTATCGATTGGTCAATAGTTTTCAACGATTCACCTTTTAAATTGTTATTACTTCAAAATTAAATAAAAAAAGGCCTTGTCAACTGCATAACAAATAAAAACAAATAAAACAAATATCATAACAAATAAAAAACATGGCTCACTGCATTTGGATAATTTCAGGACGTAAAACAAGAAAAGCAGAGGGAAAAAACGTTTTTCTTTAAACAGAATCATTATTATTAAGAAATTGTTTTAATTGTAGAACATCATACACATGTGAATGTAATATCGAGTACACACCGCATTCCCTCATATGCAATATCAAGAAAATGATGTATCGTTGAATTTTATTTTGTAAATAGGACTGCAAAAATGAGAGCAATTTACATAAGTTAATATACATATAGTTGAAACAATCCTATATATATTTAAAATCTGTAAGGTATAAAGTTTTTTTTCATTTGTCGTGTAAATGTACGTGTTTTTATACTTAATATATTAAAACGAAATATGATAGCTCTTTTTATACCAATCAGAAAATTTTTACGAATTCCTTTTCTGTTTAACAATTTTTGTTGAGTCATTAAAAGTCTAAACATTTTTTTTTTTAATTTTATGAATAAGAAAAAAAATTAAGATACACCTGTCTTAAATTTTTAATAGTTCTAACTTTATAAGAAATTAAAATCCTTTTCCCGTTTTGAAGGAAGTCAAAAAACTTGAAAACGTCAGTGTAAAATGAAATTCGAGTAATGATTTACACAAATAATCAATTTTATTTTTTCAAAAACTTAGCTTGTTTTTAAGCACATAAAAAAAACTATTTATCTGATCACGTACTTATTCTCCAAAAAGTCTATACCTTTTGAAAATCAAATTCAAAATATTAAAACACTTGGAGTATTAAATGGTTGCATTATTTAGACCCATAACATAGAATGAATTATAATAATTAAATACTGTCCTTCTTTCTATGCATCATGAAAAAATTCTTAAGCATTTCTTACACTTAAGAGTTAAAAGTTAAATATATATAATATCGAAATATAAAAAAGTTTTATAATGTAAATCAATTAAAAATGACAATTTTTTTTACAATTAGTTTTTCGCTTTGAAATTTCGAAACAGTGTTTTGCGCCAGCTCCAATTAAATTATATACGGTCAAAATTTTATCAACTGTTTGTTCCGTATTTTTCTAACCTGTACATAATGCCTCTTGAGAACTGACACATGTAAAAATTGTTGTTACGAATTTCACACAATGATTTTTTAAAAAAATCTTATTCGTCCCAAAAGCTCGTCTTAATTTTTGTTTTTTTTTGTTTCCCCGGGTTCTGGGTTGCATCTCTATCAGTTAAGGTAAACCCCCCTTTTTACCTTTTCATATTCGCTAGTCTTTTCTTGATTAATGATTATTGTTATTTTTTTGGGTTGTAATCATTTCAGTATTGACAAATTTTTCCCCGTATGAATAAAATTTCTACATACCGTTTTTTAATTCTGCGTATGTAACATAAAGGAATTGATATATCATTGAATTGAATTTTGAGGATAGAGGCAAAATGAGAATTTTACATAAGTTATATATATTTTTAAAAAAAATCCTATATATCCTAAAATTGTAAAATGTAAAAATTAAATTGATATTTGTATTTGTCTTTAAATATTCTGTAGTTCTCTATACTAATAAATTAAAACGAAATATGTTTTTTGTCCCAATAAAAAAAGTTTAAATTCCCTTTCTGTTTGTTGAGACGAAAAGCTTCAATTTTTTAAAAATTTCATTGAAAATAATTTTAAAAAAAATTTTAAATTGTCAGTTTAAAATTTTTTTGATACGTAAGAAAAAAAATCCTTTTATTATTGAAAGAAGTCAAACATTGCAAACTTTAAATTTTAAAATAAGATTCGAGTAATGAAAAGCACAATAAATCCATTTTATTTTGAAAAATTTTACCGGGTTTTTAAAACACATTAAAACTATTTATCTGACCCTTAATATTCTCTGAGGAATCTATATTTTTTGAAAATCAAATTCAAAATGTTGAAAATTTATTAAATGTTTGCCTTTTTCTATGTTTATTTTAATTTTATATTTTGCTCTGATGTTAAAAATTTTTAAATAAGTTATAGTTTGTTCGAATAAAAAGAATTAATTATAAACATTAAATTTTTTTCCTTTTTTCTTTATTCACCATAAAAAACATTTTTTCCCTTAATAGTTAATACGTTTTCCCCCACAAAAGGGTTATCACACCCCTTGGGGTTTTTAGTTTCGCGCGGGGCGCTTAAATATTTAGGAAAAATTTATAAGGTCAGATTGATTCAACTGATACGCTAGCAGATGAGAGTTTTTCAACCTTGTACACAATTCCCTCAGATCTCTAAGACTCGGTTACATGAAATAGTTAATAATTACAGAATTTCACATAATGAATATTTGATAAAATCTTATTCGTCCCCGACTCATATAATAAGGGCTAAAAAATCCCTCTGTTTTGAAAAAAATTTTAGGAAAGTTTTTCAAAATTTTTTTTTTTTTTAAATTTGAAATTAAATACCAATTTTAAAAACAAACTATACAAAAAAATAATTTGTGATAAAGAAGATATTAATTACCTTTTAAAAAATTTAATAAGTTAAAAAATTTTTTTTTCCATAAAGCTTTATTTCAAAAATAAAGGTTTTTGGCTATACATACTTTCTTTAAACTACTAAATATATGAAATTTTTCCCAAAATATTTTTTCTTATTTTTTTTTGGAGGCATGTTTTGGAACACATTTATTTTTTCTATAACATACCTATTTTGGTGACGCAATTAAAGTCTTTTAACACTAAATTACAAAGTAGTTATAAATTTTTAAAAAGAAAAAGGATTAAATAAAATTAAATATACTTATTCGCGCTTTATCACATGTATTTTTTTTTATTCTTCATCTTTATTAGCGTTCAGTTGAAAGTTTTCGATTTTGAATGTAAGAAACGTTTTTGCAGTTTGTTGGAATTCAAACAATTATATCTTTTTTTAAAAATTTTCCTAAAAAAACGAATCTATATAATTAGAAATCGAAATTGCTGAAGCGTAAATATACTGAATAATATCTTATTTTTAAAATTTATAATTTGATCCCAAAAATTTTAATTTAAAAAAACCTTGTATAATTTTTAATGCATTTGTTGGGCAATTAAATGTAAATATTTTGTATATATTCATTTAGAGTTCCTATTTTCCTCACGAAAAAAAAAGAATTTACAGTATATTCTTTATGTTTATTGTTAAATATATTTTTACATTATATTCTTTCGGACTGTCTTAGTTGAAAAATTATATTGATTTCAAATTTATGGTATTTATTTTAAAATTGAGGAATAAATTTTTTAAATTCATTTTGTTCATACCAAAATTATTTGCTGATCATTTATTAAATTTTTGAGAAAAAATACTTTTTATGCAAACAAATAATAAAATAATAAGATAAATTTTAAGACAATGAAACATTATTAATTTTGGATCATAGTCTTTCAACATATTTCTTCTCCTTATACAGAAAAATTGTACATTACGGCAATAATTTTCAAAAAAAACAATGCAATAAAAAAATATGAGTCAGAAAAGTCACTACAAAGAAAAATCGTCGAATTTTTGTAATGGGTTTCGTTTGCTATTTTGACGAGGGAGTATACTTTTGATGACATTATATGGCGTTTTTGATTTGTTATCTTTGTAAGGAACCGTGATTTATGTTACTGAATTTATTATTTATTGGAAGTGAAATGGAAGCTGAGGATGATGATTGCTATATACAGACACTAAGAAATTGGGAGAAGAAAAGGGAATCGCTTTAGTGCAAGTTGAAAATAATATAATGTCCTGTTCGGACTAGTTTTTTGTTGAGGATCGCGTTAAAAAAGATAAGAGAAAATTTTTATTTTGATTTCATTTAAGATGACGCCCATAGCTTTGGTTGAATTTAGGTAGTAATTAGAAATTCTTTGAAGCATATATTTTAAAAAAAAGTTTTCATCCATTCGAAAACCCCCTTTTAATTTCAGAGGGCAGAGTTAGCGACACCTTGAAGAATACCAGAAATTGTTAAGAAAAGCCAGATTTTGACTTAAAAAAAAAATGTATCTCAAGAAATAATCAATAAAATGCACGTAAAGAATTTGGGTGATGGTATTAAAAGTAAATTTTTATTTAAAAAGGGGAAATTCATATCGTGGTAAAACCATAGTAAAAACCCCCAAAAGTTAATACTTATTTCAAAGTTGCATTTTAAAATAAAATAAATTAGTTTTATTGATCACAATTATTTTAATGCCAAAAACAACTAAAAATTTTTTGTAACCATCCAAAAGTTTTAAAAGTGGTTTAATGAAAATCAAAAAACAAACACAAATATGATAATTCCATTTAAAAAACTTATTTAAAGGTTTGAATGATTAAAAGATCCGTTTTGGGATTTTTTACTTTCCAAAAATACATTTATATAAAACTAACATGTATTATAAAATACTTATCACCCCCAAAACAAATTTGTCAAGCAATAAATAATCTAATCTTATACTCTGTCACTTTTTAAAAAAATTTTTAATTTTATATTGATTAAAATGTCCTGCATCGACAAGATTTATTTCCCAAAGAGACTTTTACATTTATTTTCTAATTTAAAAAGTACTTTAAAAAATGTAGAAAAGTATTCTTCAACAAGACATCCGAAAAGTATAATGAAATAATATATTATAACAATAAACATAAAAATATACTGTAAATTATTTTTTTTTTGTACGTGGGGAAAAAAATAGGAACTCTAAATGAATATATACAAGAAATATTTACTTTTAAATTTATTTTTGAACAAGTATGCTTTAAAAAATTATACAAGGTTTTTTTAATTAAAATTTTGATACAAATTATAAATTTGGCTAAAAATAAGATATTATTCAGTATATTTACGCTTCAGCAATTTCGATTTCTAATTATATGATTCGTTTATTCAAATTTAATTTTAAAACCACAGATATAATTGTTTGAATCAAATCTCAACAAACGAAAGGCTTTTTTACATTAAAAAATCAAAAAAACTTTCAACTGAACGCTAATAAAGATGAAAAAAAAAAAGAATACATGTGATACCCCCGGGAATAAGTATATTTAATTATATTTAACCTTATTTTTTTAAAATTCATAACATTTTTGTTTGAGTGTTAAAAAGACTTTTTTGAATTGGGTCACCGAAAAATGGTATGTTATAGAAAAAAAATGTGTTCCAAAACATGCCACCCAAAAACAATAAAAAAAAACTTTTTTAAAATTTACAGTATATTTAGTATTTTAAAAAGAAAGTAGTATAGACAACACTTAAAACATTTTAAAAAAACGCTTTATGAAAATTTAAAAATTTTTTAACTTATTAAATTATTTAAAAGGTATAGTTAATATCTTCTTTATCAAAAATTCATTTTATGTGTATGTTTTTTTTAAAAAAAACCTTGCTCAGTACTTGAATTTACAATTCAAAAAAAAAAAAAAAAAAAAGTTTTAAAACAACTTTTCTTCTAACATTGTTTTTGACATCGAAAAGAGAGTTTTTTTAGCCCTTATTATATGAGTCGAGGGACGAATAAGATTTTATCAAAATTCATTATGTGAAATTCTGAAATTATTAACTATTACATGTAACCATTTTGGACTGAGGGTATTTGTACGGTTGAAAACTCTTTTATCTGCTAGCGTATCAGTTTTAAAAACTTAATCTGACCTTTATAAAAAATTTTTACTGTAAAATATGTTAACGCGCGCGCAGCGAAAATCAAAATCCCGTACAGGGGGGTGATAACCCCTTTGTGGGGAAATCGTATTAACTATTAAGTGTAAAAATGTTTTTTATGGTGAATAAAGAAAAAGGATAATTTCAATGTTTTTAATTAATTCTATTTTATTCGAAAAACATAACTTTTTTAAAAATTTTTAACATCAGAGCAAAATATAAAATTAAAATAAACATAGAAATAAGGCAAACATTTAATACCCCAAGTTTTTTTTAACATTTTGAATTTGATTTTTAAAAGATATAGATTCCTCAGAGAATATGTAAGGATCAGATAAATAGTTTTAATGTGTTTTAAAACCATAAATTTTGCAAAATAAAATGGATTTTGGCTTTTCATTACTCGAATCTTATTTTTTAAAATTTAACTTTTTTGTTTTACTTCTTTCAAAAATAAAAGGGTTTTTTTTTTCTTTCGTATCAAAAAATTTTTTGACAATTTAAAATTTTTTTTTAAAATTTAAATTTTTTTTCTTTTTAAAGAAATTTTTAAAAAAAGTAGAACTTTTTTGTCTCAAAAACAGAAAAAAAATTCGTAAACTTTTTGATTGGGGCAAAACTATCATATTTCGTTTTAATTTTTGTTTTTAGAGATACAAAATTTTACACGACAAATACAAATATCAATTTAATTTCATTTTACAATTTTAAATATATAGGGTTGTTTCTGCTAGATTATACTAACTTTTTTGTAAAATTCTTTTTTTTTACTCTATCCTCTAATTCAATATATATCAATTCCTTGATGTTAAAACGACAAATTAAAAAACGGTATGCTATTTATAATATTCATCGGGTAAAATTTTTCAATATGAAATGATTACAACCAAATAATAGTAACAATAATCTTTTATTAATCATTAGAAATGACTATGCATATGCATAAAAAACAGGATAAAAGGGAAGAAGTTGTACTACTTAACTATAGAGATGCAACCCCCCCAACCGGGCAAATCAAAAAAAACAAAACTTAAGACGAGCTGTGGGGCGAATAAGATTTTATTAAAGCATCGGTGAAATTCTGTAACAACTAAATTACATGTGCGTTCTCAAAGGCATTATGTACAGGTTAGAAGAATATGGTAAAACATAGTTATAAAAATTAACTGACCGTATATAATTTATAACTGTAAGGTATGCTGGGGGAACACATGTTCAAATTTCAAAGCGAAAAACTAATTGTAAAAAAAATTTTTCATTTTTAATTTATTTTCATTATAAAACTTTTTATATTTCGATATTTATATATTTAACTTTTTAAATCTTTAAATTAAAAAAAGCTTTAAAATTTTTTTATGATGCATAGAAAGAAGGACAGTATTTAATTATTATAATTCATTCTATGTTATTCTAAATAATGCAACCATTTAATACTAATGTTTTAATATTTTTTAATTTGATTTTGGTATAGACTTTTTGGAGAATAAGTACGTGATCAGATAAATAGTTTTTTTTTGTGCTTAAAAAACAAAAGCTTTTAAAAAAAAAAAAAATTGATTATTTGTGTAAATTACCAATTTCATATTACACTGACGTTTTCAAGTTTTTACCCCTTTAAAATGGGAAAAGGATTTTTTAAATTTTTTATAAAAATTAGAACTATTAAAAATTTTAAGGGTATATCTTAATTTTTTTCTTATTCATAAAATTAAAAAAAAAGTTTAGACTTTTAATGACTCAACAAAAAATTTTTAAGCAGAAAAGGGAATTGTAAAAAAATTTTTTTGATTGGTATGGCATCATATTTCGTTTTTTAAAATATTAATATAAAAAAAACGTACATTTACAGACAAATGAAAAAAAAAAAATTTTTCCTTTTCAGATTTTAAATATATATAGGTTGTTTTAACTATATTTTATTAACTTTTGTAAATTGCTCTATTTTTTAGTCCTATTTACAAAATAAAATTCAAACGATACATCATTTTTTTTTGATATTGCATATGAGGGAATGCGGGGTTTTACTCGATATTACATTCTCATTTTATGATGTTCTACAATTAAAACAATTTCTTAATAATAAATTCGTTTAAAAGAAAAAAAGTTTTTTTTCCCTCTGCTTTTCTTGTTTTACGTCCTGAAATTTTCCAAATGCAGTGAGCCATGTTTTTTTTTTTGTTATGATCACAAGAAAATCTTATGCTACTATTTTTTTAAAAAAGTATGATTTTTGTATAAATCTCATTCCGGGGAAATTTTTAAACATTCCTTTGTCAGCATTTTCACATTGTAAAAATTTTATTGTTTTTATGGGATATCCAATTTTATAGTAATAAAAATTTTTTTTTAAAAAAAATATTTGAGTTTTTTATTTATAATTTTTTTTTTAAAATGCTTATTAATTTTAAGAAAAAAATGGATCAAAGAACTCATGAATCAATTCTGTTCATTGGTGTTGCAATTTATTTGTACTTTTTTTCATCGATATTTAAAAAATTAAAAAAATAATTACAACTGTAATTGTAGTTTAAGTTGGGTTTTAATTTTTTTTAAACATAACGTGCAAAAAAAAAGTCACCGTTTCCTTGAAATTTTTTTTTCTCTTATTTAGAAAAAATACCTAATTATTTTACACAAATATAATATAGGAAATAAAAAATGTTTTCTAAAAGAAACAATATTTTTAAAAAATATTTTCTTATTTAATAAAAAAAAAAACAAGTAAAATTTTTAAAAAAAAATTGAAGAAATTTTGAAAGCTTAAAATTGGGAAATATACAGGTGTCTAGCTTTTTTTTTTAGACTTTCTTTTTAAAAAAATTTTTATTCTATTTTAAACTTTTCACATTGATAAATTTTTTGATAGAACTTTTTATTGATCAATTTTTTTATTTAGTCAAGTGGGTTTTCTTAAGAAATTAATTTCCCATCACCCTTTCCGTTTCCTATCTTTTTTGGAGTATGATTTTCCCTGTTTTTTGGGGTTTAAAATTTAAACCGTTTTTAAGGGGTTCATTCCCCGGTTTTTGTCCATTCACTTGAGTTAGCAGAATGAATTTTCTTATACAACTCACTAACTCGCGCATATGAACAAATTTTTAAAATCGCTTTTTAAAAAAAAAAAACAACTCAACTACAATAAGAAAATTAATGAAAAGGGGAAAAGATCTATTCTTTTTTTAATAATTAAAAAAATATGAAATAATTTGTGTTTTATGCTAAACCAGCTGTGAATAAATATATTTGGAAACAAAAATTAGTAAACTGTTTGATCGAAATATGAGTGGTGATTTTTCTTCAGAAATTATTAAAAAAAAATAAGAAAATTTAAAAATTTTTGAATAATATGAGATTTTAAATTTCAAATAAGATTCGCTTTTTGTATCGATTATAAATAACTTGAATTTTCTCATAAATTATAAATATTTGTTTTTCTGTTTTTGAAAAAGTAAATTATTCATAATTTGATATTTAGACTTTTTTTGTAAAATAAAATTTTTTTCGTATTTAAAAAAGGGTGTTTCCTTTTCTTTTATAAAAAAAAATGTAACTTAATTAAGTTGACAAGGCCTTTTTTTTTTTTTAAATAATAACAATTTAAAAAAGGGGAATGTTAAAACTATTGACCAATGATAATATTTTTTTAAAAAAATAGATTCCCATTGAAAATATATATTATATATATATTTTAGAACTTTTGTTGACTTAAAAAAGGCCTTTTTAAATTTTAAATTTTTAAATAATAACAATTTAAAAGGTGAATCGTTGAAAAACTATTGACCAACGATAATATTTTTTAAAAAAAATAGACTTCCCATTGAAAAATTTTTTTCGGCGGGCTGAAGGGGAACCCGTTCTGACTCACCTCCAAAACCCCGTTCGCAAGATTGGGCACGCATAAAGGGATCCCGTATCTTAAAGTGAGAAGGGGGGCATCTACGTCATCGACATCCAATGAAAAAGCAAAAACTGTATACCCCTAAAATTATCTAATCAGAGAAGAAGCTGTATACCCCTCAACTCCTCCAAAAAAAAAACCCTTTGTTCCACGTGGCGTGATGGGGGGGGGAGAGAAGGGGATTGGCCCTCCCCCCTTTCCCCAAAAGGTTGAGAGGGGAAGGGGAGGAAAACCCTCCTGTTGGACGTGGTCCGTCGGGGAGGGGGGGCCCCCCCTGTTGGACGATGGCCCGATGGCACTGGGGAAGGGGAGGAAAAACCCCCCTTTGGGCATGGGCCCCCTTGGGGGGGTTGGGGGGGTTTGATTTACAGGGGACACGCCCCCCTTTTATTGTTCTCCCCTGAACCTCTTTTACTATGATGGTGCAGGAACACAACAGTTTAAAAAATGATGTTTTACACAAAAAAAATAAAACTTTATTTCCTCAGCATTACCAAAAAAAAAAGATGAAACTTTTAAAGACAGCTGCTTGAACGATTTAAAAATTTTTTGAAAATTTAACCCCTCATTATGTGATAATGTGTGTGTGGATGTACAGTTTTTAAAAAAAACATATTTAAAAAACTTATTTTGATGTTTAAATCATTCACTAAAAATTGACATTGATGAAAAAACTTGGGTTTTCTAGAAAAATCTCTGAATTTTTTTTTAATTTGAAATCAAGTAACTTTAATCCCGACAATTTTGACAGTGAAGATAATGAAAGCCTATCATTTGACATAAACATGCGCATGGTGCAATCATTTTTAAGTGTTGGGAAAGGCTATTTAGCTATGGAAAAATTTTGCATGTTAATGAATATGCATTTATCCTCAAGCAGAACACACACATTCAATACATATAAAAAAAAGTTATGTAAATCTCTGGTTAGATCCACAGAAAAAAGCTTGAATGGTGTTCGAAGTCAGGTAAAAAGTGCTTATCAAAGTAGTAGTGCCATTACTGATATAGTTGTTACTTTTGATGGTACTTGGTTGACTCGGGGACATTCACACACACATCTCAAATAGGTGTAGGTTGCGTGATTAACCTTCTTACTTGTCATGGATTTTGAAATTATGTCGAAACGCTGCATTGAATGTGAACATGCAAAATCTGGTTTGGGAGAAAATTCAGCAGAATTTCATACGTGGTATGAAGGCCATATATCTTCATGTGCTATCAATCACATAGGATCATCTTGTGCCATGGAACAAGAGGCTGCTCTTAAATTATGGCAAAGATCTGAAGATAGTGGTTTTCGATACACGGCACCATTGTCAGATGGTGATGCAAAAACATATCAATATTTAAATACTAGGGAAGTTTATGGTCCTGAGATAAGGATAAACAAAGAAAAGTGTATAAACCATGTTGGCAAGAGGCTAGGTACATCTTTACGAAAAACTGTTATAAAATGGAGGGCAAGAGGTGTTTCCTTAGGAAGGAAATCCTGTGGCAGTTTAAAGGAAGAGACAATTAAAAAAATGTCACGTTACCATCAAAATGCAATTCGTTCGAACAAAGGTGACGTTAAAGCAATGAAAACTGCAATTTATGCAACATTGTTTCATAGTATATCAACGGACCAAAACCTCAACATTTTAAACGTCCAACTGGAAAAGATTCTTGGTCCTTTTTCCAGGCTGCTCTTGCTCGTGGTGAAGTACCGGGTCTTCACGTAAAACATGTGAAGACATCCTTGAAGGAAGCTCATTTAGCCAAAATTATGCCAATATATCAAAGATTAGCTTCAAATGAACTTCTTCATAGATGCATAAGATGTGTGACACAAAATGCAAACGAGAGTCTTCAAAGCATCATATGGGGTAAATATTCGAAAGAAACGTCAGCGACACTACGTCAAGTAACTATTGTTGTTTGTGATGCAGTTTATGAATTCAATTTTGGTACAAAAAATTATTAGAAAATTTGCAAAAGGAAAATGGGCTTGCTTCAAATAAACAGTCAAAAATGTTAGCTGTTTGGCGAGATTATCGTAGAGTTTATCAGAGGAAAAAAAAAGGATTGGCAGTTGCTCGAAAAAAAATTGCGTTTGCAAAAAAACGGTGAAACGCCTCATTCATTAAAAAAGAAGGAATCACATATGAACGGGATGGTTTTTAATAACATTTATTTACAATTAAATATGAACTTAAAATGATTGTTTTATAATTTCAAAACAAATTGTTAGTGCATTTGATACATATTGTAATATTTTAATATAATAATATTTAATAACTTAGAATATATATTTTACTGTCTTAAAATATTTACTATGACCTAAATTGTAATATATGTAAGAATGAAGGTCAAGGTTTAGTTCTTTCATGTATTTTATTGACTTTCAAAACTTTAAACGTTTTTCACTTTATATTTTTTATCGTGATCATATATTTAAAATGCTAAGGTTTTTTTTGTATTCATTATAAATCTTTGAAACTTTTCCTGGTTGTTTTGTTTAAAATGTTTGATAATTCTGTGCATAGCTTAAGGATTTATATGAAGAGCTATTTTTTAAAAGATCCATAAAGTTATATATAGCTGTTTCTTTTTTTTTAACTGTTTTGTATCACTTCATTCCTTTTAATCTTAATTTATTTACTTTTTAATATGCACTAATTCAGGATGCTTTAAGAATACTTAGTACAACTTGAATTTTAATATATATTAGAATGGATTCTATATTTTAGCTCTCAATTATTTTTTTTATTTCAAAAACTTTAAATTGCTTTTTCTCGGCTTCTTATTTTTTATAATGATTATGTGTTTAAAATGCTAAATTTTTATATTCACTATAAAATTTTGAAACTTTTTCTGGTTGTTTAATATAGTATGTTTGATAATTCTCTGTGCATGGAATAAGTATTTAGATGAACAGTTATTTTTTTAGAAATCTATAAAGTTAGATATAGCTGTTTTTTTACTGTTTTTTAAAGTGTCTAAGAGAAAAAAAAAGTTCTAAAAAAATAAAAATCACTCATAATGCCAATCCCATGCACAGAATTGTGGGAAATACTTCCAGAAATATCAGAAAAAAAAATGGTTCAAAAATATTTAAATTTGTAAAAATAGTAGGAATTTGAATAATTTTAAAATAATATTTTGGTTAAAAATAGTATTTTGCTTATGAAATGTTTATTACATATGTGTTCGAAAACAGTACATGTAATTTTCTTATACATAACTATCTAAGTAAAATAAATTTTGTACAGGGAGGGTACCGTGTCGTCTTAGGGAAGGTCCCCGATTTTGACAATTTAAACGATCTTATTGTGTCAGTCAAAATTTTTCGAACGCTTGAAAAGAGTTAGCTTCACCCTTTCTGTTCGAGCAGGAAATGATTGGTTTTGTGACCACTGGAGCTTGCCAAAGAGGTAGACTTATATATAACACTTCTCGAAGAGAAAGAGCTTAAAACCTTTACCGAATGTCCTTCTTAGAAGTAATCCCGTGAAGAACGCGTCAAGGGTGTTTTTTGGGGGGTTAAAGATTTTAAATGTATTAGTTGCACTGAATAGCATCCATTATATAAGTGGGTAGTGTATTTAAAACTTCCGTAAATAAGAGAGTTGATCTGATTAAAACTGATGACTTTTTTTTTAATTGCATCCCATAGGAAGAAAGACTGTAAATCGAGATTTGTCTGCTCAGAGCGTCAAAAACACATCATAAAACGATACGTTATACAGAAAGATTACGGTACCAGGAAGTAAAAGGAAATTTCACCTTTGAACCTCTAGACGCTTTGGCTCCAGACTTCGTGCTCAGCTTAGAAACCCATAGTTTATTAACTACAGCGAGTGTAAACAGAAGGAAATGCGTTTTGCTGAGCACCGCAATATACTATGTTCAGATTGGAAATGGTTTTATTCCCGGTGAAGGCCATCCTAGACAGCGGAAGCTCTTCGAACTTCGTAACTAAAGCTTATGCAGGGTTAATTGGATTGAAAAAATAAAGACTATTATTTCAGTTTCGGTATTAAACAAATCAGTAATTCCGATTGACTCGCGAGTTTCAGTATCTATTAGCAATAAAGAAGGGAAGTTGTATTAAAGCATTAGATTTTTTTTTTTTTTTTGGGACCAAAAATAACCGAAGATCTTGTTCCAACAATGAAGATTGAGTTTAATCTGGATACTATTCCCAACCTTAAATTAGCTGACAAAAATTTCAATATTCCAGAGCGCGTGTAAATGCTACTAAGCCCTGTTTACATGGAAGCCGGTAAAATACCGGCAATTTCGGAAATGCGGATGAAAGCCGGGATATTTTTCAACCCGTTTACAATGGGGTTGGGTGTGTTTACTTGAGAATATGGTGATTGGTTGATAGATTTACGTGATTATAAAATGTAACCATGGAAACAACCTAAATTTTTAGTGCGATTATCATGAAGAGGACATGTGATTATGTTTTCGTTTTTACCGCCAAACATTTCTTTTGTTTACTATTATTTATGCTCTTGCACATTTACGTTATACCCGCTAAAATTTCGTATTTGACTTAATATGTAATTATAACTGTTATGATGAACAAATGTTATACAAAGGTTTATTGTATTTTTAGGACATGAAAAAAAGGTTTATCGAGATATTTTACAAAAAATACGTGTATATATTATTATTGTTATATATACGTGTATTTGTTTTTTTTATTCAACTTCTTTCTATAAGTTGCATATGATTTCAGTATTCTAATTTGTTCTATGTAAATTCTGAAAGTTGACTGTATAGAAGTGGATTTTATAACTCTGCCAGTTTGTAAGATCTGAAATTTCAAAATTCTTGTGATATTTCATTTAATCTGGACCTATACCATGTACAATTTCTCAAAAATATATGAAAAGTTTTGTAGGCTAACCTATATACAAATGTTATAGGTTTTTGCTTTCTAGTTTCTGGTATATTTCACAGGTGGCTGACTAAAGACTAGTTTTTGCCATTAGTTTCTTTGTAAAACAAGGGAGAGACCATTTCAAATCTTACTTTGTAAATGAATTGTATCCAAAAAGGAAAAAAAATGCATTAATTTGATTAAATTAATTCTGATAGTATTGAAATTAGAGTAAATAAAATTCACAGAAACTTTGAAGAAAAAAATTTTTGTTTACTATTAATTGCTAATCATTAGTGCTTAAAAATTTAAGTTCTTATGTTATAAACCTAAAGTGAACATTTTAGAAATTCTGCATAATTTGACCTTTTTTATCTATGAAATCTTTGACTTAGGAGATTTTTTTTTATTGTTTCATTTGATTTGTTTGGGCTAATAATCTTTTGTAAATATTTTTAAAAATTAATACTTTTTTGTTGTAAATAAATTGTGAAAAGCCATTCATAAGATTTTCAGAAAATTTTATTAGATATTATCAATAAGATAAAAATTGAGATATAATAATTGTACATGATATTATGCATGTTGAATATTGGCAGATAGATCCTCGATTTGTCCTTATAGTATAATGTTACTTTCAGAGTGTGATTTATATAGCAGATATGAAATGCTTTATTTACTTATAGTGCATTCATGTAATGTTAAAATTAAGTGTCAATAAATGATGTACATTAAAATGAGTATGATTATTAAATAAAACCGTATACGAGAAATTTTCACGAAACAGTTTAATTTGTTCTACAATAAAATAATTTTATTAAAAAGCCTATTTCTTAATTTATTCAAAAATGTTGGAGAGACAGGCATTTTTAATAAAATTCAAATCTTTTGATGGGTAATAATTACAAAGGAAGTCAGTGTATGAATATATCAAATATTTGTTTTTTTCAGATACCCAAAACCTTTAAATGATGTTAAAAGCAATTTTATTTCCATCTCAGAATTCCTAATTATCAAACAAAAACTTTCATATTAACCAACTTTAATTAAAAGCTAAATTAATTTTTTGTTTGTAAAAAAGTGTATTTTCTTGGATGTGCAATGTTTTCATAAGAACTTGTTCATAGTATGTTTTATAATCGAGGGATTATTTAATCCTTCGAGGAGAAAAAAGTAGTATTTAACCTACTTTTATAAAATAATTTTGTAGCTATATGTGTATAAAGGGATATCTTTTGGTACAGTAAATCATGGTTTGCTTTAATAACAAAAATTAAATGGTTAAGTAAAAGTGAATCAAAATTGAAGATTTTAGAAAATGAAATGTTCTCTTTAAGTTCTTATCCTCATGTATTTAAAGGAATGTTAATATAAAACAGTTCATTCTATTGGTTATATCAACTTTCACAGTAAAAAAAAAAATTCAATACACCTTTATGGAGTTATTTAATTATAAGATATTATTAATTTTTTACTCCTTACATGGAAACACTGGTGAAATTGTCGAATCAGCCGCTTTTCCGCCAAATTTTGAAAAATTGCCAATTTGGCGCGTTTTTGCGTGTTGTGTTTCGGAGTTGCAACCCTACCACAACACGCAACGCCGGAGCGCGAAATTCAAGATGGCGGAAGTGAAATAATCAAAAACATTATTTTAAAGTTTTGAAATTGAAAATCGCTGCAAAAATTATGCATTTAAAAATGAAAATTTTTTGACTTACCTTAGAAAACGATGTTTAAGAAGAGGATGTCCCCGGCCGAACATCATGCGGTATTATTTCCTGCTCCGGTGGGATGTCCTGTTGTAAGGAGGAAAACACTCGCCACATCCGCCAAGACCCTTTCCTACACTCCGAGAAACATGATGATTCTCCTCTTTCACACTGGACTGATTTCTACAAAGCCATTCAAAACCATCATTCAATTTTTGCCCTTCTTTCTCTCAATTCCATTGGTTTCCCACATTTCGGGCAAACGTGAAGAAGAAATAAAACCCTTCTTCATGCACCATTCTAACACCCTTTCTTTCCAAACACAGGCAACAGGGCAAAAACCTTTCAGAATACTCATCATACTTTTTGCATGCATTCATTCCAAATTCATCCTAACAGCATCGCTGGACATCATGTATCTTTAGAAATTTATGTGGAGAAAAGAAATAAAATATTACCTGTAAAAAAAATTTCCCCCAAAACAAAAGCCGAAAAAAACAGCTAAACCAACCCGGGCCAAAAGAAATGAGCGTTTCCTCATTAACGGCCGTTATAAAAAGCTGCGCGGTGACAAATTAAGAATCGTTAATTTTTTTAAAGTAATAAGTAATATCATTGGTTAAATTAAACTGTAAACGAATTACGAAGCGCTAGTTTTGCCGCGCTATCGTTAAAACTTAAAATTAAAGAAATCTACTACGCATGCGCCCAATTTCGCCAAAACCGACTTCTTCACTGGAAACAAATTCAGAAGGGTTACCAGATTTGGCGCGCTTATCGATTTGGCGAGAAAACCGGCGAGATAAGCGGCCGATTCGACAAATCAACCAGGAAACACTCAATAAGATAAATCAGGAAAAATAACGAAAAAAAAAGCAATTTTACTTCCCTAAAAATATTATATTGTAAAAATTTCAAATCAATCTCAAAAACTTGTCTTAAGGCCGACGCCCCATTTTCAAAAACTACCTTTATCCAACAGATGGCGTTGTTTGCAACTCGGATGACGTCAAAGCGATAATGCTGTAAAGATAACCCGTCGTTACTATAGCAACGGGTGTGGGTTTAAAAAATGATTGCAAAATATAGTCGGTTTCAGAACGCATGCGCAGTTGCAGTAAAATAACCGAACTATTCAACTTTTTAAATTGCCGAAGAAATGGGTGCGCAGTCTTTGTTTTTTTTTTTGTTTAAATCCCCGTGGAAATATTTTGTGATATCCACAAGTGAATGAACAAGTACGTTTACATTTTCTTGGGGATCATAAACATTGCCCCTAGGGTTAAGAATAAAAAGATGGAAGATTTGCTTAGCGTATTTAATTCATTTTTTTTTTTTTTTGATAGGTATGTAATAAATTTCTTTCTGCTCATATCTTAAATACAAATTGTATTTGAAATTGTCATAAGAATACTCATCAGGAAATAATCATTTTCAATTTTTAGTCTTTCACAAGAAAATGTTACTTTTCTAAAAAAATAACCTAGAGCAATTTTTCACAAATAGTTTGTATAATTCTGTTTTCAAACACATCTATTTCTTGTTTACAAATTAATGTTATTATTTCCGAAAGCCTGAAAATATGACAAAATTTCACTAAATTACAGTCGTCACTAAACCTGAAAAAAAGTTCGTTACTTTGAAAATTTCGTGAAGTGATTTATCTTTCAATATAGTTTAAAAAACCCCTTAAAAAACAAATTTTAAATTCACATATAACTATACATTATTAAAAAATTAATTTTTCCCCACACACCTTTTTGTTTAATATCTATTTATTTTACAATCTTACCTATCAGAAAAAATTCGGCTGGAAAACGGGAAAAAAACAACTTTGTCAAGAAATATTATATATATATATATTTCCAACTTTAAAATTACTTTTGTATTATATTAACGAAAATTTTAATAATTTTCCAATTTTAAGCCTACAAGAAATTTTTAAAACATGCATTTTTTATGACCAGAAATTTTTAAAAAATGCGTGTCCTTCAATTTAAAAACTGGTTAAGTCTATTAAATTTTGTTTTGATTTTTTTCTTTTTTTTTTTTAAATGTTTTCTTCTTTCCCACGCATCTTTGCAGTGGACAAAAATACCTCATCAGGCGTATTGTTTTTTTAAAAAAGTCTAATGGTTTCAAATGATTTTATTTGCTCATTACATCACATGTAGGTCGTTTCAAAAAACGGGGAAAAAAAAAATCGAACCCCAAAGAGAGAAAGTTCGATAAATGGAAAATCCTTAGCTATTTGTGTGTGGAGGTTATTTGACAAAAAAAATAAAATTTTCTTGGTTCTGGGAAAAAAGTTCGCGAAAAAGAAATTCAAGAAAAGAAAAAGGGAGGCTATATTATTTTTACAAATTTAAATTTTCCCAAAATTTAATTTCCTTTTTTCATTCTTTAAATTGGTATGGTTAAAAACCCTTTTTTCTTATTAATTTTAATAAATATTCTTATAGATAACGAAAAAAAAAGCATAAAATTTATTGTTAAATTTGGAAACCTGGGAAATATAAAATTTTTTAAAATATAAACTTAAATTTTTTAAAAACTAGCTAGAGTTCTCAGATCTAAATTTAAAAAAAAACTTTTATAGAACAGATATATATAAGTATCTTAAAAAATTTCAATATTATCTTGAACAAAAAATTTTTTTTATTGAAAGAAAACCCTTTTCATATCTTAAAATGAAAATCAAAAAAACACATAAAATTTGTAAAAGGCATAAAACAGAAACTAATAATGTCTTAAATCTCTAATTTTTAATGCTTTTTTTCCAACGGAAGGTTGAAAAAAGCTTTTTAATTTTCTATGAGAAAAAAAATCGTTTTAACCTATAATTATATCATATAGGGCTAATCTCTGACTGCAATGTAATGGTATTAATAATAAATCATTATTATTTTGTTATAAAATCAAAACTGTATGAATCAAAACTTAAATTTTTTACTTTACATATGCAGCATAGAAAAAGTCTAATTGCCATACATCATTTTTGACACTATTGGTACTGAATTTTGGTTACTGTTTTGTGATAAAGGTTTATTTTTTGAAAGGGAATTATCTTTTTATGGATCATGTCTAAAAAAAAGGATTTAAATTAATTATTTATAAAGTTTCTTTTTTAAAATTAGTCTTTTAAATAAAAAAAACGTAGTATATCTTTACGTTCAATAAAAAATATATTTAAACACTTGAATTAATGGAATTATATCGATGACAAAATAAAACTTTTTTTTAAGCAGATTTAGGCCTTTTTGTATATGTATTTTTTGTTTCTAAAAATTTTTTTGTGCGTTCATTGAAAATATTTAATTAATGTAGTAACTTTTTTTAAATCAAAAAAATCTGGATTTTAAAAAAATGAAGAAGCCAACGAGCTGATTCTTTGGGGTGACAAAAAAAGAAAAAAAAACTTTTTGGGGGGGTAGAAATTACTTCAAACAGCTGGAAACTCAATAACAGATAGAATGCACAAGTTTTTTTTGCATAAGAGATGACAATTTTTGTCTTTGAACAGTGAAGAAGGGCAAACGCGGGGGGCAAGTAGTCGTAAAACCCATAGATTGGGCCTATCCCTCCCCCCATTGTGGAGGGACAAGGGGAGACATCAGATACTTTTTTTTCTTCAGTTTATGTCGTTTAAAATGGAATTCTTAGTACACAGTTTTTTGTATTTTCATAAACCCGAAATAATAACATTAATTTATAAAATAAAAAGAAAATTTGGGTTAAAAAAAATTATAACAATTTATGAAAAAAAGCTCTATATGACCATTTTCACAGAAAAATGACGTTTTTTTTAAAAAAAACTGTATCGAAACTTATTTGTTCTCGATGGTGCTTATAAGGCAATTCAGAAATTCAAATTTAATACAATTTGTTTCTACCATCTACATTTTCTTAAACAGGATACCTCATAATGTACCTATTTTCTTTCTACATTAAATGAAAATATTATTTGGTTATGAAAACACACACACACGTGCGTAAAAAATTAAACAATTTGTTTTGAAATGAAAGGAAGGGGTTTTAAATTTTTTTTGAGACCAAAAACTTTTAACCTACAATTATATTACACTGGCGTGCAAAACTTTAAGCAACAGGTGGGTTTATTGCCATAACTTCACGAAAAAAACATCTGGGGACATGAAAATTTGAAATGAGGGAAAAATTATTTCGTAAGGATGACAAAAACATCGGGGCTGAAAAGGAAACAACGCATACGGTATAGAATCAAACAAAAAAAAGCTTTTTAACGCATATATCGTGACTCATGATTTCTATCCCAAAAGGAAAAAAACAAGCAGATGTTCCTTAAAAGGTATATGCCCCCCCTTACTACAATGGTTGCTTTTCACCGTTCCGCCTACTCAGAACCAGCTGGTGCAACATTTCCCCTTTAGGTAGGAGTGCCATTCCTCAATCAACATCTGTTTTTAGTTGTTGGTTTACTCGGGTGATGTGAGGGGGGGCAATACGTCTCCCCAAAACATCCCCCCACATGTTCATGGGATTTAAAACTGGGGGGCACCCGGCCAATCCATTCGTGATATTTCACTTTGGGAGCTCCTCAACAGCAAAGGGGCGATGTGGGAGTCATTGTCATCCATAAAGATGAAGTCTGGGCCAATGGCACCTCGAAAAATGCCCTGGGGGAAAAAGACCTCCTCACAATGCGTCCCCGGTTCAAAACCCCTGTCGAAAGGGGGCCAGTTCCGCCGTTCAGCATAATGCCAACCCGCAAGAACCCAGGGCCACCGTAACATTTTTCCCCGATGTTCTGGGGGGAAAAAACCGGGGCCCCATTTTCTCCAAATCAAAAAGCGTTGAGAATCGCTTCTTTTTACTGAACCGACTCTCATCCCTAAAGAGAACCTCCTTTATCAGTTGTCCGTTTTTTTTGCTCTCTGTCCCCCTGTAAACGGGTGGCTTGGTGGCCATCTTTCAACGGGGGCAGGGTTTAGGGGGGGGTGAACAGGCCCCCTTTTTTGAGGCGTCGGCCCAGTAAACCGCTACACTTGTCGACCTGTTGCTGTACAGAGTTTCTGAGCAATGGGGTTTGCTGCTGCTGTCGAACTTTTTTTACCTGCAGGATGAATTCGGGCATCCCCGCGGGTTTTCGTCCCCGGGGGGCCACACTAACCTTTTTTAACGTTCCTGTGGTTTGGAACGCTTTAAGCGCGCGAAACGACACTTTTGTTGATTCGAACTCTGCAGCTACACTGGTGACGTCGCCCCCCCTCCAGCTTTCCATCATTCTTCCCGGTTTGGCATCAGATGATTTCTTCTCCCTATTTCCGAACGACTCCGGGACTTGCAGGAATATGGTGAATTGCGTCTCCTCCTTCATTTCATTCTACTGTTGAGCAGCGCGCCGACATCACGCGTTTTTCGTACGCTCCTCGCTTCTGACGTTTTGTTTTCCCCGATATTTGCATACGCATGGGGTTTCTACTGACTTACGTGTTCCCCTACTGATCTCCAGACCTCCTTTTCTGCAATTTCATGTGCTTATCTGCTAATTTTACATTGTTGCTTAAGTTTTGCACTCAGTGTATATGAAGTATCTCTCATTGTTACATCGATGACATTAACATCAAATTATTATTATTATTACTAAATTAATAACGTATGCGACTTAAAACTTGAATTTTCATTTACATGGTACAACATAGAATATGTCAGGTGTATTGTTATGCCGACACTTTTATCAACGTGTAATTCAAATTCGAGAATACGTAATTATTCGAATCTCGGCGTACACATGAACGACAATGGAATAGTGAGGTGAGTGAATATTAACGTCGCACTGTTCAGCTACAGAGGGCTTTGTTCCAAATGTTGAAAAATTGTTACTGAAGCACCAGATTTATTCCTCTCTTTAAAAGCATTTGTTTGTTGCTCGTTTATTATATGTATTAATTAAATTTTAATTCAATTAATGTGTTTTCTTAAGTTTTAAACACCATACTTCACTTCATTAGAAATTAATAGTTTAAAAGTAAGTACATCTATATCACCTGTCATTAAATTGGTAAATCTGCAAAAATTCAATATTAGGTAAGCAGCAGTGGCGCACACAAGGGTGGGGTCCGGAACCCCCAAAGCCCTTGATTTTTTTCCCGATTGATTATAATTCTAAGTATATAGTACGTAAAATTTAACTAAGTATTTGATATTAATGATTAATTTTATTAATTATTGCTAATTATTTATTCAATAATTAGTTTTTTACTGTGTTTTGTTCCCGAAAATCGACAAAATCAAAAGGAGCATGATACAAGATTGGTGAACTTTTGACCCCGGTGCCCCCCTTTGAAAAATTCCTGTGTGCGCTACTGGTAAGCAGGGTTCTACCCCAAACCGGAAAACTTGGCAAGGGGTCTATGAAACAAAAAAGTTTGGAAACATCTGTTGAATAGGATCTGCGTTTATTTTTCTTACTCAAAATGACAAACATTGAGTATTTCCGGTGAAGCGATCTCCCCTCACAGAAAGGGGACACTTGTTAAGGACTGTCACAGTTGTAAAACGGGTAAAAGTAATGCTAGTTCTTTTTACTTTTTAGGTGGTGGGGTTAAAACAGCAGTAAATTTTGACCATGGGAGAGTTCTTATTTCTGTACAAAAATCAGTGGTGAAATGCTTTCCACCCTCGGAAAGTTGAAAACTGTAAGATGTTTTGGGAATCCCATTAAACACTTAGAAGAATATATCTTAAAATAATTTTCAAAGTATATAGATAAACATATTTTTGATATTATATGTAAAGACAATTTTAAAAAAAGTATTTTATTTTTTATTAAAAAATTTCATGATGTAAATTTAATGTTATTTACTCATTGATAATATTAATTTTTGATCCAATTGTCACAACGCATGTATTACATTTAGTAACTGATAAGTGTTCACAATTTTTTACACAAACTGTTGGCGCATATGAAAAATTATGAAATTATCTGCAGTAGCATTTCATATTCCGGATTTAATTCGTTTTTATATTTTGTTTTTGTAGCCACTCGCGTTGAGAAATATTTTTCACTTACTAAATACATTTTTGTGAAATGTTCATAGCTGTGTGAGAAATTATGTGTATTTTGCATGAATTAGCAATCTAAAGTTTAAAAGTTATAGCTTAAATTTAAAAGATTTTTTTATCAATGCCTCGTATTCTCTTCGAGTCGATTTCCATAAGACCTATTCATAACGGTCTCGACAAAACGGTATTTCAACAAAAGAAACATATATATTAATTAAAATAATTAAAATAGTGGAACCATTTGCCTGTGCATTAAATATTATATTTAACACACAGTTTCCAGAGTGAGAGGCGAGGACTCTGTTCCACGTGTCACTCCACAGTATGCAAAATAAGTGTTTACATAAAAAACTGCTTTAATAGCTGATTAGGTATACACTTATATTGCATTAGTAAATATTTATAGGACACAGTTTTTAAATGGATTGTCTACATTTTAAAATTTTTAAGGGTACCAGCACATCATAAACTTTAAAAAATGTATTGTATAAATCTCTGTTTTTTTTAAAAAGACAAAAAAGTAACAACCATCAATCTAAACAGGGATTTTACGATACATTATTTTTAGTTAATGCTGCGAAAAACATCATTTTGTCATTTAATACATTTTAAAAGTATGTTATTCTAAACATTGATTAAAAAATTTGTAGAAGAAAGGGTCCAAACCGGAAAAAGGTGGTGATATTTACTACAGGCGATAGTGTAAAAATTCTACTTTTTGCGGTGATCAAGGAAGACAAATTCCACCAATATCGCAAATGCGATTTATCTCTCGTCTTTCTGAACTGTCTCGGTGAATGCCGTTTTATCAGAATATCATTAATTTATGTGCTGTTTGCACGTTTTATTAACTAACAACTTCCATCATCTTTACGCCATTTACGATATCAGTGCATGGGCGGAATTTTTCCTTACGTATCTGATAGGATATTAATTTCAGGTTGGATAATGCTTCTCTCCATTTATTGCAAATAAATTGGAATCAGGATGTTAATAACAGTGAAATAAAAATAGCACATTTTGTCTTTATAAGTCAAATATCACTTTGGGTTTTCTTTTTCTTTTAGGATATGGATTTTTATCTTCAATAATAACTGAAGGTTTATTGGGTATTTGGGGTGAAATGCGTTTCTTGAACTTATATATATCAACGTTTGCGTTGTCAAATGGAGTGGTTTTAATTTCTTCCGCATTGTGTGTGCTTTTTCTTTTTTTCTGGCTAATAATTGAGGTTTGAGGAAGCTCTCGCAATGGCATATTTCGCGTCACTCTTGGATCCAAAATTTCAGGTAAAATTAAATTAAAATAAAATTGCTTGAGCTTTGGTAAATTATTATTCCAAAAGTGTTTGTCCCGATTAACGCGAATTGTTAGTGTATCTTCTCCGCACCACAAGAAAAGATCACACCATTTACGATTTGTGATGCTTAATTGTCCTTGAATTTGATAGTAAAACTTGTGTATAGATGGCAGATGAATCGATCCATCATCATGAACTGTCAAACCGTATTTTTTATTAGATATACAGAATTCCTTTAAATTTTTACAATTTTTGGCTGAATATGGGCATTTAATTTCTATTAAACCGTCTGACCCAATAAGACCATCGGGAGACGTGCAAAGATATGGGTTTTCAGGATCGACAAATAAACCACACTCTTTTTACATCAATTAAATATTTTGATGAATATGATTTACGAGCAATTTCTTCGTTTGCCAAAACCATATCTCATCGCTGTAGTTGTTAGGCGGCTTCCATACAGTAACCTCTTCACAAAGAAACGCAGAAGATAGTCTTCGGCATAAAATCTCCTTGAATGATGAAGATGATATCCGGAATGATTTTTCTTCTCTCCATCTGTCTGATGTCCACTGACCTCGGGTGCATTCTTCCAGGTCATTACTGTATGTGACAGATATTTTTTCTAAATGATTTTTCAGAAGTATATTATACATTTCTGGAGAAACATCCGGTTTTTTAGACTTATCTCCGTAGCTTGCATCACCTCCTTTTGTTATGTGATTGTTTTTCTTTTGGAATTTTGATTTTTTTTCATTTTGAAAAAGTCTTCGCCTTCTTATTTTTGTGTCTCTTTCATTCCTTCGAGCTGTCAAAAACTTTTGCAATGGACTTTTCGGGCTTTTACCAGTAATAACCTTATTTACGTTTGTTATCCACTGTTGAGCTGGACTTTGAAATGCTAAAGCTGCAATTTTAGCTCGCCTTTCTATACTTCCAGCTTTTGAATGGTCTACCCGTTTCCCACCAGATGTTTTGCAAAATTGACTCATGAAACTCTCAGCCAAGTTATTGGTTGAATTCCATAAAAGGGTATCGCAGCATGATACAAGAGTTCGATCTAATTCATAATGAATCGCATTCAACATTCCTGAGAAAGATATTACATTAAAAACATCATTGTTTGAAGACTCAGATTTTTTGTCACAGGAAGAATTGCATTTGTCATGTTTTCCAAACATGTGGTTTGGTAGATTTCTTAAGCTACAAGCTAATACGGAAATTAAATCATTTGTTGGCTTTGCATTCATAGGGATAGCGTGATCTTTTATTATTGCTCGTGCGCCATAAATTATTCTATGCATATTTTTTTTTAAAACTTTGCGAGCTTCAATGCCCTTTTTTCCACTGAACCTCTTCGTATCACGCTGCAATTTGTCCAATGCTCTGCCGAATCTTCTAACGGCATGATTGGCACACTCAACTTTTAAGACTCGACCACCATAACTAATTTTTTCCTGGATCGAAGAAATGATATTTGAATCCCCATCTGCCACAATTCGAGTGCAACGAATATGGTGAACAGTTTCTAAAAACTGAACTCCTTCTACAATGATATTACTCTCCATACCAGTAGAAGAACCATTCCAGTTTTTGTAGCAAATGTGGTTCTTATCAGGAATTCGGCCTGTTTCGACAGCTCGACAAATCAAACAAACTTTATTCCTGATTCCTATAAATATAATTTTTTGAGTTGCCATGCCAATAATCACAGCGACTCCAGAGGAAGCATTATACCCATGGCCGTAACTTCGTTTACACCACCCTCCATCGACAATTGCTGTCAAACAATAATATCCGTCAGTGTCAATGTCTTGACGGGATTGGGACAGAACGCTTTTCCTCATTTATGCAGTCCGCTAAATTACTTTCTACGCAGGCATCTAGAATTGTCCCGGTCGTCCTTTCGCAAGACGCAAAAACATGTTTGCTCATATATGTTATATTCATGACTGAAAATTTTTCGCGTTCTTGTGAGAAGCCACTACCTGTGGATAATGCTCCTAGAACTGCTAATTGGTTCCAAACACTCAACTTCTTGATCAGAGTGCAATCTGGAGATTTTTGAGCATAAAAAAATTGCTGCATTTGAAAAGCAGAGTAGCACCTAATCCAGAATACTGGATATGTGAAAATACCAAAGCTCCACCAAATTTGCATTCGTATGAATGGATTTCCAACTCTCGGGCTTGATGAATTACAAAGCCTATGTCGCATATCACTCTCTTGTTTGGTAGTATTTTACCCTTTCAGCATAATTCTTTCCACTGTATAGGGTTGTGCTTCATCCGTGGCATTATCAAGCTAGGATTCCTAAATACAAATATATAAACATAATGAAAATATTAATATTTAAATTAAAAAGTCCTATATATATATATATATATATATATATATATATATATATATAAATGTTCGAATAAGCTATTTCCTATTAAGGTATCCGACTACAATGGCGCACACAAGGGGAGTCCTGGGGTCCGGACCCCCATAGCATTGCTTTTTTCCGATTGATTATAATTCTAAGTATATAGTACGTAAAATTTAATTAAATATTTGTTATTAATGATTAATTTTATTAATGCTAATTATTTATTCAATAATTAGTTTTTTACTGTGTTTGTTCCCGAAAATCGACAAAATCAAAAGGAGCATGATACAAGAATGGTGAACTTTCGACCCCGAACCCTCCTTGAAAAATTTCTGTGTGCGCTTCTGTCCGATACGTTCGGAACCATGATTTAAAAGTGCATAAATGGATAATTTTCATGATATTTAGTGTCACTTAGATTAGAATACATGTATAAAATTGTTTTAAGGACATTTTGACAAAAAAAAATTATTTAAATACAATATTTCGGCAAAAAATTAACTTATAATAACCTTTCTTCAAAATGTCCTCCTTTTGTGAAAAATGCTTCTTTATAATAATATTTTGCCTGTATATAGCTCAGACCTCTGTACAGAGGCTCAACTATGATTTTTGAAAATTCACATTATTTTTCAGAGTTACAGCCATTTGAAATAATTATCGGCGTTTTTTCTTAAAATTTCTCCCCTCTGTTGTCGTAAAACATGGATAAACCCACTTCTAAGTTATATATTTCAAAAATTCTAGTTGATCCTCTGGACAGAAGTCTGAGCTATATACAGGCAAAATATTATTATAATAGAAGCATTTTTCGCAAAAGGAGAATATTTTGAAAATGGATCATTCTATGTTCATTTTTTGTCAAAATATTGTACTAAAATAATTTTTTATTGTAATATTATTCTTAAAACAATTTTATATACGTTTTCAATCTAAGTGACTAATAACACAAATTTTATCCATTTATAGGCTTTTGCAAAATCACGGTTCGAACGTAGTCGGATACTTAAGGTGCCAAAACTATGTAAATAAATAAAATTATGCAATCCTAAGTAAAATTCTTCATGCAGATTTTTTTTTTCATTTAAATATACGAGTGTAAAAGTAATAAAATAAATAATAACTAAATATTAATAAATACAAAAAAAAATTCCAATAAGTATTTATTTCTTATATAATAGTATTCAATACATATATATATTACATTACTTTTCAGTAGTAAAATACTTACAAATTTTTGCTAAAATTTGGAGTGGTAACAGTTCCTTCATTAATAAGTGTGGACATTCCATTCTCTGGTAAATTACATTCATTCTCCAAATTTATTGCCCTATGAAATGGAGAGAACAGTTAAGTTTATATACTTTAAGCATTTATGTGTTATTTGCTTTTCAAAAGTTTTCTATTCAAATACTTACGACGGTAGATTTAAATTAGGGTGAGAAATGTCTTTGCTACACCCTGGTCTCATAGCAGTTTCATTTTGAGGAAAAGAACAGGGATTTTCAAAATCCATAAACCTATGAGAAAAAATGGGGTTTAGCTCTATAAAAACAAATAATAACCATAAAATTTTAATTTCGAAAAATCAACAATAAATGAAAAGAAAATTTATAGAATAAACTGAGATTACAAGTATTTGGCCAGTGAAATTTACTTTAAATAGATCATTTTAATTAGAAAAATGTGTCCAAGATCATAAATGATTATAGGCTTTATAGTAAAAATGATGAGTATATATATATATATTTTACATCCATAATACATTTTTAATCAGATAAAACAGTTTAATAAATTCTTCAAATATATATATATATATATATATATCTTAGAAATTATTAACGTTAAATTGCTAGATCTACTTCAAATTCAAACAACATAATAAACTATTTAATCTTTTGTTTTCAAATAGTACAATTACACCCCAGCTCCGCAATACAAATGGGACCCAAGAAATATATTTGTAAGTCGAAAAATGTGAAAGTCGAGTATCTGCTGAGATTGGCATTACTTTTACACGCTACTGGCTTGTTTCGCTGGGCGTAGTGAAAAATTTTGAGATAATCTGATTAAAATTATTTACATAAATTATAAGTTAAATGATTTTAATTTTTTCATAAGTTAATGATAAATACGATTCACTCTTTCACTGTAGAGTACAAAACAACCTCTGTCTTACCTCGATTTGCTTTCGAACAGCAAATAACCTTTTATACAAAAGATACATTCTATAACTCAAATTGTACAAAGATTAAAAACAATGCTTTACGCACGTAATGTAAAAAGAAAAAAAAAAGAATATTTACATCTTTTTCATAGGAAGTCGTGATATCCGAACTAAAAAAAATACTAAAAATAAGAACTATGATATCAGACTAGCTATTTACTAAAAAATTTATGTATTGGAAAACAATCAAAATATTCTATGTATAAAAACAGAATTTAAGTTGTTCTTGTTATTTGTAAGTCATAAAAAATCAGTAGTAGTAGCCTTGACGTTATAATTTCTTTTCTATTTAAGAAATAAATTTTAACTGGAGAATACAACGAGCGAGACATTACCTAGTATGTATGAGAGAGATTTTACGTAGTAAGTAAAGTGTATGTAACTGGAGTATTGCTGTACTCACAAAATCACACATGTTCCCATATAATACTTTTTAAATACTTTTATGCATAATAATAGTTTCTAGTTTTTATTAATGAATTTGTTGCGTGAATATAAATTTAATAGAAATATGAACGACATCGATGGTCTCCAGTTTTTCAAACATCTGTGAATGAATCAAAATATTTGAAGGAAATAATTTTTACAAAAATTAAGAACACACATGAAACATACTATAAATCTATCCTCTGTATTATTTATAAAATTTAAATAATAAATGAATCTTACTTTTCAATAACTTCATTTCTCGAAGAGCTTCAGGTACACCCAACAGTTGAGTTTCTGCATTTTGAGTTTTCGAAAGCAAATCTTTTATAATTTCTTTGGCTCTCCGTAATCTTTGTGATTTTGAACGGGAATTACGATAGGGATGTTTTTAGGCCTCACTGGTGTGAGCTTTCAGTATCAATGATATACAAATTCTCAATTACTCAGTTAGATGTAAGTCACACCGAAGAAGAAACTAATTTTGAGGTACCATCTCTTCCCTTGCCCCTCCACACACGAAGTCGGGGATTGGCTACACTTTCTTTTATTGCTGTGGTTACACCAGGCATGTCAAACTCAGCTGACATCCCGGACACGATTATTTTATATAATGTTATTGAGGTGCTGCATGTTTCAATGTTCAAAAATTAATGAAACAGGATTATTAGAATGATTAGAATTATTTTTATTATAAGATTATATTGGCTTCATTATATAAAGATCATTTGTATGCCACAATATTTTTGGGAGAAATAAAATGAATGATTTGTAAATGCCATTCATTTTTTAAAGCGATTTTTAATTGGTAGTAATAACATCACTGGCCTTAAAACACCACCTCAAACAATCGTTCTCTGTTTTGGGTTTTTTCATCAGATTGAAACTCAAAAAACTGTCTAACTTTTCTGTCTCTTTTTCCAAACCCCGGGGGTGATACCCATTTTTAGAAACCAAAGCTTCTTTTTTATATTAGCAAAATTGTTCAAGTTCTCGATAGACGTTGCTAGAATTTAACATGGTTTTTCCCAAATCTTTTTTTGGTGATTGAATGCTTTTGAAGTTATGTTTTAATGAAAAGTTTCCTGCCTTTGGTTGTAAAATATTTAAAGTACTTTTAAAATGGGAAATGAATTGTGCAATTGATATTACAGGTAAATCGAGATGACCCCTTGTCTAAAATTATTTAATAGTCTGCTGAAAGTTCTGTTTTTCTGCACTATTTCAATCCTCCACCTTTTAATGTGAGCCCAAAAAATGTGTAAATTTTGACAAGTCATAAAAATTTTCCTTACATGAGGCACATTATTACATCCATAGTTTAGAAAAGATTGAGGTTGTGTGTTGAACAGGCGTAATTTTTCCCTTTTTGTTTGTCCTTGCATTTCTGTAATCCCAAGCTCCACTCATGTTAGCTGCCCCCTCATATCCTTTTTTCGACACTTTGCCAAATTAATGTCACTTTCAACTTTTGCATCAATTTTCCGCCTCAATAAAGCCTAAGAACATTTCGTTAATTCTGATATTATCTGGCTCATTATTATCAGTAAAAATCAGTTGTTAAAACCTTTTATAATACTTAATTTTCTTTTTTTTTTTAAAAATCCTTTTCGTGTCAGAATAATGAAAAAAGAACATTTCCTTTTTTTTTTAACAATATTTTCTTTTACTAGAGCCTATAATAGCAATAAGTTATTTTGAATTTTGGGCTAAGATATTTCTGAATTATTTTTCTGACAAATGAACATTGGGAAAAGGGTCATTTTGAAGGGCTTTTTATTTAAAAAAAATTTCCCCCTTTTAATCGAATCTAGTTTCTCGATTCCCCCCAAAAAGGGAAAATTGCACCTTCTAAGTCATTGTAACGTCTATGATTCTTTGTAAAAGCTAACCTTATTAACTTCTTCTTTAAAAATTTCATTTCAATAATAAATCCACCGTTTTATTTTGTTTCCAGATGTCATATGTGCGACATGCTCGGGAATTTTAAATTTTCTTTTTCTTTTTTTCTTTCTTTCTTTATTTATTTATTTTTTTATTCCTTTTCCAGCCATTCCCCCTTTACAGGGTTCTTAAAAAACATATTTGTTCCATCAGCGAAAAGCCGACATACCTGACGGTAAGCAACATGAAGTCGTGTTGAATAGCACAGCCATTTCCTTTGGATCTTTTGTCCTGCCTTGGATATGAAACTATAAGATGATGAAAAGCTCCTTCCCTTGGCATGTTTTTGGAAATTACCTTCTGGTTGGTATGGGCCCAATTTTAAAATTTGTTCCCTTAAATCTGCATCTATGGGCGTACCTACAATGCGCAAAATCATTTCTAATCAATTTTGTTTCCCTTTGTTTTTCATTTTCTGACTCCTTTTCTTTAGATAGAGTATCCTATTATAGTTGGGAAATGTCCCAAACTGTGTTTTTCTTGTGGATTAATTTTCACTTCCCGGGTTTGTTCATCAGGTTCCTGGCATTACTACTATTAGCATTTGCACAAGATGATGAACTTGCGGATATTAAAAGTTATCAATTTTTCATAGTTGCTATTAATATTATATTCCTTTTCCTTTCGAATTTTTCGTTTTTGAGAACCACTCAAATTTTTTTTTAACTCCACTCATTTTAGGGCCGCGTTTCTTCTTGTCTTATTAACAAAATAACAGTATAAGAACCAGAATAAAATTAATTCCTTTACAAAAAATAGTTCTAATATCACAAGAGAGAAGTGAGATCAAAATGTTTTAACAGCGAAGGAACACTCCCTATATTGAATATATTGAAGTGCATTGAATGTAAAAATATATATGCTCTAAAAACAATTTTGTGAAACATTTCTCATTATGCTTTATTTGATTGAATACTCATAAATCTACGGAAATTTCTGTGGGCATATGGGTTTCTAAATCATAAATCTAGACCATATAATCATTTAAAATGCTCTCTATGCGTTTTCAAGAGTATCACAATACTATTTTTCATGAAGAAATCATAACAGATGTACGTTATTTACGAGTTCACTAAATGAAAGTGAAATACATGTGGGGGGAGCTAAAGACGCCAATAAATTACTTTGCTACTTCAGTAAAAAGTAACATGTCTTTTTTTTCTCACTACCACTAACATGAAGTATACTAAAAAAACAGTGAATTTTTTTTATCTTTCTAGCATTTTATCCAATTTTCCGTCTGACTTTCTTTTTATCTGTTAGTAATTTAGGTTTAAAAAGAAAACCCACTAAAGAAAAGTATCTCTTTCGTCGCGGGGATTACAGCCAATTATATAAAATGTTTTTTTGATTTGGTTATTGGATCTAAGATATCTAATAAGCGATCAAAGTTTTGATTTTGAATGATGTTAGATCGCCAATTTGAAAATCGCTTAAAAATTGGATTAAAAATGTAAAGCTAGTTTTGTGAAATTCTACGTTAATGGCGTCAGTCTAGCTTTGGGCCGCCTAGAAGACTTGCCCCCGCAGTGCGGGGGTGTAAGTTACGCCACTGTCTTACACCTTTATATTTCCGCTCCATATTGCTACCCTTTTGTCACATACCGACAATTCAAATCTAATTCTAATTCCCTTAACCTTTTCACTAGAGCTTTTGCTATTCCTGGTGGCCGCGGTAACTTAGTGGTTATGGTCACGAGCTCGTGGCTGGAGTGTCGTGGGCTCGAGTCCTGTTGCCACTAAAGACACGCCGTGTAGATGAGGCCATTCCTCCCGCTGATGTGGTAGTTAGGAAAGAGGGGTACCAGCTCAGGTGTCCTCCTCGTTACTTGACCGAGGTTCAAAATTACGAGGTTTGTGATCGTTGCTTTGTAGAGCAACGTTAAACATAAAATGACACAATTCCGGATTTTTCACCCACTAAGAAAGTACACACTCCACAGCAGTGGTCTTCAAACTGTGTTCCACGGAACCTTGGAGTTCCACGATACATGCCCAGGGGTTCCACGAGTCACAATAAATAAATCAAAAAAAAAAAAAACTATTAATGTGTATGCAAAATGGATTCACGTTCTCTATGAAGTTTGTATCCTCACAAGAATTTAAAGCTCATTCCTGTCATTAAGAAGCTGAAAAATTTTATTTCAACATAACTTTACTTGGTAATACTTTTTAAACTTTTATTATAATAAAAGATATTTAAAAAAAATGTGTTTTATTTATATATATTACGTAATAGATTGTAAAAATTTCATTGTTTACTATTCCGGGTTTCACGAGATAATTGTATACTCGTTAGTATACAATGTCTTGCAAAACTAAATAGTTTTCCAATGGAAAGTGTACCTTTTGACATTTGTTGGGAATTGATTGAATATTAACGTCGCACTGTTCAGCTACACGAGGGCTTTTGGCGACGGACCACGTAATTTTGAACCATGGTCAAGTGACGTGGACGACACCTGAGCAGGCACCCCCTCTCCTAACTACCACACCACACCAACGGGAGGACGTTTCAGCTCTCGACAGATTTAACGTGCATCGCTGCCCTACGCGGCGGGTCTTTAGTGGTACTGGGCTCGAACACGTGACAAGGCAAGCCACGGCCCGATACCTATACCACTCGGCTACAGCCACCATTTGTTGGGAAAACACCTACAATAAGGAAGAGGTAACGACTTATCGATCTATCAACAGATTTGATGTCCAAACTCTAAATTAAGCTCCTAAATTTTTTGTTGCAAATACATACAAAATACTTACTATTCCTCTAAACATTTTAATGCCATTCAGAACAATGTGTATAAGTGAAAAATGGTTGCATAATAATAAGGCATATCTTGGCATAAGTGGTTGCAAAAACAAAGTATAAAAATAAATTAAGCTTAGAATATGTAATGCGATTGCAGTTAATTTCAGTGGGCTTAGACTTCCAACGGTTTGTGTGAAAAAAATCAAGCACACATTCTAGTTACTAAACATAATGCATGGGTGGGTGAAACCTGGATCACAGATTAATATTTTTAAATTAGTAAATTATATTAAAAGTAGTTTAAAAATTTTTAATAATCGATGCAATACTTTTTAATTGCCTGCACAAAAAGTTTTTGTAGAATAGGGTTCGACAAAATACTTTCTTGTTCTGGGGTTTCGCAAAAGACCTGGTTCTAGGGCAGTATTGGCCAACCCGTGGCACGGTGCAGTTGTAACAAGGGCACGAAAAGACATACGGAAAAATTAAAAAGAAATTTGAATACATGATCATAAATAATTTCTACAATTTTATTGAAGTGGGGTTGTTTTCAGACAAAAGTCTCAAATTTGGATCAAAATATGTTTGTGTGAATAAATGTTTTCTGCTATGAACATAATAAAATAAATATTACTCATATAACTAGCTGATGTGCACCTATAATAATCTAATTTTGTTAGCATCTGCAAAAGTTAATCCTAATAAAAATGACTTGGTAAAAAAAAGAATAATTTAAAAGCCACATTAAGTAAATACTAACTGTTTAATAATTTTTTTTAAAATTAAACGTTTCAAGTTACTCATTTTTATTTTGTACCTAACTTAACTGAATTTAACCTGTAAAAAGTTTATTAACAATAAAACCTAAATTTGCACTTAATCTTATTTTTAAATTTCTTGCATTAAAAAAAAATGTGCTATTTGCGTAAAATACCACAATAGCCTATAAGTAACATTCTTTTACTTTTCCATATTTGTTTGATGGGAATGTTAGAAGCGGCCCTCATAAATATTTTTTTATCAAATTGTGCTACTCGTCCCAAAAAGGTTGGCCACCCGTGTTCTTGGGGTTCTGTGAGTATAGAAAAGATTGAAGACCACTTTTGCGGAATAACCCCACTATCAGTGCTAAAAATAGAGTCCCCTTCCCCCCATTCCACAGCTGACATGTGCAAGTAATTCTTCCCGCCGTTTCTAAAATTCTAGCAAAAACTAACAGTCACCTGTTCTCAAGGTCACTTGATCGTTGCCTTTTCGAAAGGGGGAGTGGTTCATGGGGAGTGGTTACTTGACGTATGGTTTAGGGTTACTTTATTTTCTAACCACCCCATTTTTTCATGTAAAAAAAAGCAGAATTAGTGTTTCTGAAGTGATTAAAGCCATTATTCGTGTAGCAAAATGTTCTTTTTCATAAAATACAGTATTATTAATGTATATTTAAGCAGTTTATCAAGTAATTTTATTCTAAAGTAACTTTTTAAAATTTTTATACTTAGATTGCATGCACGTGGCGCCATCTGCTGACTTTGTTATAAAGCTTGCCAAATATGGCGAAAAAATTCGGGAAAAAAGGATTTTGTTTTTTTTGAAATTTAAAAAAATTTTGTGACTATTTCTGAATTTCTAAAAATTTCAAGGATTTATATGAGAAATTTACATTCTCAGCAAAATTTTACGCCTGAAAATGTGTTTCCTGTACTAAAAACCCTAACCATTTCAGTACTTTTGGGCGCCCCCTTAAAAAGCTCAGTGGGCCGCAGGTTGAGTATCGCAATTAGAATTCTTCCCAAGGTCATGTACTGGTATTATAAAGTCTGTTTCAACACCAAAAAAGTGGGGAGAACTATAGAAGATTGATTTCTTTTTTCCCCCTTTACAACTGAGACCTTTTCCCAAACCCCCAGTATAATCGTACCTTTCACTGGGGAGGGTGTAATGCCGTTGAAAAAGTGCTAGAAAATGTACACTGGTGTGCAAAACTTAACAACAGGTGGGTTTATTGCCCTAACTTTACGAAAAAACATCTGAGAGACATGAAATTCGAAATAAGGGTGAGTATTATGTACGAAAAGGGTGACGAAAGCATCGGGCGGAAAAGGAATAAAACGCATACGGTATGGAATCAAACAAAACAAGCTTTATTGAACGCATAGTATGTGACTCATGATTGTCTATCAACAAGAAGAACAACAAGCAGATGTTCCAATATGGGATATGCCCTCCCCTTACTACAATGGTTGCTTTGCCCCTGCATACCAGAACCAGTGGTGCAAATTTCTTGGGGGAAGGGGGCCATTCCTCAATCAACATCTGTTTGAGTTGTTTTGTACTCCCCGGGTGATGTGAGCGTGGGCTACGTCTCCCCAAAAACATCCCACACATGTTTGATGGGATTTAAATCTGGGGGGCACGCTGGGCCAAACCATTCGAGTGATATCTTCACTTTCCAGAAGCTCCTCAACAGCAAGAGAGTGCGATGTGGCAGTGCATTGTCATCCATAAAGATGAAGTCTGGGCCAATGGCACCTCGGAAAAGATGCAGATGGGGAAGAAGTACCTCCTCACAATAGCGATCCCCGGTTACAGACCCTCTGTCGAAAATGGGAAGCTCAGTTCCGCCGTTCAGCATAATGCCAACCCAGACAAGAACTCCAGGACCACCGTAACGATGTCTTTCCTTGATGTTACTGGGATAAAACCGGGTTCCGATCTCTCTCCAAATCAAAATGCGTTGAGAATTGCTTCTGGTACTGAACCGACTCTCATCCGTAAAGAGGACACGACTTCATTGATCAGTTGTCCAGTTTTTGTCCTCTCTGGCCCACTGTAAACGGTGGCTTCGGTGGCCATCTTTCAACGGGAGGCAGCGTTCAGGACGGCGGGCGAACAGGCCCTCTTTGTGAATGCGTCTGGCCACAGTAAACCGCTACACTTGTCGACCTGTTGCTGTACAGAGTTTCTGAACAATGGCGCTTGCTGACTTCTATCGACCTTTTCGCCTGCAGGATGATATATCGGTCATCCCCGCAGTTGTCGTCCTCGGTGGCCACACCAACCTTCTAACAGCTGTACCTGTGGTTTGGAACGCTTTCCAAGCGCGCGAAACGACACTTTTGTTGATTCCGAACTCTGCAGCTACACTGGTGACAGTACGCCCCTCCTCCAGCTTTCCGATCATTCTTCCACGTGTGAAGTCATCCAGATGATTTCTTCTAGCCATATTTCACGAACTGACTCACTGGCACTTGCAGAGAATATGGTGAATTGCGTCTCCGTCCTTCATTTCATTCTACTGTTGAGCAGCGCGCGCCGACATCACGCGTTTTGCGTACGCTCACATCGCTTCTGACGTTTTGTTTCTGATATTTGCATACGCATGACGTTTCTACTGACTTACGTGTTCCCTCTACTGATCTCCAGACCTCCTTTTCTGCAATTTCATGGCTATCTGCTAAATTTTTACATTGTTGCTTAAGTTTTGAACACCAGTGTATTTATTGCCTATCACGAAAAATTCCACCAACGCTATCCAGGGGAGTCGTATGTAATTTTAAAAACTCCACCACATAGTACCCCTAACCAAAATAATTACCATTCAAAGCATTTATAAATAGATCGTTCATTTTTTTTTCAAATGGTTCTATTTGAGGAATGTGAAAACAAGTAATATAAAAATATAGTTTTTAAGTCTCAATTCCTACTTAGATCAACAACGAAAAATTTTATTTTAGCTACTTTTTATTAAATAGTTACAATTAATATAAATATGTATATACCTAGGACAGAATCACAACATTAAGTGGTAATTAGTTTTTTTAATTATCATTAAAGTATCGTACTGTCCTTTTAATTTCAGTCCAACTGAATGCTTTAACACGTGGGAAAAAACCTTTTTCAAGTTTTGACACAAGTCGCCAACGTGGCTGTATTTGTAATTCTTAAAATAATTAGTTTTAATCAATTAATTTTTATTAATTATAATTAAATTATTGTATTGTCATCCAAAATGATCCTGTATATGAAATTTCAGCTCAATTCAGCGCTTTAAAATGTATTTTATTAACGATTGAAAATTCCACCAAGACAAATAAATAAATATACAAATAAATAAATATATAGACAGTGCGAGGTAATAGTAAGAATTGAAAAAAAAACATCTTTAAGGTATCCGACTACGTTCAGAACTTTGATTTTTAAAAAAGAGCATAAATGGATAATTTTCATGATATTTAGTGTCACTTAGATTAGAATACATGTATAAAATTGTATTATGGACATTTTGACAAAAAAAATTATTTAAATACAATATTTCGGCAAAAAATTAACTTAGAATAACCTTTATTCAAAATGTTCTCCTTTTGTAAAAAATACTTCTATTATAATAATATTTTGCTTGTATATTGTGACGGGCTCACGCGTCTCTTCTGTAACATAATCTCTGGGTTCTTTGACGGCCAAGATTAATGGCAAATCTTTTCCAACCCAAATCCAAGAAGTGAAATGCAATTGTGAAATGCAAATAGATATCTTTTAAAAGAACAGAAGTTTCAGTAAGCAGAATGGCAATTTAGGGTAAAGTTATGTTTGGAAGAGATACGAGTGTGAATTGACGGCCTATCATAAAGTTATCAAGATTTCAAGCCATTACTACAAGGTGCATACACTGCGAAAAACCGGTTATCAGAACTGAGCACAAAATACTCACTTTTGAATACGTCACATACTCAAAATAGCTCCGATGCAAACATACTCAAATTTGAGAATAGCCCATTCTCATCTTTGGCAACGACTACGTACTCAAAATTGTAAACATCACATACTCATTTTTGAAACTGTTACTGGATCAAATTTGAGAATATAACAGCTAAGTGAATGAGTAATGCACTCATTTATGAGTATTTATGGGTCAAATATGAGTTTGTATGTTATTTATTTTAGATACTGTTGTATCCAATACTAATTTTTTAAAAAAAAAAATATACATCAAATCAAATTTAAAGGGGATCTAAATAGTGAATTTCCAATTTTAAATTTCTTTTTTTCCATCTTATATTTTTTTTAATTTACATTTTATGAATTTTTTACCCTTAACCCCAAAAAATCTAAATTTTTTTTGCATTTATTGTGTTAAAAAAATTTTACTTGCGTATCATCCCCAAAAGTGCCAACGTTCAAGATAATTCGCCATGTCTCCTCCCCGGAATTAACAACCATGTATTTCGTTTTATATAATGTCGCCCAATTTTTTTTGAGGGATACGCAAGTTCCAACAAAAATATAATTTTCTTTTTAAAATGAAAAATTACTATGTGATTTTTAAACTATATTATTTTTGAACTTATACCCCCCAAATTTAAATTTTTGAAAAAAACAAAAATTGATTCCATGCAATAGTTGAACAAATTTTAAGAAATTTTGGGCCTTTTAAAAAGTTATTTTTTATATTTCTAGAAGCAATATATTGTCTTTTTTTAAAATCCTAAAACAAACAGAAAATTAGCTTTTTTTTTAAAATCAGTCCCCCAAAAATATTTTGGGAAAACACATGATGAATAACAGACTTTTCATTTTAAAAAATTTCTAAAAACAAAAAAAAAATAGTTTTTTTTACATTTTTGTAACATGAAAAAAAAAAAAAAACTTCTAAGACTAAAAACCCCAACCCAAAATAAGTCTCATTAGCCTCCCAGGTGAGGTTTTTTTTGTATCAATTGTTTTGTTTAAATCAATACATACACAACCTCTTTTTTTCAACACTCATAAACCCGAGCTACTGGGCCCCCCCTTTTTAATCCATCCAGATGGAAAAAAAAATGCATTGTAATATTTTGTTACAAATCAAGCTCATTTTTTATATTAACTGATTTTATACTCTATCACCAAAGAAAACAAATATTGTAGTTTTTAAGTTAATTTTTTTTTAAATAAAAAATTAAAAATTTTTAAAAAAAGTTTAGTCCTTGGGAAGAATATAAAACAATTAAAACAGATTTTACATTCAAAAAACTTTTAAAAAATCAAAAATTTTTAAAAACCAACGGGAAAAAAGATTTTTTTAGAGAAGTTTTCAGCATCCATTTAGAAAAAAAAAAATATCACCCAAGGACCAGGGGAAACCGTAATCTAGCCATTTTACTAGTGAAAGGCATTTTTTAATTATTCACTGAAAAACAAAAAAAATAAAACAAATCATATTTTTAAAATATTTTTTCCCTGGAAATTGTACACATACATATCGGGACACTAAAAAAAAACAAGGATATAAGGGGTTTTTTTTAAAACAACATGCCTTCATCCATGTTTTTTTTTATTATTTTTTTATAAATACTATCTTTTTATATAAAAATCCAAAATTATAGTCAACTCCATTCTTATTTGTATAGCATAGCTTAGCTTATGTTTTAATGTAATATATTTTCAAATTATCTTTTTAAATATAGAAAGTTCTAATGCCAAAAAAGGAAAATATATAATTAAACAGACTTTTTTTTTTTTATCAAATCAATAGCATGTCTTACTAAAATATAAGTAAAAAATGTTTTTTCAAACAGTGTTTCAAATAAATTAACATGTTAGGATACATGAGTCATCTAAATTATATACTGAAAATTTTAGATAGTTGGTTCTGGGGGGAATTTTTAAAATTTTTCCCCTGTTAGAGAAAAAATCCCCCAAATGTTGTTTTTATAATTAAAAGTATTTTTAATTTGGGATAATTTACAAAATTTAGCTTTAAAAAATTTAGTACCATGCCCCCCCATATGACTGTTTTGAATATGACGACAAAGACTGCAATGGGAATCAAATGGTTTTTGGGCAGAAAGTTTTAAAATGTATGAAATTTGTAAATTATTTTTATCTAAAAAAAAAAATCAGAACTTTTTAAAAAAAATTTAAAATAAATTATAAATTTGGAAATTAAAATGAAGATTTGTTTTTACAAGTAGAAATGAAACTAATGCAAATTAAAAATAAAGCATTTATATTCAGAAACAAGAAAAAAGGGTTTTTAAAAAAATAAAATTTTTTAACTAGTAAACAGGGAAGGCATGTCTTCAAAAGTGAGAGAGTATTAACGTAGCACGGGTTTCGGGCCACACGGGTTTTTGGCGACAGCCCTTTTGTAATCTTAAAACCATGGTAAAGTAATGAGGAGGGACACCTGTGCTGGCACCCCTCCCCCCCCAACTCCCAAAACCCCCAGCAAGAGGAGGGTTTGAGCCCTGGGACAATTCGAACTCATGACATACCAGCCAATGAGTGTTTATCTTGACCACTAATCTACCAGGGGGCCCTTTTTGGACTTGCGGGAAGTTAGCGTTTATAAAACTACTTTTAAAAAAAATAACCCTTCGTTTGAAACAATATATAAATTAGGGAGCTAATTTGCTTTTTTTTACGCAAAAAAAACGTTTTAGGCCCGGTTTTAAAAATCACTGCAAATAAGATTTTAAATCTAGTAGTTTTCAACCCAAAAGAAGGTGATCTCAAACTAAGAACTCAACATGTGGGTTTTAAAAGAATAGCCTTTTCCCCTGACAAAAGGGGGAATTACATTAATTTTAAAAGCAAAATGTAAGTGCTATTATTGTAGAAAAATATGAGTCCCCAGGATTTAAAAAAATAGAACTCAAGGTATTTAAAAGGGGGTTGGGAAAAGAAACAGAAAAAAAATGGAAAAATAATAACTGTTAAAACAAAAAAATTTTTTAAACCAAAAAAAGAAATCAATATCAGGATGTAAAAAAGATTAATGGTGAAATATTATAAATTTTGATTCTTTTAAATTTTTTTTATATATTTGGGGGATTTAAAATATATTGAAATAATTTTAAAAATTTTCAATAAATAAAAAAAATTTCAAGTTTTTTTTTGTGAATTTTGCCCAAAGGAAACATTTAAAATGCTTTTAATTTAAAAAAATAAAGTTAAAGGGAAAAAAATTTTACAATTTGCTGCCAGTAAAAAAAGAATTTTTTGATAGATTTACTATCGTGGCCATGCAAATTTACATTGTAAAATTGAAAAACTTTACAGCTGTCAAATTTTTTTAACCTGCCTGTAAGCTATTTTCTTTTTGCTGCCATGCATTTTACATTAGAAAAGGGCCCAAAAAATAAGAAAAAATCTAAAATTTAGAAGAAAAATTTTTCTTTTAAAAAAAAGATTAGAAAAAAAAAGTGCAAATTTAGTAACCCTTTTTTGTCCATAAAAATTGAAAGGGACCCCCAAATGTTTTTTTAATAAAAGATTTAGTAAACCCCAATATTTGAAATGTCCATTTATGAGTAAATGAAGAAAACCAAAAACTGCAATCCAAAAAAACGGAAGCATGGAAATGTTTGTTTGTGAAAAAAATCTACTTAAAATTGTATGAAATTAATAAGGATACTGCCATAAATATAAATCAGTAAAAAATTCATTTTAATATACTATAATAAAATAAAATTAAAAAAAGAAAAAAATTTAAAAAAATATAATAAAAGAAAAAAAATTTTGGATGGAAAAACCTTTTAAAAATCAAATTTGGGGGTATTGGTAACCATATTTGAATTTTATCGCCTAACTTGACAATTGTCAACAACAACATTTTGGTTTATGTAGTGTCCCGATATATCAAATTGAACATTAATTTCAATACTCAAAACGAGCTTTCCCCCCTTTCCCCTTTCCCAAACCCAATGTAAAAAAAAGTCTTTTAAGGGTACTTTCTACTACCCTATCTTGTTTTTCTTGCTTTTTTTAATTTCCCAAGAAACTTGATATTAATTTGGGACAAGTATAATTGAATATGAATAAATATTATGATAATTTTCTGAGATACCTTTCACTTTTTTCCCACTGGGAAAAAATCAAGGGCCAGCTTTTTCAAATTAGTTTTTTAACATCCCATTATCTAAAAAAAAACTTTTTTCATCTATGGCTTAATCTGTTAAAAAAAAAATATTTATGTCAATAAGTATATTTTTTTTCCCAAATAATGGTAGAAATAAAACACAGAAATCTTTCTATCTGAAAAATTTAATATCTAAAAATAATTAGTTTTAATTTTTATGGTGCTTCCTGTATGTAAATTTTATAAAATCTTTTTAAAAAAAAATACAAGGAAACACCAGTATGATCACAGGGGCTCAGAAAGGGGAAAAAATAATTTACATATGATACCGGGCCCTGAAGTGACCACAAAAAAGGAATCACGGATAAATAAAAAAAAAAAAGTAAAATATACTTTAAACAGGTTAAAATCAGATATATATCCCCATTTATTTTTTTATCCAAATAAAAACACTATGGTCACATTAAAGATATGTTATAAACCAGAAGATCAAATAATTTGAATTAAAACTTTCATTGACTGAGCTTTAAAATTTATTATAAAAAAAACCAGATTAATAAGATTTTTTAGAAATTTTTACAATAGTTTTCAATCAAAGCAAAAATTTTTATTCATGAAAGCATAGACTTTTCTGGGTTTTTTTTGGGGGGGTGGAAGGAACGAAAAACTTGGGGACCCAAATGTCCCCCCCGTTACACCACTGTCTTTTTTGCACTATGTTATAAGATAAATCGGTACTTTCATATTATGGCAGATTTCTTTTTCGTGTTTCGTTCATGTATAACATACCTGCATCAGAAGTTTTTAAACCCAAAATTGATTAATTTTTTTACTTGCATATTATCGCAACTGTTTTGGTGAGATTTAAAGAAAAGAAGCACATGGTCATGCCCCAAATTGGGGGCATGAACAACATATGGAAAAAAAAGGGTTCCCTCTATTTTGGGAAAGTTGGCATTTAAAAAATGTAAGTACCCCCCAAAATTTTTCTTCCCTTTAATCTGCTGTTAAAATAGTTGATTTTTTCTGTTAAGCCTAACTCCATTTCAAAATTCAGGTTTATAATCATTCCAAATCCAGATAAAAACCAGTATGATCACAGGGGCTCCAAAAAAAAGGGAAAAAGTAATCTCAAATATGATACTGTGTTTAAATGACCACATGTATGTAATCACTGATAAAAAAAATAAAAAACGTAAAATAATTTAATCAGGGTTTAAAAATCAAAAAACTGGGTATATATCTCATTTATTTTCATCTAAATAAACAAAACACTATGGTCACATTAAAGGTGTGTTTAAAACCAGAAGATCAATATGTTTGGGAAATTAAAAAATTAGTTTGACTGAACTTGTAAATTTATTATAAAAATTCCAGATTAAAAAAGGATTTTTTGAAATATCACAATAGTTTTAATCAAAGCAAAATTTTATGGTCTTGAAAAATATAGACCCTTTTGCAGTGGCATAAAAATACACCCCCCTATTGCAGGGGGGCCCTGGGGCCTGGGGGGCCCAAAAAACCTGACAGTCGCCAAGTACCCACCTTTTTTAAAATCCAACTTGGGGATCCCAAACCTGGGCTTAGCAGGGGGGCCCCAAAAGTTCTCTGTTATGCCACCGCCCTCTGCACCTTGCTTTTAAGATAAATCGGTACCCTTTCATATTTTGGAAAAAACGCCAACGTTCAAGATAACTCCCCAAAATTGGCAAATACCAATTTTGATGTGTTGTGTGCGCTGAATTGGGAATTTTATGTGGGTTTCCCGTTTCAAATTTTGTTACCAAAAGGCTGTGATAATGTGTAAAAAGTGATAAACAATTTAAAAAAATGAAAATCAATTTTTAAAAAAAGACAAAAAAAATCCATTAAATATTAGTAGTTAAGTAGATTTAATTTTTTTATTTAATGCTAATACCGAAAAGTAAAAATTTATTCTTGGGAAAAATGTTATATGCTAAATTTTTACTAACTAATTTTTTCTCATTTTGTAATTTCTTTTTCCGTTAATTTTGATTCTTTAATATTGGAAATTGAAAAGAATCATTAAAAAATGTATTGAAATTGTTTTTAAACTCTTAAATAATTTTGGTATGGGGGAAATTTTTTTAAAAAATTTTCTATAACTTAATTAATAAGCCAAAAAGTACCCTTTTAAAAATTTCAAGAAATTAATTCCACAAAAGATTAATAATTGTCAAAAAAAACTTATTTTGTAAACCTTTTTTTTTTTGCCTAAACTTGCCACAAAATGCAAGCCATTTTAGAGTTCAGGGATGAAAAAAAAAACTAAAATTATTCCAAACTAGGGAAAAAGGGAAAACTTCAATTATTTGCCTATAAAAAAATTTTAAGAAAAAAAAAAAAGTAATTTTTGTGGGTTTTGGGAAAAAGTAGTAAAAATTTTAAATCCTGAATCCCTTTTTAAATATTGATTTGGATTCAATGTGGGTTGTCTAAAAAATTTTATTTATTCCCACATTCAAGGCATCTTCACTAAAAGTGTTAATTGATTAAAAACTTAATACCTAATGTTCAGTCCATAAAACCCATATTCAAAACATGTTTTTCACCCCAAGCATTTTCCCACTGCAAAACAATACCTACTACTACTGCAAACTTCATGGACATAATGATTACTGGAGACCAACCTTTTAAAGCAGAAGCAAAATGGGGTTTTACTTTGTTGGGCCATGTGTAAAAGACATAGATAAAAAATTTTTCCAATTTTGCCAAAAGGGAAAATTGTGGTTCTTTGGATTTGGCGACCGGGAAAAGATCGCCAAAAAAACCCTTTAAAACAAATGCATTACTGGGTAACTTGTACTAATTTTTTTTTTCTCATTAACATTTATTTATTTTCATTGGAAAACCACTTCGTAATTTTTTGTAACACCTATCAAGCAATTAGGCTAATTATCGCCAATTTTGGTTGCTACAAAAAATTTAAATTTGCCAAGCCCCTCCCTCTACTCAACACTTAAGCCCAGGATGGGTTTTTTTAAGAATGTTTCTTTTCAGTTGTTTAGTTTTGATCTGAATAAATCAAACAATTGACTAATGAACCAAATAAATTGCATTAAATTAATAACACTAGCCCTTTTTAAAAAATCTGCCAATATTTAAAATAAACATTTATCACATAGCCAAATTGGCTTTTCAATCATATAGAGAGTGTATTTAATAATTATACCAGCATATTAAACTTAGATTAAAAAAAAGTCACGTACTTTTTGATTTACAAACAAGAAAAATCAGAAATAACAAAAAAAGAGTATACCCCTTTTAATACCCCATGTGTTCCCCCGCGTGTAGCATGGTAGGGTAAGAAATATAGTTCGGTAGGGTTTAAGAGAACCAAGTTTTTCTGTTGATCCCCAATTTTAAAAAATCTAGCCAGAATATTAAAACAGCTTCTGTAATCCCCGAATATCTTTTTTAAATTTTTTTGAGAGTTTTTTGGGGGTTTTACATGTTACTGTATCAAATTCAAAAAGGGGTTTTCCCAAATCTGGGCACGAATATACTTTTTTTAAAAATTTAGAATGTACACGAATTCATTTTTTAGTAAGTCTTTTTCTCCGTGTACCTTTCACGCGCGGGCCCCGGAGGGTGTACCGTGATAGAACCTTTGCCCTTTAATTAAGGTAGGACTGATTATTTGATGTAATATTATCAGAATTGAGAAAAATAGGTGGATAATATAATTATTTAGATAAGGGGTTTAAGCCTGATCAGGTTTTAAATATTGTTTTGTGTTTGGTTGATTCTCACTTAATATAAGTTTATCTAATTTATTAGAAATTTAAGTTACATTCTTAATAAAGTCATATTAAGAATTTTAAAATGTCGATTCATTTCGAGAATCCCACACCTCTAATTCACGCTGACAATCAAAGATATGGTCACCATAGAACGACCATATCACAATATAGCTCAGACCTCTGTACAGAGGCTCAACTATGATTTTTGAAAAATTCACATTATTTTCAGAGTTATAATCAATTGAAATAATTATCGGCGTTTTTTTCTTAAAATTTCTCCCCTCTGTTGTCGTAAAACATGGGTAAACCTACTTCTAAGCTATATATTTCAAAAGTTCTAGTTCAGCCTGTTCGAGCATGCGCAGTGGGCGCCGCCCGGCGGTGATTAAGTGTATTTAGCGAAACGAGGATTAGAGTTTCAGAGTGTGTGTGGGAGATCAGACGAGTGAGAGCGTGGAATTTTGGTGCCCATCGCAAGTGTTCCGACATACGCCCCGAGCACAACCGAGAGAGAAAATAAAGGGTGTTGTGTCAACATTCTCGTCTGGTTTCCTGAGAACAAAAACACATAGGGACCACTCCCCAACATTTGGTCCGTTCAGCTGAGCCGGAGAAGTGAGCTATTCAAGGTGACGTGAGTAGTGGTCTCTTTTATGTGTTTTATTGTTATAAATTGAGGACTAAATTAATTTTAGAAAAATGTTTAAGAACTGCCGTAAGGAAGATCTTCGGATCGTAGCTCTTGAACTTGGTGAGACTGTTGCTGAAAAAGTAACTCTTGTTGAATTAACTGAAATTATTAAAGAAAATAAATATTGTAAGGAGAACGTTGAATTAGTTAAGGAATTAATTCAACATACGATCGAGGACCGTAAGAAAGCGGAGGAAGACCGTAAGAAAGCGGAGGAAGACCGTAAAAAAGAAGCGGAAAATAGGTTACGAGAAAAGGAGCTTGAGCTTGAGATTGCACGTTTACATGTTGGAGTTAATTCAGATAACGAGAGAACAGGTGAGGTTTGTAACTCGCTGGATGCGTTGGTGAAAAGTGTTCGCATCCTAACGGTGAAGGTGCCTAATAGACCTGAAGGTTGGGCATTCTTTTTCGCTTCGTTAGAAAGAGCCTTTGTATCAAAAAATGTGCCCGAGAAATTTAAGTCGGAGATTTTATTAAATTTGTTGGGAGAAAAAGCTTCAAATGTGTTAACATATGTTAAAGATGACGAGCTTAACAATTATGAAAAACTAAAATCCATTATTCTAAGAGAATACGAGCCAAGTGCAAATCAATTCCTTGAACAATTTAAAAAAGCTACGCGTCATCCAAATGAAACATATATTCAATATACTTCTCGCTTAATTACAAATTGGCAGTATTACTTAAAATTAAGGAAGGTCTCTGATTTTGACAATTTAAACGATCTTATTGTGTCCGACAAAATTTTCAGTTCGCTTGAAAAAGAGGTAGCTTCACACATTTCCGTTCGAGCAGGAAATGATTGGTTTCGCCCACTGGAGCTTGCCAAAGAAATAGACTTGTATAACACTTCTCGAGGAAAGAACTTAAAACCTTTGCCGAATGTCCTAACTAGAAATAATCCAGTGAAAAACGCGTCAAGAGTATTTTTGAGTGAGGTTAAAGATTCTAAATGTGTTTGTTGCGCTGAATCGCATCCATTATATAAGTGTGCAGTGTATTTAAAACTTCCAATAAATAAGAGAATTGATCTGATTAAAACTAACAACCTTTGCTTCAATTGCCTTTCTACATCTCATAGAGCGAAAGACTGTAAATCGAGATTTGGTTGTCCTGAGTGTCAAAAGAGGCATCATAAAACGATTCATTATACAGAGCGAGCGCGAAACCAGGAAGTAAGAAATTCCACCTTTGAACCTCTAAACACATCAGCGCCAGTCTTCGAGCCGGGAGTAGAAATTCATAACTTACTAACCGCAACTAGTATAAACAGAAAAAAATGTGTTTTGCTAAGCTCAGCAATTTGTTATATAAAGTGTGAAAATGGTTTATTCCCAGTCAAAGCAATTCTAGACAGCGGGAGTACCTCGAACTTTTTAACTAGGAGCTTAAGTGATTTAATTGGATTGAAAAAATACAAAACTAATGTTTCGGTTTCTGGACTAAACAAATCAGTAATTCCGATTGACTCGCGCGTTTCAGTATCTATTAGCAATAAAGAAGGGAGTTATATTAAAACATTAGACTTTTTTTTGGTACCAACAATAACGGAAGATCTTGTTCCAACAACGAAAATCGATTTTAATCTGAATAATATTCCCAATCTTAAATTAGCTGACAAAAACTTCAATATTCCAGAGCGCGTGCAAATGCTATTAGGTGCAGAAGTATTCTATGAATTAATGTTACCCGGACAGTTCAAGATGGAGGGTTCAAATGTCATTTTTCAAAACACTGTTTTCGGATTTGTCGTTTCCGGGTCTACTTCTTCAGACGCGAAGGGAAAAGAACATTGTGGGTTTATTCAGGCTGAGGATAATCTAGAGCTTTCAATTAAGAAGTTTTGGGAAATCGAAAGCGTAGAAATCGATTCTATTAAAACCAGTGAATTAGATATTTGTGAAGACCATTTTAAAAACACTCATTCGAGAGATGACCAGGGAAGATATACGGTGGCGATGCCATTAAAGGAAGATCCATCATGTCTTGGTGAATCCAAACAAACTGCGATTCAGAGATTAAACTCTTTGTGGAAACGACTAAGTAGAGATAAAGAATATTTGTCCCTGTATGAGAAATTTTTACAGGAATATGAGGATTTGGGCCATATGAGGGAAATCAAGGCAGATGGGTCTGGAGTTGCATTTTACATGCCACACCATGGTGTTTATCACCCCGAAAAGTCTACAACTAAACTGAGAACTGTTTTTAATGCATCAAGTCCTTCAACGAGTGGGAAATCTCTAAATTCAATTCAATTTAATGGCGGACTGGTCCAAGAAGACCTCTTTTCCATTATGGTTCGCTTCCGAAAGCACAAGTATGCCTTTACTACAGATATAGAGAAAATGTTTCGCATGATAAACATACACCCAGAGCAAACGTGTTTGCAAAGAATTCTGTGGAGGAAGGGCATAGGAGAACCAATAAAAACATACGAGTTAACTACAGTAACCTACGGCACAGTTAGCGCACCTTATCTGGCCACGAGAACTTTGAAGCAGTTAGCGAAGGATGAAGCTAATAATTTTCCTTCGGCAGCTCCTGTGGTGCTGAATGACTGCTACATGGATGATATACTTTCGGGATCCGAGAGTATAGAAGAGGTAATCGAATTGCAGCATCAATTAATAGAAATGTTCAAGACCGCAGGGATGCATCTTCATAAGTGGTGTGGAAATTTACCCGAGATAACTTCAAATCTACAGGAGTATGCTTTCTTGGAGTCTGATGAGACTAAAGCACTAGGAATAATTTGGAATCCTAAGTTAGACTGTTTTCTTTTTAGAATAGAGCAACAGAGGCCAACTTCATTCACCAAAAGAATGGTTTTGTCTACTATTGCAAGAATCTTTGACCCTTTGGGTCTCCTCGGACCAATTATAACTTGGGCAAAGATATTTATGCAAAGATTGTGGTTGCTGGAATTGGGATGGAGTGATGAACTTCCTTTTAAAGAAGAAAAGGAGTGGCGTCGATTTATCGACTCTTTGGAAGCCGTGAATAACATCTCTATTGACAGATGTATTGTGATTCACAGAGCGGAGAGCATTGAGCTACATGCATTTAGCGACGCATCGGAAAAGGCGTATGGTTCATCCATTTATCTCAAGTCTATATCTGCCTTTGGAGAAGTTAAAGTGTGTCTCGTAACGAGTAAAAGCCGAGTGTCGCCTCTGAAGCAGATTTCCATTCCAAGACTTGAACTGTGTGGGGCAGTTCTTGCCGCTAAATTGATGAAGAAGGTGAAGGAGGCATTGAAGCTTCAGATTACAGCTGTGCATTTTTGGTCGGATTCGACTATTGTGATTTCATGGATACATCGAGAATCAAGAGAATTGAAGACGTTCGTGGCTAATCGAGTGTCTAAGATTCATCAACTAAGTTCCCGTGACCAGTGGCATCACATTGCATCAGACCAGAATCCTGCGGATGTGCTATCTAGAGGACTACTTCCTGAGGAGCTTCGCGACGACTCTCTATGGTGGCATGGTCCTGAGCTTCTTCTACAGAGTGCTTATTCAACCACTGTCATTGCGGAACCAACCCAGAGAGATGACTTTGACTGCGAACTAAGGGTGTCTGAGAGAACTCTGGAGACTTCATTGCTGAGTTCCAAGAACTTTGACTTTTTCAACCATCTTATGGACCTTTCTAATAATTATTTTAAAATAATACATATTGTTTCTTATATTTATAGATTTATTGACAATTGCAGATCCAAGGTGAAAAAGAGGGGACCTTTAACTACGAGTGAGGTAAATGATGCAGAAACCTGGCTTATTAAACAGGACCAGAGTGATATTAACTTAAGTGACCCGTCAGGTAATCTTAAATCTTTGAACATATTCCAGGATGATAAAGGAGTCCTAAGAGTTGGTGGAAGGTTTGGGAAAAAACTTCCATACCCTACAGCCAAAAAACATCCAGCTATACTGGCTAAATTCTAAATTGAGTAAAAATATATTTCCCTAACTTTACATAAGAAATTATTTTATGTTGGTCCACAAGGACTGCTGAATGCAGTAAGATTGAGATTTTGGGCTTTAGGAGGTAGAAACCTAGCTAGGGGAAAAAGGTTCATACTTTGTGGTGTGTTTCAAGTGTAAACCAACCTCTTCTCAAATAATGGGCAATCTTCCATATGAAAGAGTAAATATGGCCCCTCCATTCAGTATAACTGGACTTGATTTGGGAGGTCCATATTTTGTAACTTACAAAAACCAGAGAAAGGGCGTTCTGAATAAAATTTATGTTTGTGTTTGCGTTTGTTTTGTGACTCGTGCCATCCACCTAGAAATTCTTTCCGATTTGACTTCGGATGCAATAATTGCGACCCTCAAGAGATTCATGTCTAGGCGAGGAAAATGTTCCAAAATTTTTACGGATAATGCAACAAATTTTGTTGGTGCTAATTCTCAACTAAAGGCATTTTATAAGACCCTTAACTTTCCAGATCAAAATCTTGCGGCATATTTCACTGAGGAAGGCATTGAATGGAATTTTATTCCACCAAGGGCCCCACACATGGGAGGTCTTTGGGAGGCGGGCATAAAGTCAGTGAAATATCACCTCAAGCGAGCACTGGGTAGATCCCGACTCACATACGAGGAGTTTGAAACAGTGATTATCCAGGTGGAAGGAATTTTAAATTCCAGACCCCTTACACCAATATCCAATGATTTTGATAACTTTGAGGTATTAACGCCTGCACATTTCTTGATTGGTAGATCAATTAATTCCATTCTTGAGCCCGTAGTAATTAATATTAATGACAATAGATTAAGCCGTTGGCAGAAAACAACAAAGGTAATTCAGGTAGTTTGGAAAAAATGGAGTACCGATTATCTAAATACTCTCCAACAGAGAGGAAAGTGGATGATCGAGAAGGACAATGTAATGTGTGGTACAATGGTAATTGTAAAGGAGGATTTTACACCAGTTTGCAACTGGCTTTTAGGGCGCGTCGTTGAGGTCTATCATGGTTCTGATGGTAAAGTGAGAACAGTCAGAATAAAAACAAAGACAGGAGAATTTAAGAGGCCCATAACTAAGATCTGTATTCTACCTATAGATGTAAATAGTTAAGGTCAATTTCCATTTAAGAAATTATGTTTTTATCTTTAAATTGTTCTATTGTAATTTTAACTTGTTTTTTTTTACTGAAAATTTATAGTACGTTTTATATATATAATAATTTTGAAACCAATTGTGTAACTTGAAACTTGTTGTAAATTGTGATATTGTATTGTGTGAAACTGTATTGTTGAATATTAATATTGCAAGGCCGGGGGGTATGTTCGAGCATGCGCAGTGGGCGCCGCCCGGCGGTGATTAAGTGTATTTAGCGAAACGAGGATTAGAGTTTCAGAGTGTGTGTGGGAGATCAGACGAGTGAGAGCGTGGAATTTTGGTGCCCATCGCAAGTGTTCCGACATACGCCCCGAGCACAACCGAGAGAGAAAATAAAGGGTGTTGTGTCAACATTCTCGTCTGGTTTCCTGAGAACAAAAACACATAGGGACCACTCCCCAACACAGCCTCTGTACAGAGGTCTGAGCTATATATAGGCAAAATATTATTATAATAGAAGCATTTTTCACAAAAGGAGAATATTTTGAAAATGGGTCATTCTATGTTCATTTTTTGTCAAAATATTGTACTTACATAATTTTTTATTGCAATACTATTCTTAAAACAATTTTATATATATTTTCTAATCTAAGTGACACTAAATATCATAAATATTATCCATTTATACGCTTTTGCAAAATCATGGTTCCGAACGTAGTCGGATACCTTAAGTTTTTTTTTTTTGTCAAAATGAACATGACTATTTATTCGTTAAGCACACTCAAAATACTTATTTTGAGTTTACAGCAGCTTTTTCTTCGTTAAAATTTTAGTTAGAACAGGGGTGGCCAACCCGTGGCTCGTCTTGAATAATTTTGCGACCCATGAAATTCTTTACAACTTTACAAAATGCGATTATTTTGTTCAATATTTTTGATTTTAGTGTATTGTTTCGTAACAAATAAATCCAATAATTGTTTCTACTTTATCACGTTGCTTCTGTTTTCATAGATACTTAGAAATGGACAGTATTGCATTGCACCAATTCTCCGCAGCATTATGCATGATTCCCGTACCTTTTTTTCATCTTACACCTGCGAATCGCTCTTTTCGAAAAAACGAAATTTATCAAACATAAATCGCGCTCAAACTTATTGGATGATAACTTGTAACATCAATTACGATGTGGAAATACACGCATTGAGATCGACTTACAAGAACTATAAGTGAAAGAATTTAGAAACAAATACTCCTTATTTACATAAATTAAACATTATATTTGATCATTTCACATAATTATTATATTACCTATGTTTGTATACATGAAAAGTAATGAAACCAATAATAATAATTCATACTGTTTTAAATCTTCACTCCAATAAATGTTTGTACTGGATTCAAATCTAATACAAAGATATATATTTTTATATGAGGCCCTCGGGATTATGAAGGGCTGCGGTAGCCCAGTGGTTAAGGTATCGGACCATGGCAGGCATGTCATGAGTTCGAGCCCCGTACCACTAAAACCCGTGTGGGGCAGCGATGCACGTTAAATCTGCCCGAAGCTGAAACGTCCTCCCGTTGGTGTGGTGTGGTAGTTGGAGGGTGCATCAGGTGTCGTCACGTTGACCATGGTTCAAATTACGTGGTCCGCCCCAAAAAGCCCTCGTGTAGCGGGAACAATGCGACGTTAATATTCACTCACTCACTCACTCGGATTATGATGGGCTGCGGTACCCCAGTGGTCAAGGTATCGGTTTGCAGGGCAAGTCTGGTTTGAGCCCAGTACCACTAAAGACCGTCGTGTGGGGGCGATACGTTAAATCTGTCGGGGAGCTCAAACGTCCTCCCGTTGGTGGGTGTGGGTAGTTGGAGAGGGTGCCAGCTCTTTTTGTCATTCTGTCCTTGACCAGGGTTTTCAAAATTACAAGACCCGTCAAAAAAAACCCTCATGTAGCTGAACAGTGCGACGTTAATATTCACTCACTCCCCCGGGATTGTGATGTTTTCAGAAGTGGCCCACAACTTCATTGGAGTTGGCCTCCTCTGAGTTAAGTAATATTTGAAGATGCTTATGTGGATGCATCACTACTAAGCATATTTTTAGTGTCACTGATGGCATAGGTGCTTTTGGGAGTGTGTGGCATTTGTAAAATAAATATTTTTAATCCCAAATGCAAAATTTTTTTTAAAAATTTCCAACCCCTCCTTCTTCCCTCCAGCTCCTCACACGATCCCAGTGGCACACAAAAGATAGGATTTCAGGGTTCAAATCCATCCCACAGACCAACAGTTTTTAATTTTTAGCATAAAGATTATTTCTCAGGGTTTTCCCACTTTCTTTTAAAAAAATGTAGCCCCACTTATGAAAGTAGTTTGTGTGCGGCACTGCATGTTCATACTTTTCGTAAAAGATTATGTTCCTTTTTTAGCCGATTCGTTTAAAACATGTTCCACATATACCAAAATGTGTAACTTTTCCTCCTCGGATTGAAATTTTTTCTGACGAAACAAATTTTAATAGAATTTACTATCTTACGCACATTTTGGCGTAGCTAGCTGTGAGGGCCCTTTATCAAAATTCCTTCGGGATCCTTTTTTAGATATTGGAGCCCTGTTAGTGGGATTTTATTACACTTGTTGGGGCCCCAAGCGGGGCTCCGTATTCGATAAGGCTGATACGGCGGTAGCTACCCCTTCTTACGCATCTCTTTGTGGTTATTTTCTTATATTTATTTCAAGTTATCTGCGACTTTTTCCCAGAATTCTGGAAACCATTTATAAATCCTTTTGAAAGTTTTGGAACAAAGTCGGGGCCCCAATTTCCTGTCATGTCATAGCCACATGTTTGATGCAATCACGTGTTTCCAACCAACCCAGTTCATGCACTTCACTGTTGCCAACTTTTGCTCTTGTGGGAAACTTTCCCTTAAAAAGTATGTTTGCTTACAAAATAACGCACATAGGTAAACAAAATGAATTTGAATAAAAGTTCTTATAGTATTTCTTTTTAAATTTGAAAAGAAAAAAAAAAGGTTTTTGAAAAATTTTAATACATGAACATTTTACTGAACTATTAAATTTGAATTTCATAAGTATAACACAAATTAAAAGCTAACGGTAGCTGAGCTCAATGGGGATCACGTGAATGCATTTATCATGAAGACCCAGTAGCACACAGGAATTTTCGAAGGTCCACCATTCTTGACCCTCTCCTTTTGATTTTGTCGATTTTCGGAAGCAAAAAGTAAAAACTAATTATTGAATAAATAATTAGCTCCTAATTAATAAAACTGATCATATTAAAAAAAAATATTTATTAAATTTTACGTACTATATACTTAGAATAATAATCAATCGGAAAAAAATCAAGGGCTTTCGGGGGTTCGGGAAAACGTGCTTTCACTGTGTGACCGTCATGAATTAGCTAAATTTAAAATATGTCACAAAGTGTTTAAGTTAACAGGTTTATCGAATCATTTCCCCTTTCCTTTCCCTTAAGCAGCAGATACCCTTTATCAACAGACGAGGTTGAGGGAGGGGCGAAATCTTTAATTTATTTCCTCTGTTATTTTCTTTTCCCTTTTACAAACAACACGAGAGCTATTGGCGATGAACCTCGTAATTTGAACCTCAGTCAAGTCAAGATGATGACACCAGAGTTTACACCTCTCTAACTTCCACACCACGTCCCATTTTTTTCGTTCTGGACACTTTATTTGAAGCCCAGTGGCAGGTGTTTGCATTATCGCGTTTCCTTGCCACAGATCCGGGTTCAAAATCCGGGCTCGGCAAGGTCAACTCAGACTTTCATCCCTTCAGTGAGTCGATAAATGGGTACCAAGCTTGCTTAGGAGCTAAACACAGCTGGTTTAGCGTCAGACTGACCACCATAGGAACATCTGTTCATGCACTCCAGCGATAAACACACCGAGACAGGCACACAAGGCCTATCTAGTTTTTTACAAAATGTAGAGCGCTTTATCTTAGTGATTATATGAAATTGCTTAAAAAAAACACAGTGATTATATTCACATCAAGAACTGCCAATTTTCGTAATAAAACAGTGATTGATAAATTTGAAGGTTTAAACACTTCTACTGTTTTACAGAACATACACAAAATTCGTAAATTATCTTAAAACTTTTTTGAGCAATTGCTGTCCCCGTTTGAACTTTTTGAAAAAACACATTTAAAGTTTGACATTTTTTTGTAAAGTTATGGCATCTGCTTTTTTTAAAACACTTGTAATTTTTGTACTAATGAATGGAAAATAAAAAACTTGGTATTTTATAAAGCTAATAAGATGGCCCATATAAAATAAAATCATAAAATGTGTAAATTGTTTTAAAAAATCACGTTTTAGGGTAGTCGGATTTTTAATTAACCTTATAAAATAATAACATATAATAATTACTGGTTTGTAGTATTAGGAGAAATCAATGATGCACTTTAATACTGCATTCTTTTCTTCAAAAATACATGAAATTTAAATCTGAGGAATAAAGCCTGTTTACAGATAGAGATCTGTTTTGCCTGAAAACCCCTTTAAAAATTGGGAACAGCCTCTCTTATTTCCTTTTCAGTTTCCGTTGAAAAAACCGCAGGGGTCGACTATTCGGATCCATTTGTCCTAGAACCGGTCTCCGTCGGGGAAAAGAAAAAAGGATCGACCCGCCTCTTTTTTAAAACGGGCATTTCCCCTTCCCATAGTGTAATTTCTTTGAAATAGCGGCATACATTTTTCAAAGTCATTGTTGAACTTCTATGCCTTATTGGCATCACACAATCTTAGGCGCGCATGCCTTTCAAACAAACATGTGTGGCTTTAAGGCAGAGGTTCCCAAACATTCTGTCTCATAGACTCCTACTATGTTTTTCGGTTTGGGGGAGCTTTTCCCGCTTAACTAATATTGAATTTTTTGTAAATTTATTAACTTAAATGTCTTTTTGGCAGGTAGTATAGAGGCACCTTACTTTAAAAGTATTATGCTTTTTACCCATAGTGAGGGTATAGTGTTTTTTTAAAACTCAAGGAATATTTTATATATATATATATGTTAATTAGTTAATTTTAAATTTAATTTAAAAAAAAAGCTGAACAAAAACAAATCTTTTAATGGGAGGGATGTGAATCTGGTGCTTCAATAACACAAATTTTCAGCATTTCTTAATCTGTCAGGTTTAATGCTAAATTTCCTCTGATAGTAGAAATCAGGGTTTTTTCCCCCTTTTTTTTCACGATGAAACTCTTCACTAGGAAAAGTAATTAAAAACACACACTTTTCTCACGTACTCCATAATTCGGGACAAATAACAGATATATCACTAGCGTAGCTAACTCTGAGGGCCCCGTATCAAAATTCTTTTGAGGCCGTTTTTCAATTCCTGCTAAAACTCCCCTGTCTATATATTTATTTATTTATATATTTGTATATTTATTTATTTATCTTGGTGGAATTTTCAATCGTTAATAAAATACATTTTAAAACGCTGAATTGAGCTGAAATTTTATGTACAAAGGGTCATTTTGGATGACAATACAATATAATTTAATTATAATTAAAAAGTACTTGATTAAAACTAATTATTTAAAAATTACAAATACAGCCCGTTGGCGACTTGTGTAAAAAAAAGGTTTTTCTCACGTGTTAAAGCATTTATTTGGACCGAAATTAAAGGACAGTACGATACTTTAATGATAATTAAAGAAACTAATTACCACTTAATATTGTGATTCTGTCCTATGTATATACATATTTATATTAATTGTAACTATTTAATCAAAAGTAGCTAAAATAAAATTTTTCGTTGTTGATCTAAGTAGGAATTGACTTAAAAACTATTTTTTTATATTACTTGTTTAGATATGGGAGCAATGTTAGTGGGACTGTAGTTGCAAATGTTTGTGCCCCTGTAGCTAAGGGTGACGTATCATTGATACAGCGGTAGCTACACCCTGACAGATTGTATATCCTTGCTCCATGTTAGATTTGAGGAATCGTTTGATGTGAGAGAGTTAAGTTTCATGTTCTCTTTTGATCAAAATCCGAAAAATCACCGACGGAGTGAATATTAACGTCGCACTGTTCAGCTACACGAGGGCTTTTGTGGCGATGGATCACGTAATTTTGAGCCACGGTCAAGTGACGTAGATGACACCTGAGCTGGCATCCCTTTCTCAACTACCACACCAACGGGAGGACGTTTGAGCTCTCGACAGATTTAGCGTGTATCACTCCTCTACGGCGGGTCTTTAGTTGCACTGGGCTCGAACTCGTGACAAGCCACCACGATCCGAAACCTTGACCACTCGGCTGCCGCGTATTCACCAATGGAGTAGTATCATATCTATTTTAATAGCAGGCAAAAACTAACTATTTTTTCTCGTGTGTATTTTTCAGAGAAAAATTACCTCTTAAAATAGTGATGCAAAATCAATATTTCATGGTTTTCAGCTAAAATTCCTTGATAAAATGTGAAAATGCTAATGGATTAATTTTACTTATAACAACCTTTTGAGGCCTATGTTAAGGCAGACCCTCCACATGTATACCAATTGATTATATAAAACAACGATTTTCAACCACTGTGCCGTGGCAATTTTTGTGACGCTAAATTTTTTGAAATTGTTAATTACATTTTGAGGAAAAAATAAATCTGGATTCGCATTACATTCGGCTGTTTTACAGAAATAAACTAGGAGTGTATTCGTAGAATATTTGCTTCTTTCGTGGATAGATAGATACAAAAAATGATTGGGTTCGTAATCCATTTTGTGATATCGGATACATCTGTATATGAACTTTGAATGAAGAGGAAGTTAATTTCGGTCTATAATAATCGCGATTTAATTTTAAAACACTCGCAAGTGTCAATTAGTTCATTTTGCATTAAAACTAGAGACGAATATTTCATAATAGCTAAAAAAGCTTTAAAATATTTTCATCTGCATCTACATCTTATTTCCGTAAATTTGGAATTTCAGCATAAAGAAACAAATATAAAAATGAAAAAAAAAAAACTAAACATTGAGACTTTTAAACGTAGATGGCGAAATAAGAGTGACATCATTTTTACGACCAAATATAAATGAAATAATCAAAAATCAAGTTCAAACTTCGCATTAAATGTATTCTTATAATTAATTTATAATTTATTACTTACAAACATTTTGTTTATTTGTTTGTACATATTTTATTTAACATTGAAAATTGTTATCATAAACCTTTACACATCGAGAGAGTGTGTTACGAATAAGTAAAACTTGTTTAAACTTATTTTATTGTTAGTGTGCCATCAAATTTTGACATTGTTAAAAGTGTACCACATCAACAACAAAAAAAGAAAAAAAAAAGTTGAGACGCACTGATATAAATAATACTAAGACTCTCTCTTTTTATTTTACTTACTAATTACAATGTACAAGAAACAATTATGTGAATGTTACTACTGTATGTATGGAAATTTTTTACTTGAAATGCAATTAAATATTTCTCATTGTTAAGAATAATAATTAGCAGCACATTATACTTCTCCATTAGATTCTTATTGCAGTTTTTCTTCTGTTTATTTTTACCCCCTAGCCATAACATTGTTCATGGCAGGAAGAAAGAAAGATAGTTATTTGACATTTGTTGAGGCTGGATGGTCAGATTAAAATATCAATCAATTTATCAAAGCCACTTTACTGCCTCACATTGGCTAAGAACCTGTCGCTTGCTTAGCAACGTCCTTTAGTTAGTGCAAGGAATATCTAGCTTCCACTTACTGTAACCGACATCACCCGGATTAATTGATCAATAATATTCTCAAGGGAAAAAAAGAACATTTCACATTGCCTATTAAGATTTTTGTTCCTTATTGTTTTTCACTTTTTTCTCAGTTGTTGATTGATTTACTGAATTTTTTGCATTCAAATATTTTTTTATGCATAATTAGTTTTCAAACAATTTCAAACATCTCATGTCATTCAGTAATAATTTTATCACAAGAAAAAAAAGAACAATGTTTTATTTTGCCATTGTAAAACATTTATTTCTTTTAAAAATACACAAAAGCTTACCGAGACCTTCAGAAAAGATGTTTTTTTAACTGTTACACATGAAAAAAAAAAAATTTGAATCATTTTAAATACTTAAATACTTGAATTTTGATTTTTTTCCCCCATTGCATTCGATTTTTTTTAAAAAAGAATTTTTTTTTGGTGCATATATTTTATGGATGAATCAAATATAAATAATAGCAGGATTTATGTTTATAATCCGACGGATATGGGAGAAGAAATTTCATTAAGTTGTATGTGGTTTTCTGGTGTTTCTCAATAGAGTCTTAAAATAATATAAATTTCATAGGAAAATACTTTTTCATAAATTTCATAAATATGATTTAGAATATATTTCCTTTGTTTCTCATTCAATTCCTACTATTAGCTTGCACTGTCTATACATTTATTTATTTAAATATTTGTATATTTATTTATTTATCTTGGGGGGGAATTTTTTAAATCGTTAAAAAAATACTTTTTAAAAAACCAATTTTAACCAAAATTTTTTATATACAGGTCTTTTTGGATCCCAAATACAATAATTTAATTATAATTAAAAAAAATTAATTCATTAAAATTAATTTTTTAAAAAAGAATTACAAATACGGCCAAACCGTTGGCGACTTGTGTAAAAAACTTAAAAAGGTTTTTTTTTCCCCACGTGTTAAAGCTTTCCCAGTTGAACGGGGAAATTTAAAAAAGGACAATACGATACTTTAATGAAAATTTAAAAAAACCAATTACCACTTATCCCCCTTCATATACATATTTATATTAATTGTAACTATTTAAAAAAAAGTAGCTAAAATAAAATATTTCGTTGTTGATCTAAGTAGAATTTAATTTTAAAAACTATTATTTATATTACTTGTTTTATTTACATTTAATTTTTGTTTAAAATATTTTCTGCAATTACTTTGATATATTTTAAAATCGTTTGGGGGGTTATAATTAATTATAATCTGGAATTTTTTAATATATAAATCTTTTTGGTAGTTATAGTTGTTTAATTACAATCAAAATATATATTTTTTTTTTAATATATAAATCATTTGTTATAATGTTTCACTGTTGACTATTTCTGTAATTTATTTAAATTGAAATTTTTAAAAGAAAATTATTTGCACAAATTTTATACTTTTAAATTTGACTGATCTAATTTTATTGCAGCAGTGTTTGAGAACAAAATATCTGTTGGATGACGTTGATGTTTTTACTTTTTTATTTTTTTTCACCCATTAGAGCTTACCCTCTCTATATTTATATATACCTTTATTTTTTTCAAGTTTTCAATCGTTCATAAAATACTTTCTATTTATCAATCAAAGTTCAAATAATTTTTTTTTTAAAAATTTGGTTTTTGGATGACGCTTTTTATGTTAATACAGTTTTTTTAAATACTAAATTATTAATTAAATTTAATTTAATTAATTCCCTTTTTTAACTTTGGGGTTTGTTTCCCTTTTTGTAACAATGTAAATTTAAAAATATGACAAAAAGGTTTGGGGTCAAAACCAATTTTTTAAAACCCAAAATGGGTTTCATTGTTCAACATTCAACCCAAAACCTCTTTTTTAATTCCTCTTTTTTCCCATATATATGTTTTTTTGTGATGAAACCCCCGCCCTTCAAGGGGTAAGTTGGGGTTTAAACCCTACCGGAAACTCAACCCCATTCCCCCATAAGAACGACTTCTACTTTCCGCTGGACTTAAAAAAAACACGTGTACTAACGACTCACTCACCCGCCTACATCTTGTCATGGCCTGGAGTACAGACATTTTTCTGAATCTTTGGGAAAAAAATATAATATGATAAACGACTGCACGTTGCATTTTTTCCTGTCCCAAACTTAAAAAATTATCCCAAAACATTATATATATATATAATATATATGTTTTGGATTTAAAATATTAAAAAAGAATATAAAATATTTCCGATCCCGGGGAGTTTTCAACCCCAAGCAAGGATCCGCCCTACCAGCAAATGTATGCATTCCCCTAAACCCGGGAAATTCGGGGTTTTGGGGAAAAAAAAAAGCCAGGAAACGAAAAGAAACGTCTGAGGGACAGGCTCCGTCTTAGGAACGGGGGTCACGTTTTTCGGTCCCCAAAGTGGGTGTGGCGAGGCCAGCGATGGTTGGGGGTATGCTCCCGGGGGGAAATAACTCATAAAGCTATAATCTGTTTTTTGGAAATAAAAACTGCCCCTTAAACCCATAAAAATTTTCTTTTCTTTCTTATTTCTTTGAATATCCCGATCGGAACATAGTAACACCCCAGACAAAAAAAAGCCAGATAGATAAAAAATTTTATATATATATATATTTGTAACGTCGTCAGTAGTTTTGAAAACAAAAAAATTTGTCCCCAACCTCATTTTAAAATTTAAACAGTATTTAATAGCTTCATATGTTATTAAAAAGTCCAATAACTATGCCAAGCCGGGCGGACAGTCTTTTTTCACTGGAGGTCAATCCTTATCCCGAAAGGCACTCGACAATCCCTTGCTTTTCCGGGCTCCTCTCCAGTTTACTCCATGGTTCTCTGTTTCCATCCAGGGCTCTCTCCAAGTTTCTTTCTCTCCGTCCAAGTCCAAGTTTTCTTTTCTTTTCTCCTCAAAATTCACCCCTTTTAAACACCAGGGGCGGGTCCACCACACGCCCCTCGTCTTCCTCATTGGCAGGTAAAAAGGTCTGCCCTCGTCCCCAGGCCACTTTCGTCTCCCATTTGCGCGGCAAACACAAACACATTCCTCGTCTGTCTGGAATCCAAGGGCGCCATAATTCTCATCCAACTTCTGAAATTTCCATTCATCTCACCACCTGGGCCTCATAGCCCTATTCTCTAGGCACCGGCATTCTTTAGCCATTGTAAATTCCAGACCCGATGTCTGCGCTTGTCCGAGGCCAAACAACAAGCAATGACCCCATGGCCACCTGCTCTTGTCACCCAACGTCTGTTTGGGGCCATAAAACTTCGCTTGAATAGAGGGGTGGGGTTCACCCCAATCGAAGACGTCACAATAGCAAGAGGCACTTTACGAGGGGCTGCTACATGAGGAACAGAGTTTTCTTTTAATTTAATTTTTACAATTCTTTTAAGTCTTCCTGTACCAGTAAAAACATCAGCAAATTCTTTCAAAACTAATTCTGGAGTTTCAATAGGAGTTTTATAGATCATATTCAATCTCTGGATCAGCCCTAATTCTCTGCATGCTTCAAGGCCTAAATTTGGACATGAATTTAAGCTTGTAACTAAAAATTTATAAGTTTTTTTCTATACCTTTTAGTTTCACAGTTGAGGTGGCACTCACCTAGAATTGGAACTCTGTTATCACTGTAGTGAAGCACAGCAATTTTGCAATTTCTTACTACTGGCTTTTCATCCCATTTTAAAAGTTCTGACTTGGGAATTACATTCATTTGAGACCCAGTATTCAGTTTAAACGTTACAGCATTTTTATTTACTAAAATTTTTTCATACCACACACAGTTGGTTTCTTTCGCGCCCAGTTCATTTACTGACTTCAGTTCCCCAGTATAAATAGTATCAGAATTCTCGCTGTTTTCTTCCATAGTATTCACTCTTCGAGCAGCCATGTTTTTCAGTTTACTTTGGGTTCTGCACATCTTTGCCCAGTGATTTCTTCCGTCACAATTTCGACATTTAGTTCCGAATGCCGGACATTTCTTCTTCTCATGTTTTTTCCTACATTGCTTGCAGTTGAACTCAGTTTTCTGATTATTGATTCTCTGCTTCCGATAATTTTTAAAATTCTTCAAAGCATTCACAGAAAGTTTTTCGTTCATGACTGATGCTTGTACCTTACTGTTCTCAGTGGTTTTGCATTCACTCACCACCTCCTGTAGTGCCCTGGCCTTTTTACTTGTTTCTCTAATTAATCTTTCCTGAAATGCTTTGTCCAACAGTCCTTGAATTAATTTATCTCGAAGCATGCGGTCCTGTGATTCACCATAATTGCATTCTACAACAGCGTTACGAAGCCTAGAATAATAGTCAGTAAATTTTTCTCCTTGTTCCTGTTTTATTTTCAAGAACTAAAAAGAAGCAAAAACTTCGTTTTGATACTCCAGAAAATATTTATCAAATTCCTGAAGTACTTGTTGCAGAGTCACACCCTCACAACCATCGTTAGGCTTAAGGTCAAAAGCTCGTAGCTGTTTTTTCAATTCTTCTCCGCATAAATGACGGAATAGAGCAGTTTTTGTTTTCTCTGGCGCTTCACTGTATCGAAGGGCTTCCAAATAATCTTCAAAATCTTCTTTCCAATGTCTCCAGGATTCCGATGGATTCGTACTCGCTTCAAATGCTGGAATCGTTGGTAAATTGTTTGCCATTTTTAAAACTATTTTCTAACAGTCTCAATTCGCAAATTTTAAGTATTTTTGAAGAAAATGCGTGGAATCTTATTCTGACACCATATAATATTACAGTCAGAACCACAGGATGCTTTTAAGATAGTTATTTATTAAGTTTGCTTAGGCTACGTGATGCTTCACGTCCCACATGGGGAATAATGGCGTCCTCTTCTTAGATTACATAATATAAACAAATAGATTTCATACATGTGGCGCCATCTATTAAGTAACAACTAATATCTAACAATATGAAGATGGAAAAATTCCACAATTCCATTTGATTTCAGATGATATGTAGTAGTTTTGATCTTTTCAGTTCCCAGCATGCGAGTAAATTCTGCGTACATTGATGAACGCATCTGGGTTCCTTGATCCGAGGTGATTACAGATGGGCAATCAAAACGAGAGATCCATGTGTCAAAAATTGCGCAGCAAATGGTTTTCGCTTGCATGTCTGGAATAGGGATTGCTTCTGGCCATCTGGAGAAGCGATCGATTATCGTAAACGGATAATGAAGACCTTCAGATGGTGGCAAGGGACCGACTATATCTATGTGATGTGACTGAATCTGGAATACGGAAGATAGAATGTTCCTAGAGGTGTTTTAGTAAGTATATGTGTGGCATTTGGTATAAAACATCTGTAAAAGTTAAACATGCCTAAAAATCTACGCAACTGAGTTAATGTGTGTGGCTTAGAGGAAAATTTAGAATACATTTAACTTCATCATACAGAGGAAGAGAGGTTTAATTCCATTTTCTGGCAGACTGAAGCCTAAAAAGTCTATTGACGATGCACCAAATATGCATTTAGAAACATTAATGCAAAGACCGCCTTCGTCTTTGAAAATAGGTTTTTTAAATGTTGATAATGTTCCTGAGGCCTTTTAGATGCAATTAAAATATCGTCGACAAATGCGTAAATACCAGCTAAGCCACGTGTGACTTTATTTATAAAACGTTGAAACGTTGCGGATGCGTTAAACAGTCCGAATTGCATTCGTGTACTCTCAAATAAATTGCCATTTTGTGTATATCATCTAGGTGAATAGGAATTTGATGATAGGCTTTTACTAGATCAATTCGACTAAAAACTTTTGAGCCATGTAATTCAGCTGTAAAATCAGCAATACAAGGAATGGGGTATTTATCTTTTAATATTTGTGAGAATTTAAAGCTCTATAATCGTCAACAGGTCTCCAATATAAAGTACCTTTTTTAGAAACCATGTGAAGTGGGGAAGCATAATTACTTTTCGAAGGTCGTAAATGTTCCAAATGCATCATATTTTGAAATTCTGTTTTCGCAACTTTCAAACGATCTGGCGCCAACCTTCGGGGTTTTGCCACCACAGGAGGACCTTTTGTTATTATGGGGTGAACAGTGTTATGTTTCACTGGTTGATTTGGATTAGGCAATTTTGTGATAGAGGGAAATTCTTTCAAAAGTTTATGATAAATTGTATCTGTAGAAGTAGAAATTTGAAAAAAATGGAGATTAGCATGCTTTAAATGGCCTACTGATTGCAATTTTATTTTTGTGTCTCTAAGGCGGCGTTTCTCAAACTGTGGGGAGCGCCCCCTTGGGGGCCGTGAAAACTCTACGAGGGGGACGCGAGCATACTGAAAAGTCGAAAACAAAATTTTATTTAATTAAATTTGTTTGTTAACTTTCAGTAAATTAATAAATACATTCTGACATAATGAAAAATAAAATACACATATTTACAATGTATTTTATAACTAATTTAACTGAACAAAGCAAAGGACAAGTTTAATAATTACCAGTAACCCCATGGGCTTGTCATATATAAAATTATATATAAAGATGAACACTTATCTTGACAATTTGTACTGCTTATAATTAATCCCTTAACTACCGATTTAAAGTCACGAGATTCGCTTCTCAATGCCAACCGTTTTCCACGTAGGCGCGCGTATGCGATGTATTGGGGGGGGGGTAAGGAATAAAGAAACAAATAATCTGAAATAAATAAATATTTCACAAACACTGTCAAAGGTCCTTTTTTGCATTCTAAAGCCTTCGGAATAATTTTATGGATAGCAGCGCAGATCGTACTTTGGAAAAACGTACATATACGTCCGGGAAAATTAATGCTTTGGCTAAGCGAGAAGTTGATATACGCCAGTGGCACTTAAGAGGTTAAAGTCGTATTGTAGCTTTAACGTCAAAGTATAGTATCATTGAATTCAATACATTGCTATTGTATGAGGGGCGCGATGAAAATTGTGATTGAATATTGGGTCGCGAATATCGAAACTTTGAGAAGCACTGCTCTAAGGCATTTATTCCTGAGATCTGGCACTAATTCAAAATAATGGAGGAAATCTGCTCCAAGAATAGGTGAACTTACATCGGCAATCAGAAAAGTCCACATGAAATCTCTTCTTAAATTAAAATTTAAAGTTAATGTTTTCTGCCCATACACGTTAATTGTGGAAGAATTAGAGAGGCAAAAAGGGTTTGTTGAGAAGCGTGTCTTTTTTGATAGACATTAGCAGGAATTAAAGACACGTCGGAGCCGGTGTCGACCAGAAAAGAGATATTTGTTGTCCGGTCTCGAATGAACAGGCGACGTGATTCTTTGAGCAAAGAATAAGTCGCCATTATTCTTTGCTGGCTTCGTTTCCCTGCCATGTGCATGGTTGAACGCATTTTCCTGCTCTGCTTTTTTCCGAATCGCCTGTGAAACCACAACAAATCGAAAAATCACGCTTATTCGAAACACTCCTTTCACGGGAAGTTTTGTTCCGACGGTATGGAGCGCGACCACGAGAAATTGAAAGACGATCGATTCTTTCATTTAATTTTTCTATTTCACGGAGCAGTTTAGATAGTTACTATGTAATTGTACTTAGTTACAGATTCAGTTATGGGTTTTGGGGTTGCTAGGGCGAATGTACTTTCGCACATAATGAGCCACAAAGCGGGATCGGATCTATTATGTAGTGGTATTTGTACAGCACCTACTTCCGATATTGTGCAAGGTTTTAGAACAGAATTATTAAATAAACAATGAAATATATCTACATTCAATAATACAGCGCTATAATAATCAGTAGTATTATAGTTAATCAGAATTTGCCATCTTCATCTATAGTACATGATATTTTTAGCATGTATCATAAGAATTTTATATCATCAAAAAGTTATTAGATGCAATTAATTAATTTTAGCATTAAAGATGAAAAAAATTAAATAAAATATGAAATTGATAAAACAATTTAAGTTAAATTAAAAGCACAGAAAAATGAAACAGAGAAAAAGATCCACTTATCTGTAAAATATTTACAGCTGAAGATGCGTGCCACACCCGAAATCGAAACCAAGGAAGTAGATAATGCCATATTCAATTCGGGACCCATGGTCGGGTTTATCACAAGCTTTAGCGTCGAAGTACATTATTATTGCATTCAATGCATTGTTGTTGTATGAGGGGAAAATTATGACTGGAAATTGGGTCGCAAATATGGAAAGTTTGAGAAGTACTGTTCTAATCGCTAGACATGAAGTCTGTTTTTTCTAAATTTTCTTGTCGGATCTGTGGAGTGAAACATCATTCATTGCTTTATTTTACCAAAACAACTGAGAATTGATTCAGTGGTCACCGGATTAAATAATTTCTTATTAACTCTTTGATTCAAAAAATGTATTTTTTTGTCTAATTCTGATGCAAGTTTCAAAGAGAATATTGAGCTCTTTTTAGTGAAAAATGTCTTTGACTTTACACTTTTTTTCACATGGAATATTTCAAACTTAGCTCTTCCAGATTTCCTTTAGTTGGCTGATCCTACATTTTGCAAACCGGGCCATATCGACGCACTGATAGGATGCCAATGGGTATTCAAGATTCTAAAAAATGAAGCATTTAAGATTAGTTCATCAATGAATAAATGATAGTTTAAAAAACTAGAAATGCATGCTTTTATTGTAGATTGAACTAAAAAATGAAAAATAAATTATAGTTTATAAAAAAATTAAAAAACACGCTTTTATGTTAAATCGAACTAAAAAGTAAAAAAAAAAAATTCATAATATACGAATAAAATAATTAACGAGAAAATTAATGTCATTGTGGCAAAAGTTTCACGTTTCTTCATGTCACAGGGATATGGATCTGCAATAGATCCTCCATCCCCTATTGTGGCAAAAGTGTGGGGTGTGTTTTGTACTACATTTTTACACTAACTCGTAATTTCAGTTGATTGATTGATTGAATATTAACGTCGCACTGTTCAGTTACACGAGGGCTTTTGGCGACGGACCACGTAATTTTGAACCATGGTCAAGTGACGTGGACGACACCTGAGCTGGCACCCCTCTCTCCTAACTACCACACCACACCAACGGGAGGACGTTTCAGCTCTCGACAGATTTAACGTGCATCGCTGCCCTACACGGCGGATCTTTAGTGGTACTGGGCTCGAACTCGTGACAAGGCAAGCCACGGTCCGACACCTATACCACTCGGCTACCGTGGCCACCTCGTACTTTCGGAATAGAACTAGTAAGAAATTATAACATTGATATAGAGCACCCCCCACGCTTTTACCCAATGACATTAAATTTCTCGTCAATCATTTTATTCTTATATTAAGAATTATTTTTTTACTTTTTAGTTCGATTTAACATAAAAGCGTGATTTTTGGTTTTTTTTAAACTATAATTTTTTCATACCAAAAGCAGTACTGCACGAAGAACTAAAGACTGAACCGATCCACACTCTAATTGCTGAAAGTGCATCGAAATTTCACGCAGCCATACCATACCATCACTACGCAGCTATCAACACTCAAATTACTTTTGAAATCTCCCCATCCACCCACCGCCTACCTCACAGAGCTACCATTCTCCAAGCAATCTTCTATACGAAATTTCACCCCCTCCTACGAACTCGAAAAGTATTTCAGAAGAAAACTCTTTTCTCCCCTTCCTGCTTTTCGCCTCCCCCACCACCACTGACTGGCAGAAACACACAAGCGAATTCTTCCAACTGGTCTCTCTCTCTATTTTTAGATCACTTCCTAACTGAAGATGAAGTCTAGACTGGTTCTTCGACAAAAGATTTGTTCCAGGAGGATACGGGTGAATTCAAAAGGAAGGGGAAAAAAGAAACGAGTCTTACAGTAGTCGCATATGATGTGTAATATCTGACATGTTATCGTGGTAAATACGCAATATTAACTTTTTTCCTGAAAAAATATGAAAAAAAAAAAAAAAACGGGTTTGATTGGAAATAATTTTCTATCGAATAAAATTATATCTTTAATGAAAATTGTATTTAATTAAGAAAAGGAGTAATGCAATATTCTATCAAAAATAATTATTCTTGTTGAATTTTGGGAAGAGCGGAGACAATACACTTATGATAACTAAAATATGACATATATACTTGTGATTTCAAAGTATTTAAAAACTGTTGAAAAACAACGTCAGTAACAGTACCACACTGTTAGCAGTCGAAACATTTTGATTTGTGTTCATTTCGAGCTTGAGTTCATCATTCATAAAAGCTATGAGTGGCTCAGCTTTTGGCAAACTGAAATTAAAGTTAAAATCACCACTCAAAATCAGGGTAAGCGAGTGATAATTTTTTTAAAAGAGCAGAACCCACCTTCGTTATATGCTAAAAGTACAAAATGCAGGAAATCTTTAATTTTTTTAACCGTTTGATTCGAAGAAATGTATACGACCACCGAAATCCCTGTTTGTCCATTTTCAAATAAGCATTCTGCTGCACTTATGTCCCCCAATATCATGACTAACGGATTTAGAGTCATCGTTGGGTGGATGACCTGAGTACCCAGCTCTTTCGAGCTACAACCTCATATCAGTAGGTATTTGAGTGACTGTACATGATTGACTTTTGCCCTTTATTAAGTTTAAATGCTTTAAATATATAAAATAAAAATGCTGGGTATATTAGGAAAATAAAAATTGAGAAAAGAAGCTTCAAAGTCGGCACAAAGCACCGAAAATAAAGTTTCGATCTTGGGTGGGCGGGGCTAAACAGACCAATGGGAATGCAGCTGGGATCACGAAAAAGTAGTTGAAAATAAAACATAAAAAAAACAGCTTTTTTAAAAGCTATTAAAAATATACTATCATGAATAAAAATAGTAGAGGAATATTTAAATAAAAAGAGATCAGTTGTGGAATAATTTTCCGAGGAAAATTAAAGAGTAAAAATTGAAAAATTGAAGAATCTGAGTATCGAACCCGATGCAAAGCATTGAGAGCGAATGACTGACCACTCCACCACGGTGGACTCGTCGAAAGAGGTGAAAAAGCATTTAAGATGGAGGAAACGAAATTTGAAAGGAGAAAAATAATTACATGAATAGGGGGTCTGAGAGAATATTTCTAGGTCTGTTGAAATTTGGATCAGGGATATAATTTTCAATATCCTAGCTAAAATTAGATAATCGCGGGCACCGGCGCCGCGAGGCGCCTCTTCCCAGAAGAGTGGGAGAAAAAGAAAGAACCGTGTGAATGAAAAAGTGGACAAATAACGAGATCTCACTGGAAGGGTGAGGAATGAGCGAAGCCCCAAAACGCAGCGACCTATCGAACGGGGCGCTGGTGGGGTGGAGTGGAAGAGCGCAGGAAGGGAACGAGGAGGCCAGAGGCCATCAATCAAGTCGGTGACAGTTCGCGAACGGACCCAATCTGGAGGATGCAATGTCGCGAGATGCTTCAGATGTTGTGAGTGTGAAAAGAGTGATTTATGTCGTGTTATAGGGACGGAGGGTTTCTCCACTTCGTTGAAAGTATCATACTTAATTTTAGGATGAGGATAAGTGAACAATGTTTGTGCTTTGATAATTGGATTTTCGTGAGATTCAATGGATTTAAAAACATTTCTAGAGAGTTTAGTGATGTAGTTACTAATCGGCTCCATGTGTAGATCGTTGTGTATGACGTCATTCTAACGTACCAAGGTGCGTTGGTCATGACGCAAGTATTTATTTTGAACTACTTGAATTTTTTTCATGTGGGTGGCAGCTGCCGCACCCCAAATCGGGGAAATTTTCAATATCCAAGATCGAGAGATTACTAGAACGAAAAGACACAGCCATGCACTCTCATTGGTCAAATCAAGTAGCACGCGCTTACGTCACATCCTGTTACACACATCCGTCCCTTTTCACGAAATCACTCCCAACAAATATCCAGCAATCGAGAGGAAAGATGTTACACATTAAAAAACACGCAGAGATACAGCTGGCCACTCAACTCCATGCCTCACTACTTTTGGGGGGTAATTTCAATTGCTTTCAAAGAAACAGAAAAAAAGAGTAAATGCTTAAAGTTAAAATAAGTCTACACACTCTAAGAGTAAACTTCTTTAAATGATGTTTTGTTTTCTTAGAGAACTCGTGTTTTTTTCCCACCCGTCTTTCGAATTTTGATTTTACCGAGAAAACATTTTAGAAAGAAATAATATTTTTAAAAATAGGCTTAGAGAGAGAGTGAGAAATCCTACACTAAAATTAAACAAAATGTAGAAAAAGGACAAATTTTTACAGAGCTAAGTAAATAATATAATTCTCATTTCCAAGATAGCGGTGAATTTAAGAATGAAAATCTATTTTTGCAAGTGAATCAGAATAGCAATGAACAAATAGTTTTATTAATTACATTACTTAAATATACTTTGAGTCTGAAAAGAAAATTAAAACAATTAAAAATTTAAAATAACTAAATTAAGTATATAGGTATTATAAGTTACATTAAATAATTTAAATACAAGAAGACAAAATATAATTAAGAAGACTTACCTTGCAGCAGCACCGGATATATTTGTACAAAATTGTCATGCAATGACAAAAGAGCTAGTATAAGCCAGAGATTATGTGATATAAATCTTCTGATAAAATCCCTTTTTAAAGGTTTTGACCTAGATTCTTCTTTTCCCAATCAACTACATTTCTTACTATTCCTTTGCTTAAATTAATTCATAGAGAGAATTGAATATTGTTAAATTACAACCAAAATTCGCAAAGCCGGATCGGGTCTTCTGAACAAATTATCTATGATTTTAAGTGGGAATTTCAAAGTAGATTTTTCAAAAGACAAATCAAAACCTTCAGTTGATTTTTTAAAATCAAAATTCAATTTAATTATGTCAAATGATCCAAATGAAAGCACGGGGAAGTACGGAACAACGCTTGACGGAGTTTTTATAGATATTTAAATAAAATTTTGAATCTAAAATATTTATAACCTATTTCAGCTACCATAAACCTATTGTTTCGTTCTTAGAATACAATTAATTCACAAATATGATTGTATATATATTTTGCACAAAAATATTACTTTATGAGTACAGATGTATGAATTAATAATTTTATAGGACAACACTAACATCCCCTTGTTTTTGATTCACCGAACTAATCTCAGAAATAACATTACAAAACTTGAAGTTTTCACTTCTATCATGTGGTCATAAGCACACACACTTTCTTTCAAGGTGTTGCGGTCCACCCATTGTCAGTGGCACACACAAGGAGGGGAAGGGTCCACGGGTACGGACTCTGCTCCATAGCCCTTGATTTTTCCCCCGATTGATTATAATCCCATGTATATATAGTGCGTAAAACTTATAATTAAGTTATGTTATTAATAATTTTTTTATTTATTAACGTTGATTATTTATTTAGTAATTTAGTTTTTACTGTTTTTTGTTCGCGACAATCGACAAAATCGAAAAAATATGTTTGTCTGCGTATTGGGGTATGATGTGAGATTGGTAGACTTTCGACCCTCAATCCCCACCACCAACCCCTTGTAAAATTCTTGTGTGCGCCAATGACCAGGGTCATAGGTGTGGTAAGGTAGAAAAAGGTCCCCCACAGTATTTTAATAATAAATACGAAATTATTACTTAGTACTTACCTACAGAACCAAAATAAAAAAATTAAAAAAAAACTGATACTTTTACGAGTAAAACCGCATTTAAAGCAAAACGCACGATACAAACATAATAATAACACAGCCATAAATATAATAATATCAAATGATACATTTATTATTAAACAATTCAAAATACATAAAAAAAAAACCATTTTCATCTTGTTAGTTTTTGTTGTTGCAGTTAGTAGAAGACTTAGTCCGCATACTTCAGCCAATCTTGAATATTTCCGAATATAATTACTAAAATCTTCAAGCGGTCACCCCTAAATGTCTAGGCAGTCCACCGGTTGATCGCGATCGACGTAATGCCCACCCCGGGTCTAGGTAATCTAGTACTATGTGAGTCAAATTTTGACAGGAATCGTATTTTTGTGAAATATTGTTTCCTCAGAGTACCTCACGTATTAGTAAACTTTGTTTCAGGGAACCCTGTAGGATTGTTTTAATATGTACTGTTACTTTTATTAACATCATTAAACCATGATAATTACTGCAATTCTTCAAAAGGGATGTGCTAAAAATAAAAAGTATTATTTATTGCATTAAATATATATATACATGTGTCCCTCGTATAACACGATTCATTCGTACCATGCTCTATCGAAACCATGTTATACAAGACATTTTTATTTATTTAAATTATTATTTTACAGGCCCAGTGGTCGAGTGGCAGCGTATCGCGCTTCCACACCTTAGGTCCGGGTTCTATTCCCAGGCTGGGCAAAGCCGTTCATCTATCTTTGGAACGAGATTCCCCGCAAACACCTTTTATTTTTTAAGGTGAGTCAAAGAAGTCTATCCATTTCGGTAGTGAATGCGGAGAATTTTTTAATTACTAGAAAAGAAGATATGAGGAAGAGAAAACATTTCATTAAGCTTCGATAAAATTAAAATTTCCTAAAATTCAATCGAGATTGTTAGATATACTACATTTTTTTAAATGACTTTTTGATTACATCAGGTTTATTTTCATTTTTTTTTTTTAATTTTTTAATTTTTTTTTTTTTAATTTTTTTTATTAACCACACACACTATATCTAGACTTCAAAAGAACACAGCACATATACATCTCAGATTTCTTCGTAAAAAAAGGGTGAGCGTTAAACGGTGAATATACTTAAAAATTAAGAATTGTAGTTTGAAAGTACAGTTGGACCTTTATATAACGAAGTCGCTAAATCTCTGAAAAAAGTTCGTTATACGGAAAATTTGTTATATAGAGGTTCATCTTTTAATATATTTTATAAACCATATAAAACAAACTTTAAATTCATAAATACTATACATTTAAAAAAAGTAATTATTCTCACCTTTTTTAAAATTAATATATGTTTTTTTTAAATATCTTACCCATCAAGAAAGAAAGAAAGAAAGAAAAACTGCAAGGAAAACAAGAAAAACGATGTCGAATGTGTCACTGTATTTTCAATATTAAGAAAATAATTTTATACAAAAAATTAATGAATGTTAAGGACATTTTATAATTGAAAGCATACAAGTAGTATTAAACATACATTATTTTGTAACTAGGACGCGGGACAACTTCACTGAGTGTGAAAGGGGATATCGAAGACGTTTCTAGTGAACTGGACAATGGGGGTTAAAGGTTACACTTCTTGGATGAAACGTCCAGGACTCTATTGCTCTCGGTGAGTTAGGTTCTAATAAAACCTGTTCAAGATTTATGACCACCATAAAATGTGTCAAAGCGAAATTAACTTGAAACGTTCTGAAATACTGTAAAAATGAGGAGAAAAAAAAATTGAATCACAAAAGAAAAGTTCGTTATATAGAAAAAGCACTTCGCTATAGAGAGGGTATTTTACAAAGAAAATTATGAAATGTTCAAGGCTCCAGGAAAAAGTTCGCTGTATAGAAAAATTTGCAATATAGAGGTTCTTTGTATAGAGGTTCGACTGTATAAGTGTTATACACCGGAGTATAAAAATACACCAGAATATGTGGTATACAATAAACATTTTTTGAAAAGCATTTAAAGATGTGCCAATTGAATTTTAAATTTTCTTTTCAATAACTGTACAAATCAATAATTTCGCCAGCAAACTTTTTTGCTTAAAAAGAAATTAAGGCTCGAAAATTTAACAAAAAAGATGTCACATTTCAAGATGATTATTAAGAAATATATATATATATATATCTTTAATGTATCAAAATTATATTAAACCGAAGTTAAAAAATAAAAATTTTAACTGGATTTTTTATTTTTAGTCGAATTTAATAACTAGAAAATATTATTTATCCCTTTAGAAATTATGTTTTTCACTGAATCTATATAGGTAAATTAATTTTTATCAAAATAACTTTCAGTTTTTCCATAATAATGTTATTTTCAAATCGCAAATCTTTGTTAGGTTATGAGACATACACTGAATATATATATAAAACGTTTATAAATTCGATTTTATAGAGATGTTACCGTTAAAGTGTGTGTAGTGTTTCCTCCCTTCACCAGGAGGCGCACTGTGCTCCCCTCCGGGAAGAATGTGGTTTTTTTAGTATAGAGGTGTGAGTTTCTCGGCACCGGCGCCTTAGGTCGGTGGCAATTTTTGAAGTATTACCCGCGTGGGTCACTTAATTTTAAAAATTATTTTTTTAAGTTCATAATAAATTGTGCTGTCCTCAAGAATATGTCTGTTGAAGAAAGTACAACAACATCACACACTTGGCCACAAATCACAGTGTGAAATCTGTTATTTCATGAAATAACTAGACAAATCAGTTAAAGTATATAATATTATTGAATTCTACGCATTAACTATGGGTATTCTATAGAATAACGGTTACTTGATCGTTAAAGTATGAAGTACGGCCTATGGTTTGAGTTTCAAAGCAGAGACTCAAAAAATCCTCAGACAGATTGAAATGGGGGAGAGGAAATAGGATTATTGCAATGAAATTATACAAGCAGAAATGAAAGAAAGTTTGTTATCCATATTGCAATTTTTCCTATCCCCATTTGGAGACATTTGTAGGCAAGACCACAGGGGCGTAACGAAGAACATTTGGGCCCCCCTGCAAATTCAGGTTTTTGGGCCCCCAAGTTGGATTTTACAAAGGGTAGGTACTTGGAGGCAATCAGGCCTTGGGCCCCCCCTAAAACCCTGCCCCTAGCGGTGCGGGGGTATACGTTACGCCACTGCAAGACCATCTACGTATACGGAGTCGTGGGCACTTTAAAGAGATGTGACTACCCAAAATTCGCCATTTTGATGAAAATTTTCAAAAGTTTTATTATGTTTTTATTTTATAGCCCATACATTTAAGATTCCAAAAATACATTACTTTTGTTTCTACCATAACAAGAAGCAAAGTTATAGCTTAATTAGTAAACCGGAAATTTGAGTTTAAAAACCGGAAGCAGGTGTTTAAGAGACACTCACGATAATTGAATATATAGTTCATATACAAAAAGGAGTAAGTAGGCTGACGGCCAAGGAAATTAAAAAAGAATACAAAAGGATTTGATTGAAAGGGAAAGTTAAATAACAGAAAATGTCAATCGCGTTACATTTGACAAAACTCTCCAAAGATTGCAAAAAAAAAAAAAAAAAAAGTCCCAACTAGTTAAAAATGAAGCTAAAGAGGGCTTGAACCATAAACATGGGGAGTTTTAAAAATGTACAAGAAGAATATATTTAAGTTACAATTTTTAAATGTGTTTTATTTATATTCAGTGGGGGCCCAAAATTATGGACACTTTTTAAAATTGTTATGTTTTTTTAAATTTATATGCTTATAGAAAATTTTACGTTCTACACAATGCTAAGTATTTTATATAATTTTAACAAGAATTTAATGCTGAATGCAATACAAAAAAGAACATTCAAATATTTACAACGCAAAAAATTAGACTGTAACTGTCGATATACATTGATACTGTTGATACAGTGGGGATTAGAAACTTAGTGAGGTTGCCTTTATTCTTTTTTAAAACTTAAATCAATGTTTCATTGAGCTGAAAATATTTTAAGCTCTTCCTTCGTTATGACATGATGCTAGAAAACAATTACAGTCGAACCTCTATATTGTGAATTTTTCTATATAGCGAACTTTTTCCTGGAAAGTTGAACATTTCACGATTTTCTTCGTAAAATAACCTCTCTATAGCGAAATGCATTTTCTATAAAACGAATTTTTTTCTTTTGTGACTCTTTTTTTTCCCCCCCCTTTTTTTTTAAAGTGTTTTGAAAAAAATTTAAAATACTTTTTTGAAAATATTTTATGGTGGTCATACATCTTGAACTGGTTTTATTAGATCTTAACTCACCGAGCAATAGAGTTTTAAGTTCATCAAGAAGGGCCCCAACCTTCATTCCCCAGTTCACTAAAACGTCTTCGATAGCCTCGTTCACCCTCAGGGGTTGCCCCGTGTCCCCGTGTTCTTTTATAAAATAATGTGTGTTTAATATTATTTGCATTTTTTTTAAATTAGAGAAAGTGCCCTTAAAATTCATTAATTTTAGTATAAAATTATTTTTTTTAAATATTGAAAATACAGTAAATTTTTCGACATTCTTTTTCTTGTTTTCCTTGCTTTTTTCTTTTTTTTTGATGGGTAGATATAAAAATTAACATACATTTTTTTTTAAAAATTTGGGAATAATTACTTTTTTTAATATGTAGGGTTTTTGAATTTAAAATTTGTTTTATGGGGTTTATAAAGCTTATTAAAAGATGAACCTCTATGTAACGAATTTTCTATATAACAAACTTTTTTCCCGGATTTAGCGACTTCTTTGTATAGAGGTCCGTGTGGCGTGCCTCGGCACCCACCTAATTCCTCTTAACTGGGACCAACCGGCGAACAGGAGAAGTGAACTGATATCAACGGACACTTGCTCTAACAACTTCTCTCTCTGACTCGCACGAGGAAAGACGTGATTTCCCCTTTATTCAATTTCCATGTTCCAACCTAAGTAATTAGTAATTCTTATAATATTCTATAATGCTGTGAATTAAAAATATGTTTAACCTTTTTTATCATTCATTTTTACTATTTATATGGCGGGGAATAAATCTTAAATAGATTCTCACTTCACGCCATAGTTCATTAAAAATCTTCAATTAAATTTCCCTTTTTTTTTTTTTTATGAATCCTCATTTGGTGATTTTCAAACGGTGCCCCACAAGTTTTCGATAGGATTGATGTCAGGACTATTTCCTGGCTAGGATAACAATGATATTAAGTCAAAAAGCAATGACATCAAAGAAAAGAGTAGATTGAACACATATGTGACGAGAAGGTGGTATTTCCTTTGTTAAAATTATATAACAGGTGGGTGGTTCAGCGACTACATCTGGAGACTGAAAGTTTTGTTTAAAATATCAAGAGTCAAATTTAATAATAATAAAAAAAAGCAGGACAAGGTCGAAAAAGGTACACCACATCTGTTGATGACAGAAGAACAAAAATACTATGTTTCAGAGATAAAAGAATTTCATGGACATCCATTAGAAGTGATCTGAGTGATACTGGTGTTTCTGTCAGTTCAAAAACAATCAACAGATGTAAGACTAAAAGGTAGAATTCCATGAAAAAACCCGTGTCTCAATTGACAGCAGCTCTAAAAGAGACTATAGAGGGCAATGGAACACATTAATTGGTCACAAATTATATAGAGGGACGAATCTAAAATGTCGTTATTCGGTAGGGATAGCCTAAAATATGTAAGACGTGCTGAGAAGAAATGCTACATCCTGACTGGCAACTGTGAAGTCCCCACATAGTTTTATCATTTAGTCATGCATATCAACAAATGATATCGGTCGCATTCATATCATCTATGGGACACTGAATGTCATAAAATGCATTGACACCATTCTAGAACCCAAACTTCTGCCTTCCATCAGGGATTTCTATTTACCAAAAATGCTTGATTTATTTTTCAGCAAGATTTTGCTCCTTTCCACACAGTAAAGTAATTCAAAGACTGGTACCGTTCTAATATCATTGAGTTGTTGTCCTGGCCTATATTTAATTCTGAAATATGGAATGGTTTATTGAGAAGATTGTTTTCAATGTTGAGAAGTTCCAAAGGTACAGGCTCGTGAGAATCTGAATTGGATGCAAAAAAACTACCAAAAATATTAGCTTGAATTAGAGGCTGTGCAATAAATCTGCTATTGACTTTAGAATACTTAAAAGTTGAATCTGGATTTTTATGGTTTGAGAATCTTTTGAGGTTGTTGAAAAGCATTTTCAAATTAGATGAGTTGTTACAGAGAGAAACCGTATATAGTCTCTTTGCTTTTTTATTGTTAAATTTGAGTTTGCTTGAATATTGTATTTATTTCATAATTGAGGAGAAATGTCGTGAATAGCTCTTTTACACTAATACATTTTGACCTTATAAAAGTTATTACACTCACTGTTACACCAAGGTGGGAATGATCTGATGGAGACTTGAATTTCGCTAATGTGTTTTTTAATGTTTTAAGATATTTTGTTAGATTGGCTTATGTTTTCTTCCGTATTACTTATGTTGTTGTTGTTACTAATGCCACCTGATCGGCAAAGGCCAGATCAAGGCCTACGAAATTCATCATGGCAAAGGGCTAAGTGACGCTTGTCGTTAGACGTAGCTTTGAGCAGAATGACAGAACGATTTTGCTCGGTTTCACCCCAATTTTGAGGGAGAATATCTTGGGGGTGGTCAGGGGTCAACCCCCTCTCTTTCCCTTTCCACCAACCTCCCGAGCGGACTTGCGGCTCGACGGCTATTTAAAGTACCCCCCTGCCGCGAATGCACTATACATTTACAAACATCCATGTCTTCTCTGGGATTCGAACCCAGGCCCAACAGCACAACAATCAGCGTCGCTATACACTATAGCGGATGGGTGACTGTTTTACTTATTGTAGAATACGTTTCTTTCGTTATCTTCTGCCAATCTATTCGTTTTAAAGTTCGCTTATGAGAGTTTAGATGGGAGAACTCTATGATTTTCTGGCAATGGTTACTAACTACTTAATGGTCAAAGGAACTATCAAGAACATAACTGTTAGTATTACTTAAGAGAGGAAGAGCGTAGAGAGAGGAGTGAGATCTATAAGCGAAGCTTTGCTTACTTAACTTCTATATGTGAGAGAGGTTGCACTAAGAATAACAAAATTCGAATCAGTCAGCCAATCTACAAAATCCTTGCTATATTTTGAAATACGATCTGATCCCCACAGTGGATGACAAAAATTAAAATCTCTAATAAAAGCCGGTTCTATCAAAGATTCTAAAAGGGTTTTAATTAATATGATGTTGAAACCCTTGGGAGCATAAATGTTAATTAAGTAGCATGAAAAGGTATTGATATTAATTTTTATAACCAAGATTTCTACGTATTTCGCTTGATCCAATTTTAATGGAATGTATTGGGGACAAAAATAGGCTGGAACTGCAATAATTTAAACCATCTCTTGGTCTGTCTTGTTTCTCCATTCTGGAAATATTCTTTCTAGGGAAATTGAGTATTTTTTTAAGAAAGTTTCTAGAAGAATCCATACTTCAGCAAGAGAAAAGGGACGGAATTTTAACCATATTGATTTATTTTTAATGCCTACAATTCCATTCCAAAAAAAAAAAAAAACCCATAAAAAATATTTAAAAAATCATATATCTCTTTCCTCCCTTTGAGGATACTGAAAGAAAATCATGTTATTTTAGAAAGAAAAAAAAAGTTTCGTTTTTTTCCCTAAGAAAGTATAAAACATATTTACATAAATATTTATTTGTCCTGTTTTCATTTCATTTCTACACTGCTGTGGCCACACAAAATGCAACACCAAGAAGGACCAGAAATATCACAGCGAAATTTATTTGGCAGATAGCATGTTGTACAAAGATCAAATGATTCAAATTACAGCCTCTTGCGACTTGAGGATGATGACAAAATCACAGTAGCTAGTGTAGCCGCCGTTGTTGGCCATAACCGCTACTACTCGCCGCGGCATAGAATCAAAAAGGCTTTGGATGTATCCTTGGAGTACAGCAGTCCATGCGGCTTACACATACTGTCAAAGTTGATCCGGTGTATCACAGGCTAGTCTTTGTGCAAACATGGACCACACGTTTTGGATTGTCGATAGATCGGGAGCACAAACAGGCCAAGGAAGCAATTCAATCTGTTGCTGTTACTTATGCCACCCGATGGATAATAACATCAGATCAAGGTCTACGAAATTCATCGCTGTGAAGGGCTAGATTTTCGCGCCTTTCGTTAGCCTTAGCTTTGAGCACCATGCAGGTGACAGTACGATTTCACTTGGTTCCACCCCAATTTTGAAGGAGAACACCCTGGAGGTGGTCAGGGGCCTCCCACATCTCTTCCTCTTCCACCAACCTCACGAGAGGACTTGAGGCTCGACAGCCCCATGCTGCGAAGGCACTATACATTTACAAACAACCATGCCTTCTCCGAGATTCAAACCCAAGCCCTACGGCATCACAGTCAGGGTCACGAACCACTATACCGGATGGGCGGCGCAATTCAATCTGATGGGTAAAGAAGAATTGAATATTGCGTGTCACGTGTAGTCGTACATTATCCTGTTGGAATATGGCTGATGGCAAGAGCTGAATGTATGGGAGGACCACGGGCTTCAACACCTCAGAGATGTAGCGCTGTCTGTTTAGTGTACCGGCAATGCATACTAGAGAGATGTGACAGTGAAATCCAATACCACTACAAACCATGATACCGGGTGCAAGACCAGTGTGACGATGCATAACACAACAGTTCAGGTGCCTCTCACTACAGGGTCACCAAAGTCGAATCCAACCATCGTGATTTTGCAGGCAGAAGCGGGATTCTTCAGTAAACACAATGTCGTTCCCTTCCATTGTCCATGTACGCCGTTCATAGCACCATTGGCGGCGCAAATAATTATGGTTTCCAGTCAAGGGTAAACGACGCAATGGACGCCTTGTGGACATTCCACTCGGCTACAAACGGCGTCGAATGGTACGAGTGGACACCGAATGATGCGTAACAGACAGAATCTGTTGTGCTATGGTTCGTGATGTGGCTGCGTAATCCATCACTGCTATGAGTACAAACCGCATGTCATCACGTGCTGTGGTGCAACGAGGTGGGTGCGATCGGCCCCATCGTTTCCTCCTGCATCCAGTAATGACACATCATCATCACAGTTGCTTGGTTTCGTCCAACACGTTGACCGATTTCTCTGAAGGATAATCCACAGTCTCTATGGACTAATATTCAGAACTTGGTCAAAAGACACTCGATGTCTTCCACGAGGTATAGGTAAACAGCTTACGAAAAAAACCGTACGAAAAACAATTGCCGCACTTCAAATCACTTATCTGTTCTCCCTAATATTGCGCTTGCTGGTGGCGCTACGGTCACCCGTGATGTGCGTCTGCGCTATAATGTTAATGATTTGCATATTTCATCGCTGCCAACTCATGATGTAAATTTCACATGGTTTGCATGCTTCCTTTCACGGTATTGCATTTTGTGTGGCCAGCAGTGTATGTTTATGAGTGGATCTATTTTACTAGATTCTCCAAATATTGAATTAGTTGCATTTCTTGTCACGAATGTTAATTTCTTTTTTCTACTAGGGGATTTACTGGGTATTTCAATTAAACTACTAAGGTGAGTAAACATCGCTTCCATTGCTTTTTGAATATGTTCAACAACAAATATAGTTTGCTTCTCTTAGGTTTCTTGGAAGGATTGTGACGGGCTCAAGCGTCTTTTCTTTAACATAACCTCTGGGTTCTTTGGTGGCCAAGATTAATGGTAACTCTTTTCCAACCAAAACCCAAGAAGCGAAATGTGAACAAGAAATGCAAATAAGATAGCTTTTAAAAGAACAGAAGTTTCAGTAAGTTGATGGCAATTTGAGGAATGTTATGTTTGAAAGAGATACAAGCGTGAATTGACAGCCTATCGTGAAGTTACCTGGAAAGTAAATCATTAATACAAGGTGCATACCATTGCACGCGCGCCCAGACGTTTCCGCATAAAGATTGAAACTAAGTTTGGATTAAGGTAGGACTGATTATTTGATATTAGGACTTTTAATATTATTAGACGTGAGAGCAGGTGGATTAAATTATTATTTAGAGAAAGTGGTCTAAGTTACGCGATTCGGTTTAACTATCACTGTGTGTTGTTCATTTTAGATTCTCGCTTATTTAAATTTATCTAAATTGTTAGACATTTAAGTTCTATTCTTAATAAAGTTATATTAAGAATTAAAAATGTCTATTCCTTTTGCAAACCCTACACCTCTAGCTCACGCTGACAATCAAAGATACGGTCACCAAAGGCGGACGGTATCACAGGATTTTAGTATGTTTTTCTCTTTTCCAACAATTCCTACATATTTGGTCTAGGGGGTATAGCCTTTACTATGATGGACTTGACACAGATGTTTAAAATAGTGTATGCACCTGAAATCTGTGCTGCACATACATAATCCTTTGTCGATAAACTTTATTTCTCCGCTTCAAGTAAACAATAAATTAGATATTTTTCCGTGTTTTGAGATTTCTGACTTTATTTCCACGTGTAGTAAATGGGGGTTGGATTTTAGTACTTAAGATGTTTTTAGTTCATTTTCCAGTAGAATATTTATTTCAGTTACTTTTCGTTGTCCCGCTTTAATTATTAACTCTGTACCACTTTTCGTTGTTTGAAAATATGATGTTCCATTATTCGTCACGTTTACATTTATAGCCATATTTGACTCATTTAAATCCTTAATTTAAAATATTGGGAACCTTTTTTATTCAAAAGTGAAACAAATAAAGTTTTTTTACAAAATTCAAAAAGAAAAAAAATATTTAATAATTATTTTTGATTTAAAAAAATTTGTATAAAAAATTTAGAACCCTTTAAGGTCAAAAAACTGATATATGAAAAGTTCCTGACAAAATTCCCCCAAAGAAAAAAAAATGTACAGCTTATAATAAAACCTAACTCTAATAAACTTATAACGATTTAAAAATTTTGATTGTATTTAAAAATAAATAGAAATTTTTATACTCAAGAGTCAAAAAACTGTATAGTAAAAAGATTCGCTGACTTAAAATTCTCAAAGAAAAAAAAATGTCAGCTTTTTAAAAAACTCTAACTCTAATAAACAAAAGTTTTAAAAAAATCTTGATTGTATTTAAAAAAAATAAATAGAAACCTTATACTCAAGAGTCGAAAAACTGATATAGTGAAAAGATTCGCTGACTTAAAATTCCCCAAAAAGAAGAAAAATGTCAGCTTATAATAAAACTCTAACTCTAATAAATTTATAACGTTTTAAAAAAAATCTTGATTGTATTTAAAAATAAATAAAAACCCTTATACCCAAGATGAAAACTGATATAGTGAAAAGATTCGCTGACAAAATTTTAAAAAAAAAAAAATGTACAGCTTATAATAAAACTCTAACTCTAATAAACTTATAACGATTTAAAAAAATCTTGATTGTATTTAAAAAAAATAAATAGAAACCTTATACTCAAGAGTCGAAAAACTGATATAGTGAAAAGATTCGCTGACTTAAAATTCTCCAAAGAAGAAAAAATGTACACATAATAAAACTCTAACTCTTAACTTATAACGTTTTAAAAAAATCTTGATTGTATTTAAAAAAAATAAATAGAAACCTTATACTCAGAGTCAAAAAACTGATATAGTAAAAAGACGCATTTAAAAAATTCTAAAAAGAAAAAAAAAATGACAGCTTATAATAAAACTCTAACTCTAATAAACTTATAACGATTTAAAAAAATCTTGATTGTATTTAAAAAAAATAAATAGAAACCTTATACTCAAGAGTCGAAAAACTGATATAGTGAAAAGATTCGCTGACTTAAAATTCTCCAAAGAAGAAAAAATGTACAGCTTATAATAAAACTCTAACTCTAATAAACTTATAACGATTTAAAAAAATCTTGATTGTATTTAAAAAAAATAAATAGAAACCTTATACTCAAATAAAAAACTGATATAGAAAAGTTTCCTGTTTAAAATTCTCCAAAGAAGAAAAAATGTACAGCTTATAATAAAACTCTAACTCTAATAAACTTATAACGATTTAAAAAAATCTTGATTGTATTTAAAAAAAATAAATAGAAACCTTATACTCAAGAGTCGAAAAACTGATATAGTGAAAAGATTCGCTGACTTAAAATTCTCCAAAGAAGAAAAAATGTACAGCTTATTGAAACCTAACTCTAATAAACTTAAAACGTTTTAAAAAATTTGATTGTATTTAAAAAATAAATAGAAACCTTATAAAAGTCGAAAAACTGATATATGAAAAGTTGCTGATTTAAAAAATTCCCCAAAAGAAAAAAATGTACACATAATAAAACTCTAACTCTAATAAACATAACTTTTAAAAAAAATCTTGATTGTTTTTAAAAAAAATAAATAGAAACCTTAACAAAAAAGGCACAATTTTCTCAAAATTTATGTCTTGTTTTTTTTAATTTCATCAATTTTTTTTTGCCGTATTTTTGTCCACAAAACTTTTTTGTTTGAATAATGTTTTTCGTTTGTCTTCTCCCCCTAGTACTTAAATCTTTTTTTAACCCCTTTTAAAGCTGAAAAAGATCTCCCCACCTGATGCATTCAATATCGGTATTTTTAAAAAAATATTTTTAAGGTTTCTTTTGGAAAAGTTAGGATTTCTCTTACAAATCGATAAAATTCAGAGGATTTCCCTTGATCTTTCTTTTAAAAAAAAGTAAAAATACAATTCATTAAAAAATTAAAGATTCAATATCGTCTTTTGTCAATATATTTTAGTCATTGTAGTAGTCTTCTTAAAATTTCAGGTAATAATATCTCATTAAAAATACAGTAGTTTCATGTGTCTGTAATAGTTTCATATATCTTAGTTCTTTGGAATAGTTCTGCTCTTGTCCTATCGCGCGTATGACATAAAATGAATTCACAATGAAATTTTCCTTTCTTTCAAATTCATGACCGACTTTACTTTCACCGAAAATAATTTTTCTCTATTGCTGCTGGTGATCTTGTACAGCTTCTTCTTCAAACGAAAGCTCTGATAAATCAATTGCTTCTTGTTCTTCTTTTCCAAATTCATTTCAGAAATTTTAATATAACTTTTTTACTGATCCTTTTTTAATTCTACTCAAGTGAAAAAATTTGCTACTATCATTTATTTCTGGGTATTTTATTCCCCAAAACACAGTCATGAAGCTTTTAATATATATCAATTTGTTTAAAAAGGAAGTTGCCTCCGGATTGTAGTCTTTTTTTTTCCTTATTTTAACACGATTTCAACTAGGGCCTTCTTTTTATTCCATAACCAAGTTTTATGGTCGTACGGCCAAAGCTCTTTCTGACCATCATGTATCAAAACCTTTTAACCGATATTGCATGTTTATTCCTTTCCAAAATTTTATTTAAAATTCACCGGTGATGAGTTGGCTCAGGAAAACATTGAATAACTTATGTACAAGCATAAAATATTTAATCGCATCGCTACAGTTTCCTGCTCGAAAATTTTCTACTAAATTTAAAGAGTAACTGGTACAAGAAACATGAATTGTGCTTGGTCAGTGTTCTTTTATACGTTCCTGACCCCGGTGACGCCCGGACTATTGGGCCAAACAAATTTTTTTACAATGTTTAAAATCCCAATACAAATTTAGCTAAAGTTCCCAAAACTTTTTTTAAATAAAAGTATGTCCTTCTATGTGGGTATAAATTACACAAATCTTTTTTCTTTCTTTCACCACCAATCGAGATATAAAACGAGCGTTAGTTGGTCGACATGTGATAGTCGAGCGTAGTGTTAAAAAAAAATATATATTGTAATACTTTACATTCTTTTTCATCAGTTATATGGGGTCTTGT
>BMAV01022429.1:0-10079 GCA_019973955.1 Trichonephila inaurata madagascariensis
GGTGGCATAAGAAAAACATAATATCACGCCTGAAATTCAAATGAGATAATTTTCTTTCCAGCTTCTGAGAAAAAATGAAAGCATTCCACAATGAAGCATCTAATAGGTGGAGGAACATTTCTTTGTAATATTTCTTGCATCTCTTTTTTGTTATTGGATAATGTGTGAGATGCTGATGCATTCTATCTACACCTCCCATAGTATTATTGTATTATAATTACCGGTAGTTTCTGTCTGTCCTCATGCTTGTAAGACGGTACTTCAATCAACAAAGGCGCATGTATAGTTGATAACAGAGATACAACTTGTTTATCTTTACATTTGATGATGCATACTTTACTTCTTTGGTATGCACAGAGATTTCTCCTTTATTATTTTTTTTTTTACTGTAACTATTTTAGGACGTTTTTCCTGTAAAGTTTGAGTGTTACATACATATATGATAATTTAGAAGTATATCTGCAAGTTCTGGTGAAGTGTAATAATTATCTGTTGTTAGGCAATATCTTTATATTTGAAGCTCCAAATTTAGAAAAAATAGTGTTCCTAGAGTGCGGTACATCAATTTAGTAAAAAGAAAATTCCCGCATTAACCTGTCTAAAAGAATGCAGTCTCGATTTAAACATTAAATTTTCATTCTCTTTCAATTGTTGTATTTTTTTTTTATATTTCTTTCGTTTAAAGAGTCTGTACATTTATGATTTTTTATAGAGACTGAAGACTGTAGAATTATTGTTTTTTTAGATAGATAGATTTTTCTGAAATTTTATATGAGAGAGTTTGTAACTAATATTTCAAATAAAAATGCATATTTAACTAACTGTTTTCTTTACGGTATAGTTTATATAATTCAACATAAGTTTCAAGTGCTCCATATATTTTAAAATACCATCATCCATTTTAAAGCAGTAACCAGAAACCGTGCTTTTCTTCATAACTTCAATAGAATCTTTTCCAGTGATTTCATTTATCTGTTCCCGAATGTCAAGTTGTTGATTCGTACAAATGTCTCTATTGTCTCCGACATGGAAAAAGTCCCTCATTTTACAAGCGGAATAGCGATAGTGGGGTGTTGAGAACAACGCTCACCCCGCGTCACATTTTCCTTGTTTGCTATCGTGGTTGAAGACACAGTAAACATCGTTTCCATAGAAACGAGCATTCATTCTTGTTTCCCGACTTTGTGTTTATCGTTTTTGGTGATAAGAGTCTCAACAAAAAAATAAATAAATAAATAAATAAATAAACAAAAACTATCGGATGGACATGCAGAATACAATGTTTTCTACACAATATGCGTTCCTTTTTATTTCGATTATAAATAAAAAGTTGAATTTTTTGAAAAGTAAAAAAAATTTTCGCAAAAAAAATAAATTTTTTTTTGAAAGAAAATATATGGTTTTAAATCTAACGAAACACACACATTTTCATTTAAGAGGTTTGCTATGCTTAATTTTATTATTATTTTACTACCAAAAATAATGTGATGACACTTTTATATAGGCTGAAGATAAAAAGTACTGCAAAGAGTATAAAGCTAAGGGTTTTGATTTAATTGAAAACACCATTTAATGGTTATATGAGGTGCATTGAAGTTCTGACCGTCATCTTTTACTTTAATTATTCATGAACATTATTAGTTGTCTGACTGGGTGGGGAAGGGGTGGTTGGTTGGTAGCTGACCTTTTGCACTTAAGGTTGCGGGTTCGACCCAAGTTGGTGAATTTTCATCATGCAGAAAATCGACAGCACCCATGTTATATAATTCTGCGGCAGGTAAAAAATATCTTGAGTGCCTGTTTGTCTTGGGCACTCTCAGCAAAATTAAATTCCTAGAACACAGTTGGCAAATCGTCAGAGCTCTGGTGCCTCAAAATGGGGAGGAAACTGGGCGTCAAGATTAGTTTGGGGAATTGGTTTGCCTATATGGGGGCCCCACAAAAGGCACCAACTCCCGGGGGAAAATACTAGGCGCAAAGCTAAAAATACCAATCCCCCTTTAAAAAAAAAACTTACAAGTTTTTCTTTCAAAGTAATAAAACATTTTCATAACTGTTTAATTTCCATTTAACTATACAAATAGATCATAATTCTTAATTACTGATAAGAAAGCTTAAGGTAACAATTGACGATGAATTAGTTTTCAAAGTTTTGCGATATCCAAGCAAACAAATAATGAGAATAAGGATTTTCTTATTGTGATACTCTTAATTTGAGGAATAGTTAAAAAAACATAAATGGGTGATACTCTTTTGTACTAAATCAATGTTTCTGAAATCTGGTTTTAATATTATATTTAGCAGAAAATAAAGAAAAACATTAAACTTGTTGGATACATCGGCTATCACAAACATTTATCATCTCAATCTCCATTTAAACAAGGGGAAACAGGATATTCGTTTATTTTCTGATAGTGTTCTAATTCCTTACGTACCGGTTTCTCACGGAAAAGACATTTCCCCAGCAGAAATAAAGTAAAAACCTATGTATCTCTAAGTAAAAAGAGTATGTATGCATCTGTAAGTAAACAGTAAATAATCTCTTCAGAATAATTTCTAATTATCCTGAAGAGATTATATTTGGGAAATAAGGCTATTGTAAATAAGGATATTGTTAGAGCAATTCTCAGCTACTATGTAAAACTAGAAATCTAGGAATGAATTGAATTAATGTAAGATTTGGAAATCTTTAAAAAATCTCTCGAAATAATATTTGTTATTTATCACAGTAGATTTTTTTTCAAATAACCTAACTAGAGCTTCGAGAAAATTGTCTGATATAATGAATACAGAAGCGAATAAATGAATTACTCTTTTAATAAGTACTAAGTAATGGCTTCCCGTGATGTTTTAATGTAAGATATGCATATGTTTTAGAGCAAGTGCTTTTATTATCATTAGGGAAATATTACATTTAAATATAGTGTGATTTTACATAAAAAGTGTGATAAATCTCATAAAATTGTAATGGAAATCTATTTTCTAAAAAAAACGAATAATGTAAGAAAAAATTAGAAAAAAAATAATTTGAAAATCTAACTAAATTTAATACAATAAATTAAACTAAATAATATAATGGGAAAAGATAAATTGAATAAGAAATATACTCATGCTTATAAATTTTAATGAAAGAGGATTATTTGCATTTGTTCAATATTGGATCATTTACCGTTTTCTTTGATATATAATAAAAACAATATGCTCTAGAGCAGTGGCGAAAGCAAAATATAGTAGATTTTATCAGCAATAACTTCTGTAAACACTTAATAAACCTATTATTACATCAAGAGATTTTAAAGAACGTTTTGGTCACTCCCAGAAATTTTCTAAAAGATTATTATATATATATATACCTCGGCGATCCTAGAGCACAGGTCAGAATTCCATTCTCACTTGTATGCTCATTGAATCAGTTATGAACAATGTGTGAACCAATACAGTTAAACGTTTTCCTGATGAAAGATATCAGTCTCTTTGAACTATATATGTCGTTGGAAAATGATGGAGAGAATTAGGGCTTTCATCAAATTCCTAAGAGAGATGATCAATTCATGCCATATGTTAAAATAACGTCTCTTTGAGGCCATTTCCCTGATGTAAGTAAGTGATTTGATTAAATCCCTGACTGTTTTAGTGAAAGGATGAAAATAACAACTCAGCATTTGTAGAGCTCTGTTTTCGGTTGTTACCACAGCCTTTTATCTCCCCTCTCGCTCCTCGTCCGTGCCAGGCAGCGCCGGGCTTCTGATGTGACACACCATAACAAAATGACCTAAAGATCAATTTTTAGTTTTATATAGTTATATTATTTGCATTATTATCTTTCGATTGATATATCACTTTTGTATACCTGAAAATTAGAAACTGGATAAAACTTCAATGGAAAATGTAAGAAAACAAATTAGGGAATTCGACCGCGAACTCTTTATAAAAAAAAAATTTTTTTGATGAAAAAAAAGCTATTTTTTAAAAAAAGGGACATAGTCAGTAAAAAACAGCTGTTACAAATAAAACAGGATATTTCTGAAAAACTACTTTAATGTATATTTTTTTTAAAAAAAAAAATGTTTGAAATTCTATTACAAATATCCTTTTTTTAAAAAAAGAATACCAGCTTTATTTTCTAATTATTTTGTTAATTAATTTCGAAAAAAAATTGTAATTTAATGATTATTGTTGTATTAATTACTCTTCTTTTAATAATGCACCCTATTTGCTAAATAAACACTTTTAAACTCTTGACAATATTATTTCATCAATTCACTGAAACAGGTTAGGGATGATGATGAGAGAGAGATGAGAGATTTAATCAAATTGCTTACTTTTCTCTTATGGAAATCAACTTACAGAGTTCTTATTTTAACATCTTGTGTGAATTGATCACCTACCTTAGGGAGTTGATGAAAGCCCTTCGGAATATTCAAAACCTTTCGGGAACTGTAATAAACCATGTCCAATGGCTAGTTTGACAGATTATTTAATTCTGATTTTTTTAAAAATCATTTAAGACTTTTGTTTATAAAATTAAACATCAAAGTCTTGTTTTCTTTTCAAAAAGAAAACATTTATGTCATGTTAATCTAGATAAGATGTTATGTATTATCTTTCACAAGAAAGACATGTAGACAAGGGAGGGGGCATATCCAGGGTGTTGCCAAATTGAACCAATAAATTCAGAGGGGTGAAAGTAGGCAGGAATGAGGACGACAAATCCCAATAGAACACAGGATCGCAAACCACGTTTAATCGGGGTAATTCGAAAAAACAATCAAGAAGGGTTTGATGTCGAGTGGAATGAAAGGAGGCTATAAGAAGTAAGAAATACATTTATTAGAAGTAAAACATGTTTACAATACGAATATTGCATCAAAGCTCGTTGTCAGAAATACAATGCGAAGTGATTTCCATTGAAATTGCTCGAACGTGTCATAGTACAGCCGACACTGCCGAACAAAGAATTGTCGGACATGTCCAAGCAAATACGATATGCTGGCGATGACAGTTGAAGCGTTAATGATCCGTACCATGTGATCATCCACATTATCCATTGGCGTCTCATACACAAGCGATTTCAGGCTGCTCTAGAAGAAAAATCCAAAGGATTGAGATCCGAGAAGCTTGAAAGCCAAGAAATAGGTCTGTCAAGTCCAATTTACCAACCGGGATAGGTAGAATGGGGGCAGTTTTGCACCTATATCGAAAAAAATGTGCTAAAACCCTTTTGAGAACAAAACCCTCCCCCTGCGCAGTGGGAATCTCCCCGCAGCAAATCGGGGGAAAGGGGAAATTTGTACTGTAAGTTTTTTTAACCCGCATTTTTTTTGACATTTCCCCCCGCCTTAGTTATCGTTTCCCCAGAGGACTACTTTTCCAGCATTTTTTTTCTTTTTAAACGTGGAGCCTCCAAGTTCTATGTTGATTTGTGTCCCCGCTGCCTATTGTACCCCCCTGAATTGTATGGGGAAAATTTGGGAACACCCTGTATATTATTAAGAAAGAAAAAAACCTCCCCGGAACATTTGGGTTAAAAAATTTGTGAAAGAGCTATTTTTTACCTTTTTTCTGGGATAAATAGAAATAATATTTTTTCAATTAAGAATAAAATTGATAAAAAAATCTGTATGAGTCGTCAAGGTAGGAAATGTTATTCATGAGCAGCCCTAATATAGCTCACAGTTTTTCTCATGGATCTGTTTCTTGAATCTACTTAACCCCCTTGAACTATAATTGGAAAACAAACCGTAGAGAGTGTGCGGGAGAGTTACATTAAAGTCGCATTATAAAGCTACACGATAGGCTATTGATGACAGACTTTGTATTTTTGAAACTTGGTCAAGTGAAGAGGACGACACTTGAGCTTGCACCCTTTTCTCCAAACTTCCAGATCACACCAACGGGACGGCATCTGAACCGCGGCAGATTTAACGTACACGTCTGCTTCAGTATAGGCTCAAACTCTTAACACACAAGCCACGAGTCTGGCACCCTCAAACACGAGACTACCGTGGTGACACCAAAACGTCAATCTCCAGCTACAAGAAGCTAGTAGGGACATTTTTAGGTTAGAACGCGTTAATTCCTCCGTAGAGCGTTTACAGAGATTGATGCTGAAAAGTTCACTATTTGTGGCAAGAATCATTTCTAATTTCATGAAGACAATGCTGCATTGTGGATTTGGAATTGATATATTTTTAAAATGTGTATTATCTGTAAAATCCCTTTCTATGAGTTCTTAAAATATTTGGACGCTTGTTCCTAAGGAAAAATACTCTCAGTTTTGAAACAGATTTCCTTCAAGTTAAAAAGCAAAGGTAAGCGTTACATGTTTGCGAAAGATTTCTTTTTAAAGTAGGAAATCCATTAAAAGTGTTATGTCTGAGTGTGTTTTATTAATGTCACTCTATGAAGCAACACTGGTGCAGTTGGCAACGAATCACGAAATTTAGAACCATGGTCAAGTGATCAGGTCGACATCTGAACTGGAACACCCTTTCTGAACTTCCACAACGTGTCAGTGGAAGAACTTTGACAGTCGACAAAGTAAGAACAGAAACAAACTTAGTGATGATCACTTCGGCAGTAATAATCGAGTGACAGCAACTTCCTACTATTCCAAGAATATTTTTAAAAAAATGGGCCGATGACAAAGAAAAAAAACCCTATCTACCTTTCTCATTTAAATTAATAAGTGTGATGAATATATATATATATATATATATATATATATCATTACATTTTCAATATATTACTGACGACACTTCAATTTTTTTCTTATGAAAAATCCAATTTATATTTTTTTTGGTTACATAGAGCTTAATATATATATTTTTTGATTATTGAAGAAAAATAAAATAATTCCCGCGCACCTCAAATATCACACGGAGCTTACAGAAATAAGTAAAACAAACAGAGTAAGAAAAATAAATTAAAGTAAATAATAAAACAGAAGTTGCGAAATAATGACATAACAAAAACAATTAGTTACAAAGACAAAAAACATTACAAATTTAAAAAATAAAAAAAGAAAATAGAATGAAGTTACAAAAAGAGAGAAAAGAAAAATTTACAAAAACTTACAAAATTACATCAATGATATTACAAAAAAAAAGTAAGGAAGCTTTACTTGAAACAAGTTGAAAAAATTTAAGATGACAGTTGATCCTAAGAACATGTAGTTTGACTGTCAGGTATTTTCTCTCTTTTTCAAATTTCGAACAAAAAAGGATAAAATGTTCCACACTTTACTCATCACCAACATTACAGTCACGAAGTTACGAAAAAAATAGGTTAAATCTATTGAGGTATACTTTAAAATTACCATGACCAGGAAGGAATTGCGGGATTTTATAATTACAAAGGAGTGAGAGATCACAAGATAGTTTTAGTGAAATGGTTGGAAAAAAAAATTCTTTCTCAGAAGAGAGTAAGATAAATTCATGTATTGGGTGTTCTAAAGAAATACAACTTTTTTTTTCAGTTTTATGCTTATAGAATGTTTGCCGAATATTAATTGAAATATCAATCTCTCACTTGGTTACGGATTTTGCCAAGAAATCTGCTCTTTCACTTCAAAATATTCCAGTGTTTGTGTGGTGGTGTATAAGGTTAATAAAATTGGTTTCATATTTACGAGAAATGTAAGCTTATGGTTCATAAACAAATGTAAAATTTGCTTTAATGTTTGTAGTACTTTCCGATCATAGTTCACATAGAATTTTAAAAACAATATGGTAACTCAGAAGCTCCATAAATAAGGCGATAATTGCTCTAAATCAGCACTTCTCTCTGTGGTGCGCTCCCCTGGGGGACATGATAACCCATGGGTGAGCGTGAGCCTATTGAAAAAATGGAGAACAAAAGATTATTTAAAAAATATATATATATATTAATTTTCTGAAAGTAAACAAAATGCATTCTGACATAATAAAAAATAAAATTAACATTTATACTGATATAATACACTTATAAATGTATTAGAACTGCACACAATGTATTTTATAATTAATTTAACAACATAAAATTAGAACAAGTTTAATAATTACCAGTGACTCTATGGGTTTGTCATATATATATATACAAAAATTAACATTTATCTTGATAATTTTTATATGGTTTATAAATAATCTCTTAACTGCTCATTAAAAGTTATACAATTCGCTCCCCAATGCTTTCATTTTTCATGTAGAAGCGCATATATGATATATTGTGGAGGAGGAGAAAGAAAAACAATACAAAAATAAGGAAATCATCTGGAATATAAATTTTTTTTTAAACATTGTAAAGGCCCTTTTTTCCCACCCAAAGACCTTCAAAAAAATTTTTTATGGGGAAGGCACGGGAATAGGTAATACTTCGGAAAAACGTATGTATACTTAACTTACCGATGAGTTAGACAAATATATATACACCAGTGGCACTTAGGAAGTTAAAGCTGTATTGCAGCTTTAGAGTCAAAGCATAGTATTATTGAATTTAGAGCATTGTTATGTGTATGGAGGAGGGGTGGGGAGTGCAATGAAAATTATGATCGAATTTGGGGTCACAAATATTGAAAGCTTGAGGAACACTGCTCTACACCAAAGGTCCTTCTTTTTGACTCATGGTACCCTAAGAACTATAAAATGTTTTCGTGGAACCTAATTCCATAAAAAAACAAAACAAACCCGAAGTGTATATTTTAAAAGAAAAATTTTGGTAGTAGATCACACACACAACATTGTGATGTTTCTACGTCGCACAGTTGCAACATGGGCTTCTTTTTGAGAGATAGCATAGCACCTTTCCCAAATGCCCCCCTAAAAAAGTAAAAGGTTTTTTCCCACCCCACACCATGCCAAAAACCGGAAGATCATAAGCAACCCAAAGGTTGACACACGTCCAAGCCGGAACTCCGAGTGTAATTCGAGGTGTCAGAAACGAACCGTTCCACCCGGAATGGAGAAGGAATTCCTTTAAAAACCCCAAAATGAACGGTTGGGGTTTTTCCTTTCCTCACAAATAAATTTTAAAGAAATAATCAATAGTATGAATAACTTCCGTCTAAATGTATATATTGTATTTGCTGTGACGTAAATGAGTCAATTATTTTTTTTTAACCCCACCCCAAAATTAATTTTCATAAACGTTACAGAATGTTATAAGTACTTCATGTGTATGAAGTATCATATTTTTTAAAAAAAAATTTTAAACTATTTTCATTAAAAAATTAATTTTTGATCCAAGTGTTCCCTACTCAATGTATTATGCCCCGTATTTAGTAACTATTACATTTTACCCAAAATTGTCAAAAGGTATTATTGAAAATTTTCCCCAGGCGCATTTTATATTCTACGTTTAATTTGTTACTATATATTTTTTTTTGTAAAAATTAAAAAAATATATTTTTTAATTTAAATAACCCTTTTCACTTTCTCTGAATGGTTTCCAAAATTGCTTTTTCAGCTTGGGAGTGTTTTTTAAGGGAAATTTTCAACCCCAAAATTTTGGGTGTTGTTCTTTTTCTTAAATCAGTTTTCAAACTGTGGGGGGCGCCCCCCCCTTTGGGGGGATGAGAGCCCCTACAAGGGGGGCGAAAGCATATTAAAAAAATCGAAAACAAAAGGTTATTAAAAATTAAATTTTCGGAAAGTAAACAAACAAAAAAATTTTCCCGATATAATAAAATATAGAAACACATTTACACTATATAATATACTTATAAATGATCAGTACGCCCAAGTATATTTTATTATTAATTTAACAAAAATTAAGTTAAGAACAAGTTTGATAATTATCAGTGCCCCCATGGACTTGTATTAATACTTTCTTGGGAAAATTTTTTTAGGTTTATAATTAATTCCTTTAAATACCGATTAAAAGTTAAGAATTCGTTCCCCAATGTCACCGATTACCACGTAGACAAGCGTATTTTTATGTTTTCTTTTAGGGGAGAAAAGAAATATAAATAAGCAAACCCCTGAAATAAATAAGTACTTCGCAAACAATCAAGGTTTTTTACAGATTATGCCGTCGGAATAGTTTTATGGACAGTAATGAAAGAAAAGATCGTATTTGGGAAAAACGTATATATGTCCGGGGAA